>OX422223.1:79051750-79651750 GCA_949130495.1 Sambucus nigra
ATCCGCTTAAACGGATCAGATTCGGATTCGAATTTGGATAAAATCCGAGCCATTGACAGGCCTAGATGAGAGCACATAGCAGATTTTGCTTCATCATTACACCTCAACCTCCCATTATTTGGCCAATTAATTCCACCAAACCTTCGTGTAAACTAAAAATTCGATTGCAACCAGTCTCACGGAGGACCAATAAAATTGTATTTGATAACCTTTTTCCATGGAGTCGTGTCAGTCAACAAAGGCTTCAACATCCACATATGCTTGCAAGTACATCTATCTAAATGTCACTATATAGGCTGAGGCTCTTCTCCAAGACACTCGAGACACCGACCCATCATCCTCATCAGAAAAAATATCAATAAGCCCCAAAGCAAACCACCTACGGAGCTTGTATCTGACCAAACGACATTGCCCCAAAACCAAGAAGGGAGTTTCTTCTTCCTCGGCTCCCGAAGTGGACAATCGCCCATATGCCCACGTGTTGCAGATATAGCTAATTCTATCTTTAAAAGGTAAAATGGGTGATTTGATTCCTATCCAGCTGGTATCCCAGAAAAAGGAATCCTTGTAACACAATAGGGCCTGGAAACAATTTCATGAGCAGACCAGCATGTAATCGCATTATCTGTCATGAAGGTGCTAACATCTTCCATGTACTCTTCGGATTCCACCACAGATGGTGTAGAAGTTCTTCCAATCGATTCGTGCGTCCTAAATCAATTTGATTGTTCCTTGGCACCAGGAACTATTTACATATACCACTACTACCCCAATACAACTACTATTGAGCATTGCCCCAGTACTACCTTGATGCAAATTACTCACCTAATGGTAACACGAGAAACAGCAAGAATCTCGCACAATAATATTCGGTGAAGAGCAAAAGAGGCATTACATCATATTTTTAAACGAAAATAGAGAGCGCACCCAGGTAACCCTAAAGGGGTAAATGCTAAAAAGGACAAACGGGGTTGGATATTTTATATATCCGTAACTAACAATAGAAGATACTAAAATGAAATGGTTAAAAAGGGACACGAGCATACACATCAACTAATAATCTCAGTAAGGGCCACTACCATTTGCATCATGGATGGTCCTCCTGTTTGTAAGCCCAGAAAGTGTGGAACTACTAAAGCATTTACATATATTCCTCAAAAATAAAATTTCCTTGTTATGACCAAAAAAAATCTTGAATACTCCCAACATAATTCAACCACCCGCATATATATATATACGAACTGCATAAAAAAAATAAAGAACCCATATGTCACTTCTTGGCAATGAAGCTATACCAACCCACCTCTGCATCATTCTACCAAAAGAAGTAAATGAAATTTGAAAAGGAAAAAAAATGCAGGAGGAAAGGAACGAGTAAAAACAGCAAATGTCCTTGACCACAATCAACTTCTTTTTCACCTCTTTCATGAAAATGGACCCATCCATGTAAAGAACAATATATCCTTCATGCCAATATACTACTCTTTTGAGTTTCAGCGCTCTCCAAAAATGATCCAAAACTGGGGTTGTGGCCTAAACACCTGATGAACTAGGAGGCAGGGGCAGAATTGTCATTTGTCTTGGACTCTGTCCGGACATACGTGAGACTCCGAGAAGTCGGAGATGGGACATTGCCGCTCTCAGATGGTGTCGGTTGAGCGTCACGCTTCCACTGCATGCTCCTTGCACCAAGTTTGACTGGCAGGCGGGGCCGATACATACTAGAGATGCCTCTTGGGAAAGGAGATCGTGCAAATCTAGATACTGCTCCAAATGGGGATCCCCGAGCAATGCGGGGCCATGTCATATTAGGAGTTGCTGTTTCTTGAGGAGCAGAGCTTTTCCGCACAACCTGCAAATAAAGCACACAATTGGGGTTCCGTAAATGCATGCACTTTTAAAATAATGAAGAACTTACAAAGACTGGAACTATCAGCAAAGCCTTCGTACTGCCACAAGATTCTCTTTTTTGTCTTTTAATTATAACATTTATTAGGCGAGAAGGGGTCGAACTCTCAACCCTCCTACATAAGTGTGTGAGCTCTTCTGGCCACAAAATTCTTAAACAGCTCTTTTTTTTATTTTGGGGGGGGGGGGGGGGGGGGTGTTGGTGGGGTGATCCGTTCCCAGCCTCCATTCCAGTTTTTATGCGTCAGGTAATCACCGTTCCCGAATTAATCCGGATTGGGATCCCCTCTGGGACCCAATTTGGTTAGAAAATAATTTTTCCACCCCTTTTAATCCTTACTGAAATATTAGTTATATATAAAAAAAAACTACTGTGTAAGAACATTTTTATATGAAGTATACTAGAAAGTTTTTTTTTTATTTTAACATATAATACAAATAACATATATACGTATATTTAGAATATTTATAATATATAGGGGATCCCGCTAGGCGGAGACCTTGTTTTCAATCCCCGTACCGTTAGGGGCGGATTCTCGCGGGAATTTTTGCCATCCTATTTCGACTAAAACCCAAGCGTTCATAGAAATTCATACACCCTGTATTTTGCATAATACTAACAAATTATCCAGTCCTCCTTTGTTCAAACGAACGTTTGGTCAACAACTAGTCAACAGTTAAAATTAAGTTAAACTATACATAATAACTTTCCTGTTAAACACTTTTAACAAAGCACAATATTTTGAAAAAAGAAAACATCCATCACTTTTCATTACAGAAATGATTATTACTTTTTAATTTTTCAATAAATTGATAGAGAGTGTAATGGTCACAATGCCAACTAATTTGTCTGTTCGAACAAAGGGAGGTTTGTGGACAATTTATCAAATCTCAAAGGAGGTTTGGTATTTCACAGAACACATGAGTTGAGCCTAGATTTAATCCAAAACAAGTTTTAGTGAAATAACCCCCCCCCCCCCCCCCTCCCCCTATTTTGAATCAATCAATTCACAAGAAATAAAGAAATGGCGCAAAAGATAGTTCTCACTACACACTTGGTTTTTCCGAAACCAAACATGATAGTAGAGATTAAAGCATTTAGTACTAATCTCAGATCCTGATTTATTGAGTACAAGTTCCACGTATGTTGACATCAGCAGTACATAGTTCACTCCTTCCAACCTACTACACAGGAATTTCCACTGTTCACACAAGAATATGGAACTTCAATTTCAAATTTCTAGAGCGAATAAAAAATTTAAAAAATAAAGTGACTTGATGTGCTCAAATTTGCGATCTCAAGGCCTTGTAAGTGAATTTGTTTGCACCTATATATGTTGATACTCTTCTCAGCCAAGTAATGGTATCATGAAATCTTGATGCAACAAGCATGGAATATAATACTACCTCCGTCCCAAATTAATAGTTGCTATAGCAAAATGATGATTTTTAACGATGGATTCAATCAATAGCCAAGATCAAGACTTGTTCACTATCGTGCAATTTGGTTCGCCGATTTCGTCCAAAAAAAGGAAGTGGACTATAAATTTGGGAAGGCCCAAAAAGGAAAACAAGACTATTAACTTGGGACGGGGGGAGTAATACATATAGGCAAAATTATGGGCAGGTCCTAAATTAGCCTCATGTGCTACAGTAAGTCCAGTAAAAAAAAATTTGTTTGGCAATAGACCATGCGCTGTTTATTTATGTTGCGATAGGTGGTTTATTGAAATTATGAATAATGGCGTCATGTGAATGTTTTATAAAGTTGTATTTACTGTGTGTATATATGTACTTTGAGAAATTTAATCTCTTGTAAATGAGGTGTGAAGAAGGATTTTTGGGTAGCTATCAGAGTCTACAAGGCTTGTTAGTTTGTTGCATATAAATATTTTGGGCCGATGATTATTTCGACTGATAATTATATGTATGTTAATACAATAATAGTCATTTTATACGCCATATACAGAAAAATTCACACTTACGGCTTTAAATGTTTTTTTGACAGGAATTACCAAATGTGAGAAACTTAGGACCTACGGACAGATGCCCCTAATAAATATCTCTTGCGAACTACCCCCGCAAACCCTAGAATCTGAACCAAATCCTGATATTAGGGGAGTGAAGATATTTTTAACACGTAGTTATAATGAATGAGAGCAGCTATAAGTGGTCCCCTGCCTTGTGCCCATACCACGCCACTTTTGTAAGGTTATTAGCACGCCACTTTCGTATTATTGCACTTCACCGGTGTCATTACAAATGCGACAAAAGGCCTCATCAAAGTGCCACAAAAAGTGGTTTAAGTGCGAGGGTGCCAAAGTGGAGTGCTAATATTAGTACCCTAATCTAAACCATAAAAGTGATTCCACCTTTATCACAGGTGAACACCGATATCAGTAGCAAAGCTTGTGAGCTGTGATTATATGAACCATCACAAACTGGCCAACTATGAAACTATGTAGAAATAAACCTTCTTAGCCCCAGTGGCAAACCATAATTGATCATTCAAAAATTAGGACAACTTACGCCATCCATTCAAGACATTACATATATAATGAACAATCCAAAAGGTCAGACCAAACAAGAACACAACCTAAAATAATACATGCATTCTACAGCTTAAGCAGTTTAAAATCAAAATACAATATAACTAATTAAAATAACATAGTTCTTCCAGTTACGTACCTTCAGAATACGGGACATAAAGGAAGTTCCATCAAGAGACAAAGCATTCTCTGCAGCTTCTTTTCTCATGAACTCGACATAAGCTGACCTGCTTAAGTAGCGTGCTTTAGTACACAGAATAACTAGAAGATATCAAAAATTATGAGGAAATCAGATCAATACTCGTAGCTTTTTTGTTATCACTTATCCTTTCTTGTAGCTTTTGGGAGCTAGTCCCCTTTAATTTATTTATATATCTTTCAATCATATATATATATATATATATATATATATATATATATATATATATAGAGAGAGAGAGAGAGAGAGAGAGAGAGAGAGAGAGGCTCTCATACGTACCCCCTATAAGCCCCCCCCCCCCACACACACACATACACACACACACACACCATGAGAACCATTTTTTTATAGTAAAAAAAATAATTTTGAGCTAAAAAAATTTTATAGTATTTAAACATTTCAGTGAACCCCATAAAAAAAATCAGCTCAACTTAAAAGCTGTCATATTTTGACCAATTTTTTTAAAATAGACAATAAAATCATTTTGAGCTGGCTTTTTTTGTGGGGTTGTTTTAAAAAAAAAAATCAGCTCAAAATTACTTTTTAATTATTTTTAAAAAATGGTCCTCATGGGCGGACCTTATAGGTGGTATGTATGAGAACTTGCCTCTATACACTATATAGATCCGCTGATTTTTTTTTAGATGAGTCCCTTGAAATGTTTAAATACCACACAAAAAACTCAAATATTTTTTTAATATTTAAAAAAAAAAAAAGGTTTGCGCCAGCCATGGTTCAAAGTCGCGGTATCGGTCTATGACTCGGATGCTCAATTTTTACCTCGGTATCGGTCTCGGGCAATACGCAACTATACACTATTTAGAGAACTCAAAAAAAATTGAAAAAAAATATAGAAAAGTCTAGAAAAATAAGAATAATAACATGGCTCGATTAAATAAGTACAAAATCATCATTTAGCATGCATAACATTGTGTAATTGTTTATACTGAATCATTATTTAGTATGTATAACATTGTGTAATTGTTTATATTGACTCGTCATTTAGTATGCATAATACTGTCTAAATCAATATATATTTAGTAATTTATTCTTCGTGAATGTTATAATAGTACCTATTACTAATTAAGGATATATATAATATAAATAATCATACACTTTAAGGATAGATGAATAATGATACATTTTAATACAAATTCAGTAAATACAAATAGAATGTTAAATGGGAGATAACCCCCCTAGTAACACTATAAGAAAAGAAATGAGAGATTCAACCAAAAAAATCCGATTTGCGACCACGAAACATCATATAACCTCTACTAATTGAAAGTGATTGCTCCGATCGTGACATGGATGCAAAATCGAGACTCAATTGAGTGAGTTAGAAGTTGAGATAGAGAGATCGATGCTTAGTAACTTATACCATCTCGGCCGATATATCACCGATATGGGTCGATACTACCGTGGTATCGTCAATATTGGCCGATTCTACCACGATATCGCCGATATGGGCCGATTCTACCGGAATATCACCGATACTACAGAGAAATTACCGATATAGGGTCGATTCACACCAATAATTGAAAACTCAACTCGGAACTCGGAATCGGATCGGTGGATACCGATACCTAGTCAACTCGGTCGTATCGTCGCGGTATCGGCCTTGACTTTGAACCATGGCGCCAGCGGAGTGTATACTTGGTATGTATGAGAGCCGCTCTCTCTCTCTCTCTCTCTCTCTCTCTCTCTCTCTATATATATATATATATATATATATATATACATGTCGTTGCTGATAAATATATATATGAAGAGCCTCACCCTTTAGGTTGCCCAGTTGCTGCATCAGTTAATATAACCACTTTTAGCACATCCCCAAACTTGTTGAAGTGGCGAGAAAGACTATCCTTTGTAGCGGCAAAATGGACCTGGGGAAGAATAGAACTGTGTCAGAACAGAGAAGAATATGGTTATAACCAAGAAAAATAAGCACAAGATCAAGATCGTAGGCCATTACGTTGCTAACAAAAATGGTCCGGGAATCAGCATCCTCGGTAGGGCGACCAGTGGAGTATAAACCTGCACAAGGACACCCAAAAGGGTAATTAATATGACAAAAGAAAATTTAAGAACCATCAACAACAGGAAAAAAAATAACGAAAAAAATAAAAACAATATAAAAAGGAAATCATGGCCCCATCCATCAGTCCAACAATGAACCAATCAACTGCCTACTAATCAAATGCCCACACTGATTGCAGATACCTCCCTAAACATTTATTTTAGGTACACATATGGGTGTACTTATAACTTTTGTATAGTTTAAGGCGACGCTTGGAACACTACGGGAATTCGCAGTCAGAACCAAAAACATAGGGGGTATTTTGCTATTTGCCCTTCAAATAAAGAAAATATATATGTAAGTTGTAAATAGAGCGCTCAACTCACCCGGAGTGGATGGCAGTGTCTTTTGAAGCTCCCTTGGAGCATCTGCTGCAGCAATGGCCTATCCAGAGCATAGAAAAAAAATTAAGATAATAAATGAAGGCACTGTATGTAAGTTGTGTATTAAGGCATAATATCTATGGAAAAATGATACGTGCTCAAAATGCACATGCATATATCAATCAAGCAGATATCTTACATTTCCATTACCAACAGTTGCATGGTTGCTATTCTCCTTCATCAGTCGCACACCAGATTTGGCAGTGCCAGCCTCAATCTCCTGTACAAATTTTCGACTATCCATATCTGAGACCCCTTTTGGCTCCTGATAGTGAGATGGTTTCCATGTATTTACATTCACAGATATATTTACTATCTTACTAGAAGTGTTTTCTACAGCACCATGGCGGTGATCCTGATCTTTCCGCGGTTTGCGTATAATTTCTTCAGCATTATCAGCTACACTGTACTGCACCATCAGCGAGTCATCCCCCTTGTTGCCATTAGATGTGCCAATCTGAGAAACACCCGTAATTCTATGTCCGACAAGATTGACATGATCATATCCTTCATTATCAGATGCAAAATCAGAAGCCATTCCAGCATCACTTTCCATCATCGTTTCTTCCAAAATGTGGTCAAAATCGCCGTGTTCTTCAATGCGTTCAATAGAAACTCCTCGAAATGCTTCTAAATGGTCAGTAGTATCTACTACATCCATACCACGACCAAGACGGTCAAACACATTTCCTGAGGACCTGTTTTTTACATCGTTGGCAGCTTCTGCTACAGCTTTGATAGCAGTTGTCATGGCATTTGGCATTCTTGCAGCAGATCGAATTCTCGGAGTATGATCTTCAAGTGGCAATTCTCCAGTTGATGTAGAGACCACAGAGCGTAGACGCTTCAAAGACGGCTCTGTGGTCAAGCTGGATGACCTTGGAGTGCCAACTGCATCTCGAACTGCAAACTGCAGCAGCCTCCTAGGGACATCAATTGTTGCTTTCGAAACTACTTCCCTCTGTCCAAAATACATAAAAGTGATAAGGTATGTTACAAAACAGTACGTTGGGAGCAAACTCTCTCTAAAAAAAATGAAGGATGCATTCACCATCTGCAAGATATTTTGTGCAAATTCAGCATAAAATTATTCTCTTCTATGTAGATACGGATATGACATGGTGGTGTCGAGATATAGAGGCTCTGACAATGTGAAAATTATAGAGCAGTCTAAATAAGCCACGTCACCTTTTTTATCTCCCTAACCTTTTTCCAATAAAATATTATAACTTCTATTCTAAAAATTCAGATTTTTTAATGGAATTTATTGAAATCTACCAAACAAGATCCATATTCAATGTAGAATGTTGTAAAATAATGATGATGAGGATATGCACCGTAACAGAAAATACCGTTGAAAATATGTCTTCAGACATTTCTGTCAATGTAAAAAAAGAGTCGAGCAGACAAAGAAAATTTCTAAAAGTGTCTTGATCCACAGGAAATAAGATTAAAAAAAGAAAAAAGAAAAGTACAGAATAAGGATTTTTGAGCCTATGGCATCGCGACATATTGATCAAGTCTGGAAGAAGCATAATCAAGTCGTCCTATGACCAAACCTAAAAACTGGAACAGAACATGGAAGAAACCTAGTTCAACCTGAAACTCTACCTATAAAGAGAAACCCAATTGGTACCATGAAACCGGCTAAACAGCGGATAAGAATTATAGTTGCTCAATTCATTGTACTTAAAACTCTTTCACATGTAAATAGAGGCACCCATCAGTTGAAGAACAATTGGATTCTTGTAAGCGAACAGCTAGAAGTTCTGAGCCAAGAATCTAATATTCAATAAAAGTCGCACAAACACTTTCCCTGTGGACGTAGGGGAGATCTCCTTGTTAGACCACGTTAAAATTTATTTCTTACTCAATTATTCTAAATTTCTAATTGCATTCGTTGTTGTCTGGCACTCCTTGATTGTACCCAGATTTTATCACCGCATAAGTACTTAACAGAAAACTCATTGGAGTGACCTTAAATGTAGATGAGTAAGGTTAATCTCGCTTCTCATGGCCTAAATGTGAATGCAATTGTGTTTGGTAGCATGCCAGAAACGTATTTCTGCATCCTAGATCTGTTAAACGTAATTTGAAACATGAGTGGTAGACTTTTATTGTGCAATTGAAGAGTTACAGTTCCATAAGTGTTTTTGTTGCAACATAATTCAAAGGTTGGACTTCATTATTCATCAAGCCCTCCCATGCCTGTTCTCAGTTGTTTTAAAAACAAGTGGACACCAATATACATTTCTTTAAAAATAATCAAACAAACAAAAACACGCCAAGCAGGCTTTTATTACTATTTCTCAAACACTAGGGAAAATAAAGAAAGAAAATAAATAGAGTAATCAAATGGGCACTTAAAAGACCACTTTCTGAAGGTATAGATAAAACCTTTGCTTTAAGAAGAACAGCAGCTCTTATATAAATGTCCTACATTTATATCCTCGCTGTCTACCATAGTTGAAGGTGACTTTGTGCTTGTACTTAATAAATCCTTTGTCCAATCATAAGAATCAGATTCTTGCTAAGCCATAGTCATGAAGAAAAATAAGAAATAACAAACAACTTGCGTTCCTTGCAAATAATTCAATTGAATAACCCTGTACTATAAATTAACTCGATATGCACACGGTTGTAAATCACGGATCTTACAACACAAATAATCAAATCGATCCCGACTACAAATAAACCAAATCGATCCCGACTACACATAGCATCCCTAGAGGATATAATAGTTGTTGAACCTTAATGTGTAACGCAAAAACTATAGGACCCAAAGTTGACTCCCTATTCTACCTTGTATTATTCAACACTATAGTACTTATTACGACAATCTACTTACTCCAACTGACCAGTATTGACTTATCTTGCTGCCTTCTCTTTATTTCTTTTAATCAGCCACCTGCTACATTATGTAATAATGTCTCGGGGAACAGTTGTTCACATTGTCCCTTGCCCCTAGGGAATGATAAATAATAATTTGAGCAACCTTGTGGAATGTTAATTTCTATAAAAAAAATATCAAATACACAACGCTGCCTTTTACTTACTATTATTCCCTAAAGTTATTATCCCCAATATTTATGCACCAAATTATAAAAGTCATAAGAGAGGGTTAATCCATGATGTTTGTGGTCATTTTCAATGTTAGACCGATTCTTCTAATTGTAGCAATGTTAATTCTAAGGCTTTTAATTTATGCAATGTTAAACCTCAGTCTCACTTTCGCTAAACAACACTTAACGAAAGTATTGTGGCTACTGACAAAGATTTTTTCTTCAAATTATCCAATCACATTCTAACATGTGTTAAATAATTTTTTTTAAACTACAATTAAATAAACACAGCCATAATCCCACCCAACCAAACACCACCGCAACAAACAAAAACAATACCTCATGGCCATCAAACCAGCACCACCACCAACACCGCCTCCAACAGACCACCAGATAAAAATAAGAGACCAAAGCCTAAAAAAAGAAAAAGTAGTAGAAAGAGAGAGGGGGAGACAGATCTGTCTATCTCAGTCGAGGGTGGAGGCCTGTTGCGTTCGTCGGAGTGAAAAAGCGGTATTCCAGTTATTTTGGGCAAAAAACGCGAGGAGAAAATATTTAGGGGGAAGAGAAATAGATCGCAAAGAGAGAACGATAGAAACCATAGATTTATGTCACAAATCGCTTCCAAACCAAAAAAATTGATGTTGTACAAACTTGTAAATTCAAGTATTGACTACCACTACCCTCCTCAATGGCGTTTCCCCAAATTTGAGGTGCTCATCTTGTACAAGCTTGTAAATTTAAATATTGAATATCGCTAGACCTGGCAAAATGAGACACAACACAGTAACACGACACAAACCAACACAAAGTTATTGATAGACAATATTTAACGATTTGGGTTGGTGTTCACCCCTTTCACCCGTCATTACACATTAAACCGGTTAAGATCCATTAATTAAATAGATAAGAAATATTGTTATCTAAAGAGTTTATGTAGCTTCATTTTAATTTAGTCAAACATAATTTAACTACATAAGAGTCTCAGTAATGTCGATGAATTTATGGGTCTAATTGAGTTTAATATTTGGTTAATGTGTCAAGTCAACCCATACGAGATTCACAATTATTCATTATCGTAATGGGTAATAACAAGTGCACAAAGCACAACATGTTAAGCTAACGGGTCGGCTTTGAATATAGTTTTCTCTCCGGTTTAGACGCAAACCTTATAAGACCCTAACACGATAAAAACCGACACGAGCACGACTACACGACCCAATGCCAGGTCTAACTATTGCTTAACTCCTCAATGGTGTTTATCCCGATTTGAGGTGCTCAAACAACTCGTTCAAATATATCTAGGCGTAAACCACATTCGCCTTCAGATCATTAGCGTTGTCGGTGCTCGACTGCCCGGTCTCAGTCCATGAGAAAATGACAAACACCACCGTGGCGCCGATGATCCCGTCAACCATGTGGAATAGGTTCCGATACCAAACGCCATTCGTGAGATCGTCGCAGAAGTTATAGGGTTGTTCTTAGAAGAGGGTGTAGGCGACGAATAATATTGGAGTTGAGATCACGTGTTGGGTAGATGCTGATGGAGGAGTTAATTCGTCCAAGAAGTCAAGAACTAGAAGGGGTTGATGATGAGCTCGTCACCTCGAGCAAGGTTTTTAATTTAATGACTTTATATTATTGAGGAACATGTAGGTGGCACATAAAATGACACATTAAATATCCAATCAACATTCTTTTAACTCCCTTAATGGAAGTCAAGTGGAGGTTTAACATTGCATGTATTAAAAAAAACAGGGTTAACATTGGCCTGACAATAAAAATGACCATAAACATTACGGTTCAATTTGCAATTAACGCTAAGAGACATAATCATATACTTAGTGCTAGATGCCATGCAAATTCAATTGGTATAAATTATATTAAATAATAATTGAAGTGCAACAATACTATGTACAAAAACACACACACAAACAAACAAAATAAATATTGAACAGGAAGGGGAGACGAAACCCGCTTCTATGGGTAGGAAAACCGTCGATAACTCACACTCCACTAAAGTCAAGAAAACAGACTCTGGAATCAAAATGGCTATTTATTAGTAATTAATCAAAGACTTAATTAATGTTCTGCACTCACATGACTACCTATTCTCTTTTCACTAAAAGATCCACTTACTACCCAACTCCATTCAACTTGCTTCTGCGCAAGTACCTACTGAAAATTTGTTTCTGCGCAAATAAGCCATGACAAAATCTCCTACCTCAAAAACTTTGATCCACGTATGCTTATCTGCAGCTTCCTTATACGCAGCTTCCTTATACTTTGCATTAGCCTGTTCCAAATTTTTCTTCACTTCGGCATGTAATTTATGGACCCTCTCCGCCATATTCTTTGATGCAATGCTAAACCCGGCAACCATGGTAATGGGACCAGATCCAAAGCATGTCGTGGGGATTTACTGTACACGATCTCAAAAAGAGTTTTGCCATTCGATCGGTTCATCATGTTGTTACATGCGAACTCCTTCTGAGGAAGAACCTCATCCCAATGTTTGGTTCTATCTCCACACATGCAACGAATCAAGTTACCCAAAGTACGATTCGTAACTTCTGTTTGGCCGCCGGTTTGAGGGTGTGTTGTGCTGCTATACTTCAAAGTAATCAAAACTTCCCTCACAAAGTCTTAGAAGTCTTCATTGTCCACATACTGCTCCTTTAAGCAATTAAATCCCACGACCTCGGTACACTTCCCTCACAAAGTCTTAGAAGTCATCATTGTCCACATACTGCTCCTTTAAGCAATTAAATCCCACGACCTCGGTACTAAGAATAGTAAGTAAAGAAGCTCTCCTGCTTAGGGCATCAGCCACCTGTTCATCTGCCGTGATTCGTGATTTGTGTCGCAGAGAAAAAGTGAAATTTTGCAGGAAAGTGATCCAACGAGCATGCATCATATTCATAGTTTTCTAACTATTCACAAACTTCAAGGCCTAGTGATCACTCACTGTAGAGTACAAACTCGCGTTGGATAAGATAATGTTCCCAATGCCGTAAGACACGAAACACAACAAAGAATTCCAACTCATAAGTGGTCCGTTGCTTCCTCGCCTCGTTCATCTTCTCACTGAAATACTCTACTGGCCTTCATTCTTAAGACATTCATTCTTAAGACAGAACAATCCCAATCCCTACGACTGAGACATCACATTCAACTTCCAATAGTTTATCAAAGTTTAGTAAGGTCAATATTGGTGCAGAATAAAACTTTTCCTTCAGTAAAGCAAAGTCGACCTCCTGCCCCGCTCCCCGGCGATGCAGCTACAGTGCTGAAATTTCGGATAAACCTTCGATAGAACGTTACAAGTACATGAGAACTACATACGTCGGTCACTGTCTTAAGCGTGGGTCAATCTCTTATGGCTCGCACCTTTTCTTTGTAAACATGAATACCATCTGACCCCACAACAAAGTCCAAAACCAACAATTGGTTTGTCATAAAGCTGCACTTTTTCAAATCTATATACAGGTTATGGGCGCACAAAGTCAGCAAAATCTCTCTAAGTTCCCCATATGATCCGCCTCATTACGACTATATACCAAAATGTCGTCAAAATAAACAATAACGAATTTGCCGATGAATGGTTTGAGCACCTGATTCATAAGTCACATGAAGGTACTGGGAGCATTTAACAACCCGAACGGCCTTACCATCCACTCGTACAATCCTTCTTTGGTCTTGGAAGTTGTCTTCCATTCATCTCCGGGCCGGATCCAACTCGGGTGATAATCACTACGTAGGTCTATTTTCGTGAAGACCTTAGATTCTTCCAGCATATTCAGCATGTTATCGAGCCTTGGGATCGAAAACTTGTATTTCACTGTGATCTTTTTGATGGCGCGGCTATCCACGCACATCCTCAGCTTCCGTCCTTTGGCACAAACAAAACAAGGACAGTGCAAGGACTCATAATTTCCTTGAGTCGTCCTTTTTGTAACAGCTCTTCAACCTGCTACTGCTGCAAAATCTCATGCTCCTTAAGACCCATCCTGTCATTGAGCAAGTTGGGTAGACTGGCCCGGACACCAAATCAATATAGTGTTGTATGTCATGCATTAATGGCAAGTGATATGGTAACTCTGCGGGAATCAGATCCTGAAATTCTGCCATAATTGGTTGCAGAATCTCAGGGATAAGTGCAATTTCTCCAATCTCTCCCTTCACAACCAATGCTATTCACTCTCTCTTGATTTATCAACTCCCGAAACTCTTTCTCCTCCAACGTTAGGAAAGTCTGCCCGCCCCTCCACTTTAGACCATTGGGTACAGTTTGTCTTTCATTGGTTGGAACAAGGACAACCTTCTTCTCATGCCACACAAATTGGTGTGTGTTATCTTTGCCCTTTTGGGTGGCGTCTACGTCAAATTACCACGGCCTCCCAAGTAATACATGACAAGCATCCATGTTTACCACATCGCAGATGATCTCATCTTTATACTGCTTTCCAATTGAGAAAGGAATTTGGCATACCTCTGTCACACGCACTTTTGATCCTTTCTTAATCCAGTCGATTCTATACGACAATAAGTGTTTCTCAATCTGCAACTGTAGGGCCTTAACCAATGCTTTGGACACAATATTCTCGCTGCTTCCGATGTCCACTAATACGTTGCATACTTTCATGTTGATCGTGCAACGAATTTTGAATATGTTTTGTCGTTCATAATCAACTTCCTTCCTTGTAACCAGTAATAATCTCTGCACCACACCGGCCACACGTCCTCGTCATCAGGCTCTGCGATCTCTGGCTCGTCATACTCGTCTTCTACTGGTTCATATTCTTCCCCTTCCGCATTCTCAACCATGTTTATTCACAGCTTCATAGAACACTCATTAAACTTGAGCCATGTCAACAAAACAGTGATAGCATTCAATCGTTCCAAGATAAGCCGATCTCATCAAACAAGGTTAGGCCGGCTCTGCTGCGTCTGAGGATTCTGTCGACCGCCTTGTGTACGGCTGGTGCCCGCTCCTGGATCACGAATATTGGCTCGAGATTAAAATTGAGTTGTTGATATAAATTTCCCTTTGTCTATTGTAGGTCCTGCATATGACGCTTTAGTGTTGGTGGGTGTCTGTTTTGTCGATCTCATCAACTGAGCCAATATTCGTTGTTTCTGATGAACTCTCAATTTGTAAAAACTAGATTCTTTGAAACTAACAGAAACACAAGGGAACAACACTCTTGCTAACCTCCACCCAGATCCCATATAAAAATTTACTGAAATTATTTCACTTCTGCAGATTGCTCTCCAGTTCAATCCTTTTTTTTTTCATTTGAAGGCCATTTGTAAGGGGGTGGGAATGTGGAAGCAAATATGTGGCTTTTGGTTTCGTTGATCGTAGGAGGGTGAGTTTTTGGATGTTTGGTGTGAGCATATCCTTTAGATGGCAAATTTCAGAAATGGGGGTTTAAGGTAGTGAATGATTTTCTGCAGTTGTTGAAGATGGTGGGTGTCTGACCGCTTCCCAAATTTGTGGTGGTTAATGAGAAATCCAGATTGTACAGTGACAGACGAGTGGGAATGATGAGTGGTGATCGTAACCTAGGTTTAGCCAGATTTTCAAGATTGGAAGTAGAGGTAAGTGGATGATTTACTACAGTTGTTGGAGACAGTGGGTTGCCCAGGAGGGGAGAGGGATATTATCATGTGGACGGCAGTGCTACTGGTTTGTTCATAGCACAATCGTTCTATTGCATCATTCAGGCTATCCCGGTGGTAGGGTTCCAGTGGAAAGATATCTATAAAGTCCATAGCTCCTCTCAAAGTTGCTTTTTCGTTGTGAAGTTGGCTAGAAGTGCAATTTTGATCCTAGATACATTGAGAAGTTGGGTTCATGTGATTTGACCTTGTCAAACTGTGAAATGGTGGTTGCGACATCTTTTCAAATTCTTCCAACATTTTTTCTTGATTGAATGACATTGTCAACATAGTTTCCAAATGATTGAAACATTGATTTATAGATATCTATGTAACTAACCCACAGAAAAATATAAACGAATATAACAATGGGAGAGCCCACTTCGAAGGGGGAAAGCATCAATGATTCGGTTCACCATTAAAGCAAGTTAAAATAAGACATTCTTGAATGAAGATACCCTTTCATTAACAAATACTTGAGTTGTAAACAAACATAACTACCTAATTCTCTCTGCACTAAAAAGATCTACTAACCACACGAATCAATTCCTTACAAGTAACAACTACAAATATTAGGAGCAGAAACACATTGGACAACACGCTTGCTAACTTCTACCATATTTATTCAACTTCTATTAGTTTATAAAAAATAAGATATAAGAATATCATGACGTTAAAAGTTTTGAATTAGGAGTGAGTGGGCAGCCTGTTATCAATGACCATTTAATTTTCATTTCTCTATTTCTGTAGTTCTTTTATGATTTTATGGGTGAAATGCTGGTCCACATCTCTTGTTTGTAAATATACTTCGCTAACATAATCAATGAAATTCAGTACATATTTTGAAAACAATATAATTTATTCTATCCAAAAGAACCAGAACTCTAACAAAGGGATGTGTATCTATAGACTTTCTAACAGATTTTGGACAAAACACAGTTGAGTGTATAGAAACATCAAACCTTCGTTTGATATCGTTCGTCAGGCCGATTTCTTTTCCTCTGAATGGCTGGCCGAGGAGAAGTTTGTCTTGCATGACCAACTTTACGATGAGTTTCTTCCTCCATATGCACATTGGCAGTCACAATGCTTCGAAGAGGAGGGGGTTCATCTGCATCCCTTACAAGTCCTTTCCACTCCCTACTGTGCCGGCTTCTAGGTAACTTATTAGACTTTTCTCCATCGGGTTCAGAATCCAAGTGTAAGCCATATTTCTTGGCCTGATCCCCAATCATGGGTTTTGTCTTGGCTGCTTCATCTGGACAAGACACCCCAGATTGTACATACAGATCCAGATTTGAGCCAAGATGATCCCACAGCCTGAAGAAAAAGAATTATTATCAGTCCTGAAAACAATCTAAAAGCAATAGAAGTACAAATATTTGTATAATGACCTCAATAGAAATCAGATTACCAAGATACAAAAGAGTCACTGTCATCGCCCAAAAAGACATTCAACTCATTCTTTGCTTCTTGTTTGCGCCTGCCATTTTTAAGCAAGACAATCACATATTCCTGCAAATGCACACTAGGAAGTTAAGTGAACATATTCCTGCCATTTTTAAGCAAGACAATCACATATTCCTGCAAATAGCCAAATGGTGAGCTACTTCCATCTAATGAAGTGAAAATTGCTAAGATTCAATGTAAAGAAGCCAAATTATGTCCATGTTTAGTCCAAATATGTACCTCATTTCCAATAAACAAAGACCAAAAGCAATCAAATTACATGCTTGAAGTTCTAATATTAAACAGGGCAGATCGTAGGAAAAAAATCAAACTCACTTCCAATTTACTGCAAAAGAAGCAGAAAATATAGAAAGAAAGCAGAGAGAATATTGAAAACCCACCACTACGACTGAAATTAAAATAAATAAATAAATAAGCTGCACTAAACCTTTCATCATAGAAGTTTAAATGTTGAACACTAAAAATTAATGCCTAAACAAATCTGTGAACAACGGATAATTTGTTAGCGCGTCAGAAACAGAAACCAATTGTTTGAGCCGTTCATTTGATAGCAGATAATAAGCCCATGGAACAAAAAGTGGGGAGTGGGAAGGATATCAGAACAGACCAATTGAAAAAATAAAAAAGACAGATCCATATCTAATTTATATAGTAAAAAAACATGCGACTAAACGAATGAGAATACGCAATTCACCAATTGCAACTTTCGGACTCTCTTAATCCAGAGACCACTTATTACAAACACTCAAGCAAGATAGCTTAATGCCTCAACAAACTTCACCATAAAAACTAAATGCTCTCAATGCCTCAACAAACTTCACCATAAAAACTAAATGCCCTCTTTCAGAAGGGAGCAACTGTCAAGATGTTACCACCACATTAAGCCTGATCCTGAAAGATTGACCCTATAAGACCCCCATACTCAGATCCCCCCCCCCCCCCCCCCCTCCCTCCTCGGACTCTCTTAAACCAGAGACCAATTAATAAACACTCAAGCAAGATAGCTTAATGCTTCAGCAAACTTCACATATAAATAAATGCCCTCTTCCAGAAGGAGAGGCTGTCTGAGATGTTACCATCACATTTAACCTGATCCTGAAAGACTGACCCTATATACGACCCCCATACTCTGCCCACCCACCCACAACAATAACATACACAAACGCAAACTGACACAGAAAAGTGGAACAGCAAATAGCATGACACCTGTGGCCACTTCTCAATTCAAAGGAGGAGGATCCATCAACACTAAACCCTACCAGCACATGCTAAGCCAATTCCCAAACTCATAAAATTATCCACCAACAAGCTACCGAAGAAAACCCCTAACCGAGGCTTGAGAATGCAGCATTGTTATAGCCTGTACCATATAAAAGCACACATGCTGATACAACCATCCCCACCCAAAAAAAAAAGGTTAGCCTACTATAGTAACCATACTCACGTATTTACTCGGAATGACTTACATCACCCTAACCACCACAACCACTTCTCAGGAAGAGCCAAATTGACTAATCTAAGATTTTTAATTCCCAAAACTTCACATATAAATACGAGCACCACCTTCTAATCCAACGCACTAGATGGTATTTAGACTCCTCTGCTATGCTTCCCATAGGAAGTGCCTCTGCAATTTACCATGTCTTTTGTACACCAAAGTTAGCATTGGAAAGAGGGGCATCATAGCCCCGAAACATTAATCGTACCTTCAGCAAAAATGCTAGACACAACCACAGGGGAACTTCTTTTACAACAACCTGCTCATCCATAAAATGCCTCTCTCTAACAAAAGCAATTTGGATTATGGAACTAACGCTATAGATATACTTCAATCTGACAACAACTTTGGGCATCATCTTTTACATGCCACTAAGCTAAGGCCACACTTCCACATTTTCTTAGAACTAAAGCAAACAATACCCACGCATCGTTCTTAACCATTTCCAAGCAACAAAGAAATGGAAAGAGAGAAAAAAAACAATAGACACCTGCCCTCATAGCTCAGATTGCATATAGGATACACATTCCGTCCTCTCTGGGATTCAACTATCAAGCGAATATTTATGTTCGACAAAAGATTCAGCTAAACTTCATATGCTATCTAAACAAGTCATGCACTCACAATTCTATTACTAAAGCCTTTAGTACAAGTCCACTATACTTTATAAGTCTTCTTCCCTAAATAATTTCACCCACCAACCGAGATCTTATCAATATTCTTTGTTTATCATCCTATGAAGAACTCGATGTTCTTGTCTCCGTTCACAAGCCACGAAAGCCACAGATTTTGTGCTCTCTTCCACAAATGTAATGGTATCAATTTCCTTCATAAATCATTTGTCAAAACCTTTGTCTTCCACCAATAGATGTTGTTCCCTTCCTCACACCCAAGAGCTCGCCTTCCCCGAAACCCTAGGCTTCCTCAAAATTCTAAGTTACTAAACTTTAACACTCCATTACAACAAAGCTCCCTCAAGGAAAATTTCAGATCCTGACCAAAACGAGATTTGAAAACCCTCCACTCCACAACTCCCCACCAATCATGCACATGATCAACAAAATTTGCTTCTTCAAGGCGATCTTCACACATCAGAACATATCTACACCCCTTCTCAACCACCAATGTCAAGGGAAACCAAAACATAAAAAATAATAAATAATAATATAACAAAGGTCAGGAAAATAGATTGGAACTCGTGTAAGAAGTAATCATCCCACTCCCAGTGACAGATCTGTCCAATCCAAATCTAGGGTGCAAATTTAATCTACATTTCAGTTTTCAAAATCCAATTCTATGTTTTCCAACTTTGGCGCGATGATATATGTAATTTGTTACTTCTGAATTCTTCAACAAAAGTATGATTGGAAGTGTAGCAATCATTATTAATTTTCCAAAATTTAAATTCTACTGTTCGACTTTTTCAAAATTATGCCAATTCTCATAAACAAATTCCAAAAAAACTGAATTTTCATTTCACTAAATAACATTTTCATTTATATAACTAGCCAACTTCTTACGTTATCTTGAAATAGAATCCCTCACCCTCATTCTAGCGCTACACTAATACACGTTGGGCTTCACCATCCTTCAATATCTCCAAAAAAATTACCGATTCCTCCTCCAACCCTTCAAAAGAATCATGCACCGACTGTTAAGCTTGCCTAATCTAGACATGACCAATTGGGAACTTCAATAGCCCCAACACCAGCCAATTTGATTCCAATCCTACCTACACCCCCACCCCCCAAAAAAAATAATAATAATAACAATAAATAAATAATCTCAGATTTACAATAGCTTACGACTTGTTGTCTAGGTGAGAACTAGGCTACAATATATACACCTCTCCATTCAGCAAGGGGTCAATCATCATCCTCTTTAGACAATGACGTAGGGGAAAGTAATGAAATAAAGGAATCAAACCCTAAACCCTTGAATCCACAATAAGCCTCACAAGACATCAAAAGAGTGAATAAAGTGCAAATTATATTAATAGTAAGAATGATGTGATTACAAGCTTACACCTCGTGCTTACATATAGGCAAGTAAAAAGGGAACAAAACATTAAAATAATACACAACCACCCATCTAAAGAAATCTTTAAAAATTATAGAAGTGGTCTTTGTAGTATATCACTTCACATAGTGCATATTGAGGTTTACCACTTATCATAGTCACTTGATTTATGTTTATTCAATCCAAGGCAGAATCCCAAACAGACTGTTATTTCTACTGTTACTATTCACGAGGTCACTGCATAGAAGAAACCAATGCAATGATCCTTACAAAACAGACCGTTATTGCCACTGTTCATAAGAACAGTACCCTCGGTCACTATTCCTGTGAATAGTGTTGTTGTAGTTCTACATCCGTCCTCGAACAAAACTCGTCCTCGAGTTAGGGTAAAGCGACTTATCTGGAAGATGATACTCAAATAGGTCAGCAACATTGAAGGTGGATGAAATATTCATATCATCTGGTAGTTTCACCACGTATGCATTGTCATTATTCTTCCTGGAGATGCGAAACGGCTCATACTTCTTATTTTATTATAAGTACCTACTCAAAATTTGTTTCTGCACAAATAAGCCATGACAAAATCTCCAACCTCAAAAACTTTGATCCTCGTATGCTTATCTGCAGCTTCCTTATACTTCGCATTAGCCTGTTCCAAATCTTGCTTCACTTGGGCATGTAATTTATGGACCCTCTCCGCCATATTCTTTGATGCAATGCTAAACCCGGCAACCATGGTAATGGTAATGGTAATGGGACAAGATCCAAAGCATGTCGTGGGGATTTACTGTACATGATCTCAAAAAGAGTTTTGCCATTCGATCGGTTCATCATGTTGTTATATGTGAACTCCTTCTGAGGAAGAGCCTCGTCCCAATGTTTGGTTCTATCTCCACACATGCAACGAATCAAGTTTACCCAAAGTACGATTCGTAACTTCTGTTTGGTCGCCGGTCTGAGGGTGTGTTGTGCTGCTATACTTCAAAGTAATCAAACTTCCCCCACAAAGTCTTAGAAGTCTTCATTGTCCAGATGCTGCTCCTTTAAGCAATCAAATCTCACGACCTCAAATATTGGCTCGAGATTAAAATTGAGTTGTTGATATAAATTTCCCTTTGTCTATTGTAGGTCCTGCATATGACGCTTTAGTGTTGGTGGGTGTCTGTTTTGTCGATCTCATCAACTAAGCCAATATTCGTTGTTTCTGATGAACTCCACATGGTGCGGAAGCTAATTGGATCATGAATTTCCGATCGCGATCGTTCTATGAATCTAGCGATTTGTTGGCTCTTTATCTCAGTCAAATTGTTCCATCCGTTCAGTCTGTAAAACGCCTCTGTATAATCGATGACTGATCACATTCCCTGTCAACTGTTCATGTTCAAATATTGTTGATACAATATATGTTCATAATTTGGAGGTAAGAATTTTGCTTGCATAAGTCTTTTCATTTTCGCCTATGTTCATACAGGTTGTTTCCCTTGGCGCCTCCTTTAGCACTGCATTTGCTCCCACCAAGTTGACGCGCGTCCTTTTAGTTTGTAGGTCACTAATTTCACTTGCCTATCTTTATAGATAAGATATTCATGATATCAAAGAAACTTTCCACCAAACTGATCTAATCAAGAAAATCATCAATATGAAGATGCCAATTGAAATGTGGAATATCAATTTTCATCTTATATTCAATAACATCAACGTTCCTATAGTCGCGATGATCCCTCCTACCACACGACCATTCAAAACATCTTTTTCAAACTCGTCTAGATCTGAATTTGCACCATCCCTACCCATGATTCAACCTCACGGACCTGACCTCTACCTGGGTTTTGATGCGCGCTGCCGCCAAGAGTAAGTGTAACGAGTGTTCGTTGTACGTTGGACAGTTTGATGTATTTCTTCCACCCGTCGTTCTTGAACCTACACGGCTACCAAAAGGGCCTGCACTCCTCGATTTGAGTTGTCGGAGTATATGCTTCCGATTTCGTCGTTCGCCATCCAGCCAGGCAAAACACGACTGCCAAAAGGGCATGCACTCCTCGATTTGCGTCATTGGAGTATATGTTACCGATTTCGTCGGTCGCCATCGAGCCAGGCGAAGGCGAAATCAAGACTCTAATACCAATTGACGTAGCGAAAAGCGAAGAAATAAAGGAATCAAACCTAAAACCTTGAATCCACGAGGCGAAAGCCTCACAAGATCTCAAAAGAGTGAATAAACTCCAAATTATATTGATAGTAAGAATGATGTGATTCCAAACTTACACCTCTTGCCTATATATAAGCAAGTACAAAAGGAAACAAAATATTAAAATAATATGCACTTAACCCACTTAAGAAAGCAACGAAGAAAATGAATTAACACCTAAACCACCCATTTTAAAGAAATCTTTAAAAATTATAGAAGTTGTCTTTGTTGTTTTATCACTTCACATAGTGCATATTGAGGTTTACCACTTATCATAGGGCATGAGGCACTTGATTTATGTTTATTCAATCCAATGCAGAATCCAAAACAGACTGTTATTCCTACTGTTACTATTCACAAGGTCACTGCATAGAAGAAACCAATGCAATGATCCTTACAAAACTAACGAGATAGTGAAAATACCTGAACATCAATTTATTCACACCATAATATCCATCAATGACTAGTTATGAAATAATATCCATCAATGATTATCAATCAAAAGCAAAGTTACTTTAAAAAGAAATAGTAGTAAACCACGCTATCTTCTAAAGGGAAAATCTACCTTGCCTCAGCTATATACGGATCATAAAGATAGTCAAAAAAATTCACATTGATGTAACTTCAAAAAATCTTTGCTAGGAGTCGATCTAAGATTAATGAACACTTCAAAATTCCCGAAGTATTCAAGGTATCAATCAATGACGAACATATACAAGTGTTTTTTTTAACAGTCCTACTATAAGGAATATAGAATTATAAAAAGCAAATATGGTATTACTTCAATTTTATTTGAATCAATACACATTTTTTTCTTAAATACAAAAAGAGTGTGAAGGAGAGATTTACAATATGCGGGTAATGTTTGAATTACCATCTTATAATACCATGTGACCTGGTGATGTGAAAACCACTGGAAAGATAGATGCAAGTGATGCAGGAGCATAGCTATTAGACTATAATTTCATGTTTTGTATATTTCTTATATTACTTCATGTTCTGTATTTTTTATAAATTGAGGGTATTCCTGTCTTTGTTCATTTAATCCTTTAGTATAAAAGGGGACATTAGCTTTGTAATTCATCATTATTTTGGATAGCATGAATGAGAACTAGAGACTATTTCAACCCTAAATTCACTAGGTTTTTTTTTTAATTTGTCTAATTCTCTTCCACATATTTACATCATACATGATTTTTTTCAATTTCTCACAACACCGCATCACATAATATAATATCACATAATATAATAGGATATGTCACTCTAAAACATTTACAGCAGAGATAAACCTTATAATATCTTTATTTTTTTTAAAAATACAAAAACAACACTTATAATATAATACTTTTATACATCTCAATTGGTCAAATTGAAAGTGTATTTTGGTGAAAATTCTAACCACGTTTAAGTAATGAATAATATACAAATTTTGACTCGCAATATGTCATGGAACAGTAAACTTGGTTTCAAACAATTGAAGGTTTTATCTTTCGGAGTCATGTTTGAAAATATTCCCAATAATAACCCAAATATGTCATTTGACCCTAAGTTTATGAAAGAACCAAGAACTCTTAACAAGCAACTTCGTGCAATTTCTATTTTGAGGTTTATTTATATGAAGGCAACACCAAAGGATATAGACAGATCTAACGCTTATGTTATGTGCCCAAAAGAAAATAAGAGTGAAACAGCAGAATTAGCAAATTCCCCTCAAATAATCAGTTGTTCCTATAAAACTATCAGAATTCCAAAAAGGGATGAAATATTATCGAAGATGGAGAAACCTCCCATCCCCCTCTCTAGAAAAGAAAAAAAAATCATAAAACAACCACCCACTCCTAGCTCCCACTAACAACTCAATTTACTTTTCTCTGCAAGGGAACTCTCTCCCTGCATAATGCAAAATAGAAGAACACTTATAAAGTCACAAGACACAAAAAGAGGCACTACAAAACATTACTCCCTAGCACTTAAAGTATTAGCATACGGTCCAACACTTTTTGGCCTTTAGGTTGCGGTCCATAATATACCATTCGTCTATTCTTATACTTCAAAGAGATTTTTTTTTTTTTAATGATTGAAGGAGATTCTTTAATACGGTATTATCACACAAAATGTCGAATATAACAATGTAATAATGTTATATCACAATCCGACAGTCTAATGTTATGAAGCAAAGTAAATAAATCACTATAATGTTTGTTTGTTTGTTTCTAATAAATAGGCTAACATCTACAATTTACTCTAAATGGTTAAGATATAAAATTACTTTTGAATCTGAAGACAGGATATTAATATCACTAAATACGTCCATCCAAATATAAAGCAAACATACTTCAGATTCAGATTTTAATTTCAGAATTCATTCAAAAAAACAAATGTGGCCTTACCACCGCTGGACCATATACTAAACACCCCTAACCTCGCAACTACCCTAAAAAAACAAATTCTGAACACTATGGCTCCGTTTGATTGCCAGGAAAGTTAAGCGAGAGCGAAAAAATAATTCTCGGGAAAAGTGAAGTCAAGGAAAATGAAAGTTACTTTCTTGTGTATGTTTGGTTAGCGGGAAAACTAAAGGAAAGTTATAAATGAAAAAACTAAAAATTATATACATACACATATATAGTTTTAATGTTACAATAAGTAGCGTATTATTATGAATATTTATGAATAAATATCTTAGTAGCAATAGTAACAACAACTATAATAATAATAATAATAAAATACCAAGTTTTCTTGTATTTGGCAGGATATGTTTTGTGGGAAAGTTTTTTCCCACGACTTTTCCGCTAATCAAACACAACAAAAAGCCTAATTTCCTTCACTTTTCCTTTCCTTTCCCAACAAACAAACGCAACCTATGGGTGTCCATTCGTGTTTTCGGGTCATGTTTCAGCCACCAAGACACGAGGCGGTTCTTAAATTTTACACTGAAATAGACACGATTAACATGAGAAGACACAATATCCGACTCGAACGTGTCAATTTCGTGTCGACTCTAATATTGTCAGCCCTACGGCGAACAGCCAATCATAGTTATACCATTGCATGTTTAATTTTAGTCAAATCATACAAATAAAACTTCAGATCCTGAAACATATTTTTCCAATCCTATTCAATCAACAGCATATCATGTAAACAATTGCAACGCTACATTAAACCCTAAAAATCATACCACGAGAGTGTCGTCAGTGTAATCCCCCATGTACTCCTTCAGTTTATCCCTCACTCGTTCTCGCAACTTGGCCACTCCGTCACCGCCGAAATTAACCCTAAATGTCAGATCATCCATTAAATCTGATTGTTTAACTTCGCCGATTACAAATTGATATCTAGTTCAAATGCTCAACCCTACGTGCCACTGATAAATAGGTAGAGGTGAATGAACAATTTTGAAATTGCGGAGAGTTTAAGGATGGATAATATTTTATGTTTTCATGGTGAAGAGAAAACCCCACAGCCTCACTCGCGAGAGAGACAATGTTAAAAATGATAATTACTCAACCCTACGTAGTATTTAAATGAGATTGGGGTTCCCAAAAGATTAAAAAGATATTTACAAAGTGGGCCCGTTTAGTATCGAGAATGTCGGGTCAACGTGGTAATTCGTTAAAATAACGGTTCGGACTTGAAAATTTGAATACACCGATTAGACTCGCTTGTCTCGGTTAAAACCTGTTAATACTACACTAATTATTTATTGATAACTTAACTTGGATACATTTTATAATATTTGTTATATTTATAAATTTGGGTAAGAAACATTTAGTTGTTGGGATTCCATTACTATTAACATTGTAATTTAGGATGTGAGAATTAATTATATTCTTTATTAATAAAGAATCTTAGTTTCTTAACGGGTCTCAACGGTCTGGGTTTGGGTTTATTATTTAAAATCAATTTGTTAACGGTCGTGTATGGGTTGAGGGGTTTTTGACATTAACTTGTTATTATACAAAATGAACACAACCCAACACGACCTGTTGGCAGGTCTACATTTAGTATGTATATAGTTAAATAGGCCATAAGTTTATTTTTATTTTTTCAGCGTTCCATGAAAAATATTTGTGTTTCAATAGTACCTATAAGAAACATGTATCTATAGTAGGGGTGGCAATTCGGGTTAGTCGTGTCATTTATAGGTCGCGTTGATTTTGATTTGAGGATAAGTTTTGAGTACTCTTAAATCTATACAAGCTAATCGGGTCATGTTCGGAGCGTTTCGAGTTATTACCGTAAACGGGTTATCGTGTCAAAAATTGTCAACCCTAATCATATTCAGTCAAATATATATTTATAGAACCAATGATGAAATGTTTTATAAATTTAACTCATTTGTTACTTGTTTAGTCAGCTTTATGAAGAAATATCGAATACTAATTGTATTCCCATTTTTTATGATTGTGTTTTTAAAAAGTAAAACTTATTTTATCAATAAAACGCATAAAACCCTAAACAAATGAGAATGAACTCTGAAACCTTGATTTTGTTCAAAATTCATGAAATCGACAAGTTTTAAAATTTGAATTAAAAGAAGGAGGTCCTTGAATATCGTGTGTGATTAAACTTGATCTTGCTATTAGGTTGTTGAGGAATATTCAATTAGAATGTCAAAATTCTTTCATAAACATCTAAGTTACAATTGAGGCAAAATTTCACTTTTTCTCGTACGTATTTGATATGAATAAATTAGATTTAAAATGATGGAACTTGATTTGGAAATTTTGTATTACAAGTTCATATTGTATTTGAACTAATTATATTTTCAAAGTAATCATGAATAATTTATTAAATTTTTGAATTATAGGTAAAATTTAAAATGCATTTGAACTTTTTAGGTTATGTATAAACTATTTGATGATACCAAATATGATCTTTAAACGCGAGAATTAAAAAGCGATCCCAAATATTAGATTGAGGTTAAAACAAGAGTGGTAGGACCTCAACGTTTCGATTCACGACTCCATCAGAAAGCCATACCCATAGCTCAAACGGATGACCCTCAAGGGTTGCTCCAAGATTGTATTAAGCGTATAACACCGTAAGCAAACCTTCGCTCCTAGCAACAGATCCAACAAATGTAAAATGAGGACCTTGGTAGTCCCTCCAATTCCTACTAAAATGCAAAAAGGTCACCAAAAGGCTCAAAGTCTTCCTTAAAAGGTATGCAACTCAAAGAAGTAATTGTAGAGGTTCAGTTAAGTCTCATCAAGACAAAATCTAATTTATCCACCCTTCCCAAACCACAGGAGGGTTGAGCACTCTTATATGAATCTTATACATCCTTAATACCTCGTACCAAATACCTCGAGCACGGGAAAGTACCTCATTATTCTACCAATTCCCACTCACTCACAACATATTTTAATGTAGCATTACCCAACAACCATCACTGTCATCTTGCAACTCATTTCACCAACATTCCACTTTTCCATTACAGTACTAGAGTTATTCTATGGTTACCCATGTTATAAATATGACTTCGCACCACTTCACAACAGTTGAGTATATAAGGGATGCTTAAAGAATGTCATAAGGCTCTGC
The DNA here is from genome assembly GCA_949130495.1 of Sambucus nigra. NCBI lineage: Eukaryota > Viridiplantae > Streptophyta > Magnoliopsida > Dipsacales > Adoxaceae > Sambucus > Sambucus nigra. The sequence continues at coordinate 79,080,318 of OX422223.1, forward strand.
ATTTAAGATATATGAGTGTATTGTTCATTATCTGATTAATAATTAGCATTTTATTACAAAGATGGGACCACTTTCAGCTCTTATAATGTATTTCAAACACCAAACTTGGGTGACTTAGTTTTATTTCAGTCTTATGAGTCCTAAGGAATCTCTACTTGCTACAAAATGCTAGACGCTTACTCATGACCCTAACCAAAGTTTGAGGTTGGGTACACTTGTATTATTCACCACTACATAACCAATATATACCATTGTGCCCTCGCTACTCTAACTTAAAAACATCCCATCCAGCCTATAGGGACACGTTTTATGAGATGAGATCTGAATCGATTTCAACACCATTAGTTTGACATCATATGCGAAAACATTTGTTATTTAGAGTCATCTTTACCAGGAAACTTTAATCACCATAACTTGCAATGACAAGCTGGCCAAGAGCATGAAAGAGATGGAAGCCCTTAAAAATAATATCCAAGAGCAACTTACACTTATAGGGGCACGAATCCCTCATTTTGCTCTAACACCAGTTGCACCTGCACCCCCACCCACAAAAAGAGAGAACTAAGATCACAATCTTTAGGAGGCGGATGTGGAAAGTTGTGCCGAAGCGAACTTGAAAGTCCTCCTTCATCCAAAAAAGTCCCGAGTTTGCATCCGATCTAAGGAAAAGTTATCTCTATTAAGTGATTAATTGCATGAAGGTTCCAAGGTGGCCAAAACTTACGATTATAAGATAAAAAAGGTGCGAGATCGCATAGGTAACTTTCTTGACTAAAAACACTAAACACCATTGAGTTAGCCTTGCAAAAGATCCCATGCCACTCTCTAATAAACTGAAGCACTATGCTCCCTCCTCCAAAGTGGCAGGTTCTCATCATAGAACCCTTGGAGGGGACCAAAGATCCCATCGACCATCTTGAATATACAAGTCATTTGTGCTACCAAAAGTTACTCCGTACGAGGTATTGTGTATGGATTTTTTAACTACTTTAAAAGGTACAACTAGACATTTATTTGCTATGCTTGAGAGAAAATTATCAAAGGCTTCATTAACCCGGCATAATCATTTATGGGCCAATTCATTGGATCTCAAAATATGTGCATGACTGCCACATCTCTCATCAACTTCGTGTAGAAGACAAAAATAACCATTAGCGAGTATGCACAAAGGTTCAATCTTGAGGAATTACAAGTAGATGACATCAATAAAACCATATGTGTGGTAGTTTTTATTGAAAGACTCACCTCTGAGGTGTTGCTAAGGTCCTTTAGTAAGAGGACACCTCTAATTATTTATGAATTGCTAGAAAGAGCTCAAAAATATATGAACGCAAAGGATACCATCTCAGCAGAAGTAAGTGACCTCCTTTCTTCTTCTCAACCTCGCTATGGGAAAATAAAAGATGTATCCCCACCCCCCAAATAGGTCGATATATCGGTCCCCCTTAAATTCGATCGATCGGGTTGGGTTGAGACCAATCGATCGGGTCCTCATAGAGCCAAGAGCTGGCATTTTTATTTTTTTAGGTTTTTAGTTTCGGGTAGTTAGGTTGATGACTGAGAGATTTTTCATAGGGTATTATCCAGGATGTAATAATTAAAGTCCTACTTGGATACGTGTAAGAGAATGTTGGGATTGAGGTTAGCTCGGGGATGTTTATACTGGTTTACACGATTAGTGATATATACCATAATCTCATATATGTATTGGATGTTATAGGTTATGCATGTTATGTGTGGACATACCCAGGTGCGAAGGGGTGTGATAACGAGTGGAGGCTTAAGTCTCAATGGCTTAAAAAATACATATATAAGCTTCTTTCAAAATATAGGTGCAAATAAGTGAATTTTTAAAAAAGGGGGGGGATATTTATAAATAACCAATATTTTAAAGTTAAAACCTTTAACCCTTTTAACAAAAGTGAACTACTCTTTTCAAACCCTCTCCATTTATTTTCTCCCATTCGATCATTTCCTAAGCCCTCTACCTCGCTCAATTCTTCCTCCTTCGCCCCTACTCCACTCTATGTATTCTTTTATATATATATATAATCTCATTTATTTATCTCTCTATAATTATAAATATTTATTTTTTAGGGTTTCATATTGTCAAGCAATTAGGGATAAATTTGGGGTCAAGTTTTCAAGCATTACACTTACCACTCACATGTTGATAAAGTAATAGGTATATATTGTTTCTCTATAACTAAATAATTATATTGGTGATAAATTTAGGGTTACTTTAGGGTTAAACGGTGAATGTTTGTTAAAGTTAATCTTATGGTTAATGTTAGGATTAAATTTATGATTGATTTTAGCGCTGAAATGTTGGTTTAAATTTGATATTGATGAAATTATTTATGTTGCTAAAATAATTAACTTATGGAGAATTATTTAAAAAAAATTGATGACATTCACACCATTATCTATTGATAGTGAGAGCAATGCATAGGAGGATAAAAATTATTTTGGAGGATTTTAATGGTGATCCTGCTTATGAACTCCAATCTCTCATGGCAATCCAAAAGTGGAAGATAATATACGTATAACCTATTTGGAGACACTATCTATGGGGTGAGAAGTTGAAGTTCTTCAGCGACCACAAAAGCATATAATATTTATTCATGCAGAAGGACTTGAACATGTGACAACGACGGTGGTTCAAGTTCATTAAGGATTATCAGTTTACAATCTAGTGTCACCGGGCTAACGTGATGGCGGATGCTTTGAATTGATGATTGAGTAGTGTTTTGTATACTCTTCAGTTAATAGATCTGGGTTCAACTCATGTGATTCCTGATTTGGTAGATGCTTTCATTGGGATGGTCACAGTGATTCCCGATATCATTTTGAAGGCAATCCAAGCATAGGCAAATGACGTGGCATGAAAGGAAAAGGTGATTGAGTTATTGGCTATCGGTGTACCTCTTTACACCGTTAGTTTTGATAGTGGTTTACAGTATAAAGGAAGGTTGGTAGTACTTTTAGATGATGAGTTGCCTAGGTTAGTCACACAGGAGGCCTGTGGATTGTTTCCGATACATCCTGGTGGGGATAAGATGTATCTGGATATTGTAATACCCCATTTTTTAGAAATTAATTATATGATTATTTAATTATTAATTAATACTTACTCGAATAAATTAACGAGTAATTTATTAGTTCTAATTGGTTTAGATTATTAACTAATTCTTAAAATAAATTTTTTAAATAATTTGTGGACGACTTATAAAATAAATTAACTCGGTTCAAACTAATTTGATATTTTAGGTTAGTATATTATAATGGGATTCTAGGGGTGTACAGAGGCTCAAAATAGTATTTTTAACGTATCAATTTGGGCCCCGATGATTAGTATACCTTGGGGCAAGTTTTAAGAGTATTCGATTAACGATTTGGGCTTATTTGGGGGTCCAATATGGGCACATAATGGACCTACAGGTTTAGGGTTTTAAGTAAGTTAATAACCCTCATTAGACATCATAATACATCATAATTAAAACCATAGCATCTCGAGGTAAGTGTAATATCCCGTATTTTTATGGCTTTTAAAATTGGGGATTTATTAAATTTAATTGAGATATTAATTTAATATTAATCCAAAATTTCATTTTAAATATTTACTAGCGTGATGAGAGTTAGTAATTATTGGAAATTTGTTGAATATTACTGGATGAGTAAAGTAATATATGATATTGATTTTATTAGTATTGTCACAAGTGAATAATATGACAATTATGAAAATTAAAGTCGGGACGCGCCGGTGTCGTGTAAGGACTAAATTATTATTATAAAAGTGAATCTATTATAAGTCGCTCGTATGGTCGTTTCGAGTGCGCCAAAGTGTCTGGAAGGGTCAAGATAGTCAGAAAAGTGTACCCGGGGTTTTAGTTTGAGTCTCGAAGCGTTTTTAAGCCTAATTGACATCCCAATAGGGTATTATGGACATTTTGTATTTTTGGATAATTAAACACACGAATTTTCTTAGAATATATCAGCCATTTGGATTTGTCTCTTAGGGTTAACAACCCACCATTAGAGAAGAAGGTGAAGAGTTTCCAAGCAATCCAAGGCTTAGAACTCAACCGATTGCACCGCCACCACCACCAAAACGTAGATTGCACGACGAGGAATACAATCATATTTTTTTTTATCAACAAATCAGATCCTTAAATCCCAGGCAAATATCTATCTTGCTGATTTCCAAGTTAATATACCTTCCATGTTAGTCTAGGAATAAAAATCATATGTTTTAATTGAAGAATTATATGCTTTGGAAGAGAATTTATATGTGTTGTAGGGAGAATCCATGTAGTCTAACATCTTGATCATATGTAGATAATTAAACACGAGTTTATTATGATATTTGGGAATAAAATCTAGATTAAAATAGAGGTTTGTGATTATTCATTCAAAATTTGGTTTTATGAATAAATTTGAGATTAAACCCCTTTTTGATTGATTAGTTGAGGATTTATTGATGTCGTTACGTTAGAACTTAGTTATGTACATTGCTTATACATTTGGATTACTTTTATGGGAGTTTGGGATGAAATTATAGAGGTTTGGAGGGGTTAGAATAGTTGAACCCGTAAGTTGAAAATTGCAAAAAACTCGGCAAGAACTGCTTGATCGATCGATCGACCAAGAGCATCGATCGATCGACCCCATTCCACGATCGATCGATCCCTCCTGGAAAAGTGCATATTTTTCTCCTTTTGTTTAAATTCGGTCAACATACGTGGGAACCCTTGAATATCTTTTAAATAGTATAATGGGTTATGAAGAGGACCAGTAGGGTCTAAATAGACTTCGTTGAGTGAAATTAATATGAGATAAAATTATGGATTAACTGGGAGTTATTCATACATTGGAAATTATGCATACATTTACATAAAAGATGGAAACTCATGAAAGATTTAGACTCGAAGGTAAGTAAGGGTATACCTACTGAAATTATACTTAGTGAGATTGAATACTTCGAGAGATGATAAGTATGTATAAAATAAATTATAAAATAAATTATAAATGAGAATAAAAGAGACGAATCCGTTATGCGAGATAATTCAGTAATTTGTGCTAAGAGCGGATAATTACAATTATGGGTCGTGGGCGCACCTAATTTAGAAAATGTGAATATTTATATATATGACTGTGTGACTGTGCATATATTATGTATCTGTGTAAAAATCATATCGGGACTACTTGCTATCACGGAGGTTTCCGCACCAGGACATTCGTATCTCGGTTGAACATTTATTGGGGATATTGACTCGTACCCTAGAAGATAGTATCCTTGATACAGGCTATTTGAGAATGATAGTCAGATGTTCTAAGAGACGTGAGGGTATGTGCTAACCTCTCAGGACCTGGAACTATGCTTCGCCTCCATTTATTTGTGTATTGTGTTAATATAGTTCGAGAGTGATTTCGAACTAGTATTTCCCTTAGTTTGAGTGATACGGGACTTGATAGCAGAGTATGCCAGCACCATAAATTTATGTGGGGATATATATATATATATATATATATATGGAAACTTTCTACTGTGTGTATAAGTAGTTAAGAAATGAATAAATGTTTCAGCTTTATAACAAGTGTTCGTGAATTTGGTAACGGTACTAAGTGGTTCTAAGTAACGTAAGAATATGGAAGAGAATAATTTTAAAAACTAAATATTATGGCCTTAGTACTTCTCGAAATAGACTTTATGGAAAAATAAGTTAGATAGACTTATGTGATCAGTAGTATGGTAGGCGTGCACACTAGTTGAGAGGTGAGAATTCTCAAGACAGTGTCGCATACTAACATGGTGGTTATATTAGCCGGTGAGCAATTTAAATAATTGATAAACTATTTTTAAAACTGTTTACACTCAGGCTCTGACCCATTTTCTGTCATTTCTCTCTCTTGTATATATATATATATATATATTACAGGTGCCCAGGCACAGGGGCGTCATGCTTAGGTTCTTTGGATTGGAGGTGTTGCAGCTTATGTGGAAGTTGCAGGCCCTTGCTTTAAACGACATCTTCATCGATTCAGTTCCTATTTTAGTTCTTCATAGTTAAGGGGCCATGTGTCGCCCGTTTTCCTATTCCGTTTGGAATTGTCAGAGATTTATGTTTATTTAAATTTCCAGTATTCTTTGAGAGTTAATTATCAGGATGAGTTCATTTATGGTTCTTAAACTTGGATTGGTTTATATAGATGGGTTAAATTATTGTGTGTTAATTACCATCACTAGCATTTATGTGATTCTTAAACTGTTAGTTATTAAAAATGTTTTTATATTGGCATTTAATAAAATGAAAATAAGACTTTAAATTGCTTTACACTTAGCTTAATTATTTAGGGTGTTCAAATTGGAAATGTTATTTTGCGATAGTGATGCTAAGAATGAACCAACCGGTCACCTTGATTTTTAATTTAATAAAATACTGATCACCCGGTATTTAATTAGGCGGGGTGTTACAGGTGGTATGAGAGCATCAGGTTCTAGTGTCCTTTAGGATCTGTGTGGCTTGTTATGCTTCCAACGTTACTTTATTTGATATAGAACCCTATGTTTAGGATTGTTGATTTCTATGGTGAGATTCCGTTCTTCTGCTATAACGTATGTATATTAGTGAATTCTATTTGCATTCGAATGTGTGCGTGTGCCGAGCGATGAAGGATGTCAGACGAGGGCCGTTAGTCGACATCAGGAGGTAGGGCTTAGTTGAGGTTGTAAAGTATATTCGAGGATGATGACCGTGGTCGAGGTCACCCCTATTATGGCACGAAAGGCTAGGACTATAAAGACGGCTAGGACGCAGCCTACAAATTCTAAGTGCTGCTATAGTCGAAAGTGAGGACAAATTTGACCCACCCAACGTGGTGCGATTGGGAGAGGGTCAAAAGGGAAAATTGAGGAGAGTCATCAGCGGAAACTCTAGACATGCGGGAATTGTGTGTGTTACCCAACGAAGGTAATATACTCAAAGTCTTGGACATATAGTGGAGTGTGGTTAACTAGAAGTGAAAATTTGGAGAAAAAATTTTCTTCACTCAGCGGAGCAAAGTTACAATAGTGGGAGTCAACCACCACCGTTAGTAATGAAATGTTATTTTAATGGAAGGACCTTAGGTACAGTTTAACCGCACGTTCTTTCATCAGTTATTCAGAATAAGATATGAACGTTGTTCTGAACCCATTACGAAAGGGCTGGACAGGGGTCCATTTATGAATGGATTTAGACTTTTAGCAAATCTTGTATCAATGGGAATGGATACCAATGGTAGAGAAGATTTCAAGTGCGAAATCAACTCGTAAGGAAAGATTGACAACACTTAAAGAGAATTCTGTTGGACAGTCGATCCATATGGTGACAATGTCACACATTGTCCGTAGAGATGTTAACGCTCTTATGAAGGGAGCTAAAGTAATCGAAAGATTTATTGGAGAGTGAGTCTAGATGAAAAGTAGTTAGTAAAACACCGCAAGGGGGAGACCCATCAGGGGGCTCATTTAAATGAGTCGGATAGCTGAATTATTACCAAGCGATGGTGAATTCAGTAAGGGTTATTGAAGCCAGTAGCACGTTCCTTAGGGCCAACAAAGATAAGGGAACGACGGTGATAGCCATCAGGATCGATACTATTTAAGTCCGAGAGAAGGACAACCTTAATAGGGTCAATATGACAGGAGATAAGTGGATTATGTGTTGGAGTATTTTGTGGAGAGTAAAACCATACGAGTTAAAAAAAAATCGAAGCGAGAAAAAGGGCAAGGGTATGGTGCTTACAAGAGAAATGGTTAATGTAATTTTTAATTTGGTTCAAACAGACGCGTTATGTCCGAAAGACCATTAAGTAGCCAAGGCGGTTGGCAAAATAGAAGTACGAGTTTTATCCTCGAAGGATGAAGCGTGTTTTATGTGACACGAGAAAGTCACTACATTTTTATTTATTGCTAGATTCGCATTTGAGAGGAATTTAGTGCGTATATCTATAGCGTTATTATTATGTATATGTTTTCCCTGGTATATCGGGGTTGTCTTCAGTGATATCCGCGGAGGATAAATGGGTGCAATATTTTTGTTATATAATTTGTTGAGATTACTCATTTTAGTGATGTGGTATGCGAGTATATTATTGTACTGATTATGGTTTTATAAAAATGGTTAAAAGATTAGTAAGCAGTGATTGCAAGGCTATCGGGGTTGCTTCCCTCATCCAGCATGTTTTGTTTTGACAATACCTTACCTGCGAGAGGGTCAGGCTTGCACTCCTTTTATATATATTATAGAGACTTCAAAGGGTATAGTGGTACAAAAATGTTTAATCCCAGGGTGTTTAGGGACTTTGTTATTATGATTCAGTGTGTATTGGGTTAACCGTTGGGCGGAAAGATTTCACTCATTAGTATATGTAATGCTCATGACTTAGTGGTAAGCGGAGCGCATTGTTATATTTATCCTTTGGGAATGTGAAAGTTAAGACTTATATTCATATGCTTGGGAATGGGATTCAGAGAGTCCCAATTGTATACGTACAAGGTTTATGGAATGTGATTACCACCAATACTAAGCAATAGTGCACTTGGTAATAATTATTTGTTTCAGTACAAATTGCGGAAGGAGATGCAGGTTTTTATTTTCTGTCAAAGACTGAATACAAGAGTATAGGTTATGGACGGAGGACCCAACGGATTTCGATAACCGACTATGCTAGGTAGTAGTGTATCGGGGGGTTCCTTGTTTGGATTTCGCTTTGCGAGACATCCAACGCATGAAACTTATCGTAAGGTTGGAAGTAGAGAGATGTTTGGTCATTAGTCCATGAGTTTAGTACCTTGGTTGTCATAAGAGCCGGTAATATTGATTGTAAGTTAAAGTTAAGTGACGATTTAAGGCCAGTGGGGCCAGTTGTGTGGTAAGGGAACTTTAGAAGTTTTGTTTTATCACCCAATCGAAGGGTGGAATGATGATGAGGAGGTTTGAGAGTACCCAAGTGTTGTAAAACACATTGTGAGCACAAGGTAAATAAAGAATTGGGCGTTATGTGTGAAGCGTAGGTAATGCTTACACCAGTATGCACGGTTTATAGGGTGTGTGGGCATCCTGGTTAACTGTTGCTTGAATCATTCGAGTTGAAGAGATATGGGAATATACACGTGGAATATATGTTTTATGAGAACGACATAACAAAGTGGAACTGTTAGAGTTGATTAAGCATGGATTGTTTTGGGAAGTATATTTTTGGAAAATTTGTGTTATTTTATTGTGTTGTATAGAGCATTGGTGATTTATATTATTTCGAGAGATATTATTGTATTAATTTGAAGAGATTGAGATTGGTGATTTATCTTGTTTCGTGGGATTTTAGTTAGATGATCTATACCTTGTTATATTGTGGATTAGTTTAGTTTTATCGAATAGCGCTTCGTTCGCTCTCCCCAGGCGGACGGGGTGTTACATATATACGTGTACGATCAGAGTAGCAAACACGAATTTATTTGGAAGGCTATGGGAAGCCATTTAAGGGTATTCCTTGAGAAGGATAAAGCTTAACTATTATGGAAAACACTCGGAGCAGAGCTTTACCTAGTCAAGTGTGGAAAGCGACTTGAGCGTAGGTTAAATGATGATGTAAGTAAGGTATAAAGGTCCAGTAGTGCACATCGTGGAGAAAAGTGCATGGGTCGGAACTTTCAGTAAACGCTAAGGAAATAAGGGGAGTATTAAGTCTCATTTAATGTGAGTCATTACAAGTAGAAGTCGATGTTGAGCGGGACATAGTGAGTAGTCTCCGTGAGCACCACTCATAGATAAAAATCTGTTGGAACGAGAGGGTCAACCAGAGAATTTTGTAGCAAACCTACGATTCATAAATTAAAAGAGAGCAATTGTGCGAAATTTATTGGATGGGGTGCCAACTTCAAGGTAAGGTCACGAGTTCCTTAGAATGTGTGGAACAAGTTGACCTAAAACAAAGTGATTATTATTCTTTTGGGGTATACACTATTACCAGTGTGCCCCAACCTTTCTTTGAAAATTAGAATCGTGCCAGTAAGAGGTTATTCCTGGTATTTTTCTGAACTATAATGGGATCATTGAGCCCCACCTTCAAACCAGAGTTTCGAAAAACAATGGGGATGACGTTTCGTTTTGAGTAGGTTGTATCACCCTTAGCCGGGGGTAGGCAAGGTGATTAAAGATTAGTGGAACCGCGTGCAAATAATTTTGAATTCATGGTGATCATTTCATTTCCACAACGGATGTATCTAGCAAGCGACATTTAGTACAGTAGAGTTCCGTGGGAGCACTCGTACCTGTTTACTGTGGACAAACTACTTATTGAAATTTTGTATGGAAAAACCTTAACTATTCTCCCTCTGGTTGTTTAGAGGTGGGTGGATAATCATGATTTTTGATCGACCGAGTTAGAGTATGATGATTGTGGTGGAATTACCGCGGCAGTTTTAGGTGATTTTTGAACGTCGTAAGAGTTACGTTGCCAAAAATCGAGATTCAAAGAACTGACAAGAGTGGTCAATTGTCCATATGCTTTCTCTCACAAAGAGAGTTTTTTAATTAGATAAATACGAGTGATTGTTACGTAGTGAGGTGCAGCCTCCCAATAATATTGAGACGATGGCGGCCAATGATGTGTAGGCTCATCTTATGCGAATAGCAACAGATTGGAGCACAATGTGAAGTGCCATTTTTAAGGTGTGACTTTATAACTGTTAGTATTGAGAGTGTTAAATAAGCTTATTATAAGGCGGGGGGGCTATAGAAATTCTCCCTACCTAAAAGTTCATTTTGAGTATTGATAAAGTATCTAGATCAATTTTTACCAGCTATGCTTTAGTTTCCAAATTTCAGGACGAAATTCCGTTATTAGGGGGGAAGTATGTAATACCCCGTATTTTTATGGCTTTTAAAATTGGGGATTTATTAAATTTAATTGAGATATTAATTTAATATTAATCCGGAATATCATTTTAAATGTTTACTAGCGTGATGAGAGTTAGTAATTATAGGGAATTTGTTGAATATTACTGGATGAGTAAAGTAATATATGAGATTGATTTTATTAGTATTGTCACAAGTGAATAATATGGTAATTATGAAAATTAAAGTCGGGACGCGCCTGTGTCGTGTCAAGATTAAATTATTATTATAAAAGTAAATATATTATAAGTCACCCTTATGGTCGTTTCGAGTGCGTCAAAGTGTCTAGAATGGTCGAGATAGTCAGAAAAGTGTATCCGGGGGTTTAGTTTGGGTCTCGGGGAGTTTTTAGGCCTGGTTGACATCCCAGGAGGGTATTATAGACATTTTGTATTTTTGGATAATTAAACCCATGAATTTTCGTAGAATATATCAGCCATTTGTAGTTGTCTCTTAGGGTTAACAAACACAAAACCTAAGCCCACCATTAGAGAAGAAGGTGAAGAGATTAGAGAAGAAGGTGAAGAGTTTCCAAGCAATCCAAGGCTTAAAACTCAACCGATTGCACCGCCACCACCACCAAAACGTAGATCTCATGACGAGAAAAATAATCATATCTTTTTCATCAACAAATCAAATCCTTGAATCCCAGGCACGTATCTATCTTGCGGATTTTCAAGTTAATATACCTTCCATATTATTCTAAGAATAAAAATCATATGTTTTAATTGAAGAATTATATGCTTTGGAAGAGAATTTATATGTGTTGTAGGGAGAATCCACGTGGTCTAAAATCTTGATCATGCGTAGAGAATTAACCACAAGTTTATTATGATATTTGGGAAGAAAATCTAGATTAAAATAGAGGTTTGTGATTATTCATTCAAAATTTGGTTTTATGAATAAATTTGAGATTAAACCCCTTTTTGATTGATTAGTTGAGAATTTATTGATGTTGTTACGTTGGAACTTGGTTATGTACATTGCTTGTACTTTTGGATTACTTTGATGGGCGTTTGGGATGAAATTATAGAGGTTTGGAGGGGTTAGAATGGTTGAACCCGTAGGTTAAAAATTGCAGAAAACTGGGAAAGAACTGCTTGGTCGATCGATCGACCATGAGCATCGATCGATCGACCCTATTTCACGATCGATCGATCCCTCCTGGAAAAGTGCATATTTTTCTCCTTTTGTTTAAATCTGATTAACATACGTGGGAACCCTTGAATATCTTTTAAATAGCATAATGGGTTATGAAGATGACCAGTAGGGTCTAAGTAGACTTCGTTGAGTGAAATTAATATGAGATGAAATTGTGGGTTAACTGAGAATTATTCATACATTGGAAATTGTGCGTACATTTATCTAAAAGATGGAGACTCGTGAAAGATTTAGACTAGAAGGTAAGCGAGGATATACCTATTGAAATTATACTTAGTGAGATTGAATACTTCGAGAGATGAGAAGTATGTATAAAATAAATTATAAATGAGAATAAAAGAGACGAATCCGTTATGCGATATAATTCAGTAATTTGTGCTAAGAACGGATAATTATAATTATGGGTCGTGGGTGCACCTAATTTAGAAAATGTGAATATTTATATATATGACTGTGTGACTGTGCATATATTATGTATCTGTGTAAAAATCATACCCGAGCTACTTGTTATCACGGAGGTTTCCGCGCCGGTGTAGTCTTATCTCGACTGGACCTTTATTGGGGATATTGACTCGTATCCTAGAAGATAGTATCCTCGATACAGGCTATTTGAGAATGATAGTCAGATGTTCTACGAGACGTGAGGGTATGTGCTGACCTCTCAGGACCTGAAACTATGCTTCGCCTCCATTTGTTTGTGTATTGTGTTAATATAGTTCGAGAGTGATTCCGAACTAGTATTTCCCTTAGTTTGAGTGATACAGGGACTTGATAGCAGAGTATGTCAGCACCATAGATTTATGTGGAGTGCCGATAGTATATATATATATGTGTGTGTGTGTGTGTGTGTGTGTGTGTGTATACACACACACACACACACACACTCTTATATATGGAAACTCTCTACTGTGTGTATAAGTAGTTAAGAAATGAATAAATGCTTCAGCTTTATAACAAGTGTTCGTGAATTTGGTAACAGTACTGAGTGGTTATAAGTAATGTAAGAGTATGGGAGAGAATAATTTTTAAAACTAAATATTATGGCCTTAGTACTTCTCGAGATAGAACTTTATGGAAAAATAAGTTAGATAGACTTATGTGATCAGTAGTATGGTAGGCGTACACACTAGCTGAGAGGTGAGAATTCTCAAGACAGTGTCGCATACTAACATGGTGGTTATATTAGCCGGTAAGCAATTTAAACACTTGTTAAACTATTTTTGAAACTATTTACACTCGGGCTCTGATCCGTTTTCTGTCATTTCTTGCTCTTGTATATATATGTATATATTACAGGTGCCCAATCACAGGGGCACCATGCTTAGGTTCTTTGGATTGGAGGTGCTGCACCTTATGTGGAAGTTGCAGGCCCTTGCTTTAGACGACCTCTTCATCGATTCAGTTCCTATTTCCGTTTTCCTATTCCGTTTGGAATTGTCAGAATTTATGTTTATTTATATTTCCAGTATTCAGTACTCTTTTAGAGTAAATTGTAAGGATGAGTTCATTTATGGTTCTTAAACTTGGATTGGTTTATCTAGATGGGTTAAATTCTTGTGTGTTAATTGTCATCATTAACATTTATGTGATTCTTAAATTGTTAGTTATTAAATAGGTTTTTATATTGGAATTTAATAAAGTGAAAATAAGACTTTAAATTATTTTGACACTTAGCTTAATCATTTTGGGTGTTCAAATTGGAAATATTATTCTGCGACAGTGATGCTAAGAATGAACCAACCGGTCACCTTGATTTTTAATTTAATAAAGGACTGATCACCCGGTATTTAATTAGGCGGGGTGTAACAGTAAGATTTGGGAGAATAGGAAGAATATTCAAGAGGATTAATTAAGAGTCAAGGTTCATTTAAGGCAATAAATATTATCTTGTGTATCCTATTACTGTAATCGATTTATGACTTTTATCGTTGCTTATTATTAATTGAGTAGGATCATGGTATTAGGGTTTAAAAGACTATTTCATTTGTATAATCTAATTTATAAACATGTTTAATGTAGATTCAAATTGATTAATTTATTAAACTCATGTTAATGTTAAATGCTTAGCTTAAACTATATGACCTATATTATGAGAAACCATTGATTTATATATTTGAATCCTCATATGTTGTAAATCTGATTCATTTTATTGTTTGAATGACTGATTAATGTGTAATTACATGTTTGTTGAGAGAATCGATGTAAATCGTATATTAATTAAGCCTAATTGCATGAATAATATGAACTTAGGTTAATATAATGAAGATTTGAATTTGAACCTTCAAATGTATTAGAAACATGTTAAATCTTATTGAAAAGTCGTTATAATCATTAACCTGCGACTTAAATGTAAGAAATATTGAATTTTAGTGCTGGAAAAACCGTAGGTTAATTTGGAATTTTTTAGGCCGATATAGATTATTTTTTGGACCAAGAGTCGCACTAGGCATAGACAAAATTGATGTGGCCTCAGGCGAATCGATTAGCCTCCTATAGCACTATGCCAAATACAGGAAATAATCACAAATTTGGACCATGACCAAGCTCCCAGGTCACGATTTTGATCCGTGACAAAATTAAGAGTGATAATTTTTTAGGGGTCACGATCCAAAATTTGACCACATCACATGGTCACGATCTGTTTCATAATCCTAACACTAGAGACTTGGTCACGGTTGCGAACCGTGACCCAAACTATGACTGTATTTTCTTGGTCACGATCTAGAACCGTGATCGCCCCCGTAACAACGTACTATGAACTTTGATTAGTCACAATCCTCAACCGTGACTCCCTATCGTGCCCACTGGTCATTTGGTCATGGTTTTTGACTGTGACCAGAATTCAATTTATTTTTAAAAAATGAAATTTATTTGTTTACTTCCAAAGAATTCACGTACATGTTTTCAAACATGTATACAATTACATTATTGAACTAACTAATAAACCAATCAAAATGCAATAATGCAAAAATGTTTAAGCCTTTAAATTAATTACATTAAATCAGCACAAAATAATATTAAAATTTCAAATGTGTTCCTTCTCCAAAGCATATGTAAAATGTTCAAAGCGTTTAAAGTGTTCCTTCTCCAACTATGATGTGAACATAATATCTTGGTTTCTACGCCTTTAATCAAACATGTCATAGGCTTGAAGGGTCAAACATATTCAAATCCTAACCTATGACTCAAAAGTTTGGTCTAAACACGGAATAATCCAAAATACATACCAATTGACTCTATCAAAAATTTATCCTCACAGTGTCACTAAAGTCAGTGCACGGTCTCGGTTACGAATGTAAAATATATTCTTCAGTGCCTTATCCCAGCATTCTGGCAAGAAAATTAGTATACGATGTAATACCCCGTAATTTTATTGATTTTTATTTAAGGGATTAATTAAATTAAATGAGAATTAATTGGAAATTAATCCGGGTATAAATACTAACGAGATGTGAGTTGGTATTTGATTATGATGTTACAAATTTATTATTTCTGAGTATGTATGGTAATACATGAGTATTGATGATATATAAATTGTCACGAGGTAAATATACGACAAATTGAAAATTCAGTTGGGACGCGCGTGTCAGTCGCGTCAGGAATAGAATTATTTAAATTAAAAAGTAAATTTTATTTTTATCAACCGAATGGTCATTTTGAGTGCACCAACGTGTCCGGAAGGGTCGATATAGTCAGAAAATACTACCTGGGGTTTAGTTTGGGGCCCGGGGCACTTTTAGGCCAAACCGGCTACCTAAAGGGGTATTTTGGTAATTTTAAAAATTTGGGAATTAAGACCCACGAATTTTCGGAGTTAATTTTATATTATTTAGGAACCCACTAAGCCATTATCAGCATTTGGTAAGTTAGAGGGCTACGGGAGTTATAGGGAAAATCTTAAGAAGTTCCAAAAGAAAACCCCTAGCCACCATCACCATCTTTGGGAGAAATCTGTAGAGAGAGAGGAGAATCAACCTTCATCCTTCAACATCAAATCATAAAATCTAAGGCAAGTAGTTTAATTACATTAATTTCAAGCGAATGTTTCTTCCATGCTTAGAATTGAATATTTGTCTTATATTGGAAGTTTGATGAAAACCCATGAAATTGGAGGTAGAATTCATAATATGATATAGGGATTACATGTAGAATGTTATTGGATGAATGTCATTTCCAAAATATATCTTATGATGGTTTAAAAACGGATTTATGAGGAAGTGATTGTAAACATTAAAATTTTGGCTTCATGTTTATAGGGTTTGAGACAAGAATTGAGAAGTTTGATGATTTAATGTTAATTTAGGAAGAATTGACACCAAATATATGTTAAATAGTGACTTAGGATAACTTAGAGTAGTTTATTCACGTTAAAACTCATTTGGGATGATCTTAGTATGGATTTAAGGGAGATAAATTGAAGAAAAATGAATTGGGGAAATTTCTGGGCGAAAATTATAATCTCGTTAGAAGACCTGTCCAGGTCGTTCAAACGACCTCGTTCGAACGAGTTTCTAACGAGATGACAGTGTCCCTTCTAACGAGTTGGTAGTTCATTCGAAGACTTTCGTTCGAACGACCTCGTTCGAACGAGACTTCTAACGAGTTGATAGAATGGCCTTTTTGGCCTGATTTCATTTCAAATGTTTCGTAGACTTATTTAATTGGAGTATTAACCTTCCCTTATTGATTAGTGGGTATAATTGTGAGAATTGGGGTACGCTGAGGAGTAGAACTTAGAACCTTATAATAAAATCGGATGTCAATTGTGGAGTAGGAAACGAGTACCTAATTATGAAGTGAGAAGGGTTGATAACGTTAATATACAAATCGGGGACTTGTGATCGTATAACATTAAATGACGGTATAAGAACGAGAAGTATACCTATATTAATAATACGAGATATCTAAGATGTGCAAATGCTTAGTATATGTGGTTTTATGTGTATAACATACCTACCGTACTTGCTATCGTGGGAGGTTTGCATTCGATTAGGGTCATCTAATCTTTGTGTGCCTACGGGGGGATTTAGATTGGTACCTCAAGGGCATAGGTCAGAGAAGGACTTATTGAGAAGTTAATAAGTCTGCTGATCATGGGAGCGTAGGTATATGCGTGACCCATGTGATGTGAACTATGTTCGCCTCCATTTTGTATGAATGTTGTTTATCTGAAAATGATTCCTGAGAGATTCAGAATGCGTGGTCCTTATGTACATGATGTACCGGGATTGGATAGCAGAGTATGTGTGCACCGCAGCTTAGTCTCGAGGTGCTAGTAATGTATATTTATGATGAGGATAATATATTGTTAATTGAAATGAACTGTCATGTTTAATTGTGAGTATAATTATAGCAACGTTCTGTAAAGATAAAATGGAAGATCTCTAGTAAATTAGTATTGCTAATAATTGGGAAATCGAGATTTAATGTAAAGCTCTCTATTTTATTGATGATGTTGGAATTAAAGCGTGAATTGTATATAAATGCTAGAATTTATTTTGGACTAGTTAGATATGGGAATCACTAGAATGGGTACGGGTACGTTAGGAGTGCACAAATAGTCGAGAGGTGAGTATTTCATGTGAGAGCACGTCCTAACATGTATTTTGCATTCATTGTTTTATTGTCATTAAAACACTTGCTATATTTTAAACTGTTTTCCACAACCGGCCTCTGACCCGTTTTCTTTCAAATCTTTTTTTTTTGTAAAAAACTTTTAGGTGCCCAGCCACAAGGACACCAAGTATAGGAGTTCCATTCAGGTGACGTACTGTAGCTGTTGTGGAAGTTACAGGACCTTGACAGTAGACGCCTCCACTTTTGATCTTGACTTCATATTATCAGCTTTTCTCATCTGTTGGGCATGTCGCCCTATTTCCTTTTAGAGACACTTTATTTAATTCAGTTATTTCAAGATTTTGAGTTGTAATTAATTTAGTGATACAGACTTGGTACTTGTTTATTTCAGCATTTGGATTGTGTGAGGAGTGTTCCTCCAGACTAATTACTATTTTATGGTTACTCTATTGTCTTTATGTTGTGGTGGTTGTGTTAGCATTTCAAATTTACTTATTGCATGTTAATCGGACTTAATTAAAATTTGACAACTCACTTTTAAATATTAGGTGGCTAGTAATTGTTAAAACGTTTTTCGACAGTGATGCTATGAACTGAGCCAACTTGGCATTTTGTATGAATTTAATAAAGGAGTAGCTACCCGGTATTTAATTAGTCGGGGTGTCACATACGATTAAATAGGTACGGTTGCAAGAGATCAATTCCACACTTTGTAAGGTAATTAAAATTCTCAATTTTTCTATTTCCATACTGGTAAATAGGAGTTCCCTCTATATATCGCGCACTAATAAAAGATATTTTAGTGCGGTCCAATTGTAATCTCTCGGTTATCCATTGAAAGTAATTGTTATAGTGACTCATTTTTCATGGGATTTATATAAAATTAGGGTGTGAATATGACTAATGTTTTCTAACGCGAATGAGAAGACGAAAATATATAAAATGATTTTTGTATACTGGACAACATACAAATACTGATATTATGGCTCTAATTAATCCGAAAAACAATATGAGTCCATAAACTAAATAATATTTTCCAATTAATCAATAGAATGACAAAAGGTCCAATTTTAGTTGATCTTAAATAAATCAATACTAAAATTACCATGTGTCCATCAATGTGCAAGCTCTTCCATTAATTTGTGTTTATCCAAATAGCAACATGACCACAACAATTAACCAACAAGATATATGCACTAATATTCATTCCCACAATATCAAATCAACTAATTAATATTTTTCAATTAATCAATAATACACAACAAGTTCAATTTTAGTCCGTTTTAAATAAATTAATCATAAAAGTATTATGTCTCCACCAATGTGCAAACCCTTCCACCAGTTTGTGTTCACCCAAACAACAAACACTTAAGGAAGGGACTAATACAATCACAACAGTTAGCAAACAATATATATGCACTAATATCCATATGCACACTATCAACTTCAACTAATTAAAGTTTTCCAATTAATCAATATACACAACAAGCCCAATTTTAGTGTATTTTAATTAATTTAATCATAAAATCACAATTTATTTACCAATTTGCAAGACCATTCACCAATTTGGGTTCACCCAAACACCAACCACTTAAGAAAGGGGTGAACACAACCACAACAGTCAACCATGTAAAATACCCTGTGCGATGTTGATTCAAACAAATGCGTAATTTTCCAATTCAAACTTATTTAATTGGATGTCTAAATTTGCACAAACTAAACATCAATTTTATTCAGTCCCTAAACATGCATCTACGTGTCAAATCCAATAAAAAACTAAATCATGCAATGAATAAGCTGACCGAGACAACTTTTAGGGGAAAAAAACCTTTCGGATAAAAACCTTTATTTCACTATAAATTGTAAGCAACTTACACGGATTACAATAAAATCTGCAGTGGTTCACACGCAGCTATACCACAAGAATCACAGTTCGAATCAGCCCAGGAACACTGCAGCACTCCCTATGACACGCAATCAATCAACCCAGTAACTCCTTCAAGTGACACCTATTATCAACCCAGTACCTCAAAAGGCACCTAAAATCGTAGCATAAAATCCCTGCAAAAAATGTCATGAGTTCCACAAAACAACTCACATAAAAGTAATTGGAATTATGAATTGAAAAACAAAAGCTTTGAACCCTTAAATGGTTGGAGAAGAATACAAATACTTAAAAAAGATATTGTGTCAAAAGTAGTGCTTCTCCACGCCTAAAATAAATAGTCTGACACCCATTATATAATAGATATTGAGTATGTGACGTGTCAAACTAAAATAGACGTCGTTCGAATGACTTACGTTGTCGTTTGAATGATACCTAATCTCATTTGAACGAGATGCGTCGTCGTTTAAACGACTAGGCGGTGATCCCAAAAAAACTTCAGACTTTGAAATAAGTTGGAAACCTCAAAAACCAAAACTTGTCATGGGATCAGAAAACTTTTTACAAAAAAAACTTTTATAAGAAAATGTTTTTATAAAAATTTCAAAAATCTTTTTTCATAATATAAAATATCCCAACACTTCTAGTATGAAATGTAAATGGAACTTAAACATATTTTTACCAAATTCATCTTGTTGGGCTTGAATATTGAAGTCCACTTGTAATTCGAATCCGTCTTATGTAGATGTAATCTTCTACAATCCTTCGACGACTTGTAGCGGTATATGACATAATTAATTATGACGGACTATGTCCTTACAAATCACCCCTATTTCTATGTCGGTACAAAATAAAAACATTTGAATTATTAATTTGAAAAAACCTATACATATCTACCCTGCCATAAACTTAAATGTGGAAAGATAAACTGTCAAGTCTTCAAACTTTACTTCAACAATCAATTCTTCAAAACTTTGAGCTTTTATCATCAGGGTGTACAACATAATGATCTGCAATTGTACCTACATACATGAGACAAAGCAAATTCCTCTTGACGTATCGAGTTTGAAATGATACCAGCATAAACATGAAAGCATGATCAATTCTCCTCCATACTTAAACTCCCCCATAAAGTCATAATTCGTTCTCCCCCTTTTTATTTGTCCGAAATAGAGAAGGAAAAGAATAACTCACATAAATCCAATCGGGGTGTCACGGTAAACAAGACAAACAAATTATTTTTTATTTTTCAGATTTTTCATATAAAAATACAAAACTAATGTTACACAAATCACACACCATGAATTACACTAAGAGAACCAAATCATGAAAACGAAATGAATGGGTGTGAACAAATTCGATAGAAAAATTGACTCAATCATGACATGTGTGCACGATGCATAAGTGTACTCCTAACTAATGAAGATCAAAATAGTTATTAGGTGTAAATTTGTTGAATTTAGATGACATCATCTTAATCATATCAACAAATCAAAGTATAAATGATTTCCACATTAATAACGTCCAAAACTATGTAATGCTTTATCATGACTTTCAAGGATGTGCAAACCGTTTTAAATTCCATCCAAACTCCCTCATTAAAAGATAATACCGTTTATTTTTCTTATGAGGTGATGAAACTAAAACCTATTGGCATTTTTTTGACATAATTTTCCTTTTATTGCCTTTTAATTTTTTCGAGCTCTTTTAAACCTCATCGGACCCCGGGTAATTTTCAATTCCTCACTTTTTTTAGGTCCTTTTTAAATGGTGACTTTATCGTAAAGAAAAAATAAGTACGTTTCGCAGCCCTTTTTCATTTTTTAAAATAAATCACACAAACTCATAAACGGTTTATAGCATGCACTACTTTCTTGTCAAGTTTTATCGCATTTGGTTTGTTGTATAGACATAATTGTGACGGAAACACTCAACCAACATGTGATAGACAAACATAAACGTCAAACAAATCCATGCATGTGTGCAATAAAGGACAAAATGAGTCAAAATGTAGGTAGCAACACTATATCATCTCAAAGACTCCAAATTTTATAAAGCACATGAATGACACAACATATTGTCTCAAAACATTATCAAATAGTCACATGGATAAATGAAATGAAATTGTGACTTGATTATCCTAAAAGTTCATTCATATACGGTGCAAATAAATTACAAAACTCTTTTTGGATTTTTCAAAAAAATTATCAAAATAAAATCTTTTTGGCTTTTTCAAAATTTTCTCAAAAAAAATAATTTTTTTTGTATCTTTTAACCACTGTTCAGAAATAACCCGACAGTACCAAATAATATAACAAAATGAACCAGAGGACTGCAAACAGATAAATGCAAAAAAATAACCAGGTCGTTCAAACGAAACTCAATATCGCTCGAACAAAAGCGTGTGTCGTGAGAACGACAGCTTCGCACGACAGGAGATCTCGCTCGAACGAGAAAACAAAAATCCCCCCCACTACCCTGAAATTTAAACAGTATTGCCCAGTGGAAATTTTTCCAAAAAAAGTAACTGGAAGGTGCTGACAGATCCAAAACAGTAGCAAAATTAAGAAAAATAAAAAAAAAACTTTAAAGAGTTATATGCTAAGAAAGTACAAAACAAATGGTACATACTAGCAATAGGCATAAGATAACATCATACAAATCAACTTATGCTAGCAAACATGTCTACACCTCAATCGGTAGGTGCGGTGGAGATTTCAAAAGATGGTGACATCTTTTGAAACAACTCCATCAAGTCATGTAAAGTCTTGATCAAAAACCTTACCAGCTCCCCAATATGTGCAAACTCTTTCGTGTAATCATCAGAAGCGTCATCTGTGGGTGCGTGTGTGTAGACACGAGTAGTAGCATAACGTGACACATAACCCAACTTAAAGCAGAACTCTCTCAGATGTCATATCTTCTTGCAGTGTGTGCAAACGTAAACTAGTCTAGGTACACCTTTATCAAAATGTCTCTTACGCGCTCTCCTAATAGGTACGGGACGCTTAGGTGGGTCGGGTTGAGAGCCATGTGAATCTTTCACTAAAGTAGGAACCGACTCGGGTGCAATAAAATAGGTGGATGCACTATCATGACCTTTTCCTAAACTCTCACCACTGTCGAAAATGGGATTCAGAACCAACTTTTCAACTTTCTTAGATGCATTCTCTAAAGGGACTTTGACCTCCTGGGCAGGTTCGAGATCACTCTCGAGTTGGGATACACGGGTCATCGGACTAGACATCGTGTCGGTCAAGTCACAATTTTCCCTCCTTAAACCTTCTTTCTCTATCTTTAAAACTAAAACTCGATGATCTAAATCCTTATTATATTTCTTTGTTTTAAGGTCTCGGAGTACAAATCCCTAAAAGCTTTTGGAGTTCACTTTCATCTCCACTCTCAAACTCGCTCTCACCCCCACTAGAAACACTCGACTCATCATCATCGATCTCTTGTGCACAATCATCGTGGGATAAACTATATGTGCTCACATGACTCGAAAAAACTACACACATCCCATGTTCTAAACCTTTATCGGACTCATCTCCCTCACTATCAATAAGAGTAGCAGGCTTGACTATTTTCTTCCTTTTTCTCCTTAGACTAGTAGGACACTTGAATGCTCAATGTCCTTTGCTTTACACTCAAAACAAGTCATATCATCTAAAACATCCGCACTCTCTTCCTCTTTATCACCCTCTCTCTCTTTTCACTACCCTCGTTGGCCTTTTATTTCTTTTTATTTTTCACAATAGAATTTTTATTGGAAGAATTATTTTTGTTCATTTTGGGAATTTTTTTTAAAAAATTCGCAAATAAGGCCACATCGCAAATACTAAACTCTCCTTCAAAATCAATCTCATAAACTCTCTCTTTCTTTTTCTTCATAACTTGAGTCTTTAAAGCAACTCATTTATCCTTAGCCTTAATGGTTTGGGAAAACATGTCAATCTCATAAATTTGCTGGTCTCCTACGAGCTCTTCTAACTTAAGTGAATTTAGCTTTCCCAACGAATTCAAAATAGTGACTTTAGGAATAAAACGTTTCGGGAGAAATCTAAAAATATTTTTAACGACACGCGCGTTGTCAATTAGCTCACCTAAATTAAAACTTGAGTTAATAATGTTAGACAAACGTGCATAAAACTCATCAAAACATTCAAACTCATGCATAGTGATAGTCTCAAACTGGGTGGCTAAATTTTGTAACTTTGATTCTTTAACTGCGTTCATACCCTCATGTGTCAATTGGAGGACATCACACGCCTCTTAAGACGTGGTGCACATCATAATTCGACACATCTCTTCAGGGGTCATAGCTCCAGAAATAGCACTCAAACCACGGGAATTAAAATTAGACATTTTAAAATCATCTTCAGTCCAATTCAACACAGGTTTCAAAGAGGTGATATTATTAGCAGTGACAGTAGGATGAGTCCACCATCTTTCACAAAGTAACCAAACACGTTCGTCAATGGCTTTTAATTATGATTTCATATGAACTTTCCAATAGGCATAATTGGACTCATAAAAAATAGGCATTCGATTATATAAGTTTTCCATTGGAAAAGTTGCGATTTTTTACAAAACAGATTTAAAAAAAAATCAGTATCACACAATTTATGCGAAAAATAGGAATAAGCGATAAGTTAGCACAACCTGCTCTGATACCAATTTGTAAAATACCGCGTGCGATGCCGATTCAAATAAATGCGAAATTTTCCAATTCAAACTTATTTAATTCGATGTCTCATTTTGCACAAACCAAACACCAATTTTATTCAACCCCTAAACATGCATCTATGTGTTAAATCCAATCAGAAACTAAATTATGCAATGAATAAGCCAACAGAGATAGATTTTAGGGAAAAAAACCTTTCGAGTAAAAACCTTTATTTCACTATAATTTGTAAGCAACTTACGCGGATTACAATGAAATCTGCAGTGCTTCACACGCAGCTATACGACAAGAACCGCAGTTCGAATTAGCCCAGGAACATCGCAACACTCCTTATGACACGCAGTCAATCAACCCGGTACCTCCCTCAATTGGCACCTATTGTCAGCCCAGTACCTCAAAAGGCACCTAAAACAACAACATAAAATCCCAACAAAAAATGTCTTGGGGTCCACAAAACAACTCACATAAAAGTAATTGGGACTGTGGATTGAAAAATAAAAGCTTTGAACCCTTAAATGGTTGGAGAAAAATACAAACACTAAAAAAAGATATTATGTCAAAAGCATTGCTTCTCCACGCCTAAAACAAATAGTCTGACACCCATTATATAATAGATATTAAGTCGGTGACGTGTCAAACTAAAATAGACGTCGTTCGAACGATATACGTTGTCATTTGAACGATACCTAATCTCGTTTGAACGAGATGCATCAACGTTTGAACGACCAGGCGGTGATCCCAAAAAAACTCCAGACTTTGAAACAAGTTGGAAACCTCAAAAACCAAAACTTGTTACGTGATCAGAAAACTTTTTACAAAATAACTTTTATAAGAAAATGTTTTTATAAAAAACATTTATAAAAATTTCAAAAATCATTTTTCATAATATAAAATTTTCCAACACTTTTAGTATGAAATGTGAATGGAACTTAAACATATTTTTACCAAATTCATCTTGTTGGGCTTGAATGTTGAAGTCCACTTGTAAAATAGATCCGTCTTTTATAGATGTAATCTTCCACAATCCTTCGACGACTTGTAGCGGTATACGACATAATTAATTATGACGGACTATATCCTTACAAACCAAGAAGTTATCACTATATATAAGACTATGTTACATAAAAGAAAAGATAAGTAAAATTACATTGACGGTGAAAGTAGCTAGAATCAGTTGAGATTTGCTAATTATTCTCCAATTGCATGCGCACATGGAACGGGAAGAAAACATGTTAACATATTATTCAATCTAAAATGTTAACATAATATTCAATCACGTGATGTAAAATTAGGGCTAAGTAACATTTTCCAATTTACCAACCAACAACCAATCCATACACTAATCATAATCTCACAAATCCATATCCAACCCAATTACTAATAATCCCACCAAGTGTAGGATGCCCTAACTTGTTTATCCCTAATTAGGGTTTGATTTAAATTTTTAATCAACAATCAATTTAGTTGCCTAATTTACATGACTTTAATTTATATTTTGATTGGCATTACATATTATAATGAGAAATTATTAATGTTAGAATGTGAGAAATTGTTATTCGTAAGGCTAATGTCAATGTGTACATAAATACAGTTAGTTATCACCCCTAAGTTTTATTTGTTTCATAATAAGTTTAAGTTATAACAGTTTTTTATAAAACATTTAAAACTTTTTATATAAAAAATAGTTTTACACATTGGGTGATAAAAGAGTTAAAACATCATTTGTATGGGGGTAATAAAATACAAATAATAATGATAATTTACACACACATTGACATTCTTACGTAAAGAAATACAAATTCGCCCCCAACTAATAATGACAATTTACATAAATTCAGCAATATAAAACCCTAATTTTAATACAAATTTCAGTATTATAAAATCCTAATTGCAATATAAATTTCAGCAATACAAAGCCCTAATTACAACACAAATTTCAATTGTACAAAACCCAAAAAAGAATTTAAATTTCAGCAATACAAGTTTAGTCCCAAATAAGAATGACAATTTACATAAATTCGGCAATACAAAACCCTAATTCCAACATAAATTTCTGCAATACAAAACTCTAACTATAACATAAATTTCAGCTACACAAAAACTAAATAAAAATGACAATTTCAATAATACAAAACCTAAATAAGAACCTTCGAACCTTTGCCCTAACACATACACACACATGAAAATACGTACACATATATATTTTTTTGTGGGTGTGTGTGTGTGGGGGGGGGGGGGTGAGAGGGTTAAAAAGTGATATAGAGTTCCAGTGGTGGTGGTAGTGCATTGTTGTTGTTGTGGTGGTGGTTTCTGAAACAGTCAAAGAGCGAGAGAGAGAATCAGTCGGGTTCGCACCGAGAAAGAGAGAGAGAGAGGGGGGAGAGTAAGACTGAGTAAAATGAAAAAAACTATCGCGTTCAACCTATTTTTGAACCAATTTGGTTTAATTTAGTGGGCCAATAAATCGCCCAAATACTGTCACGGTTTCGGACCATGAACCATTTTGAAATCAAAAGTTATCACGATATTGGGTCAGGGTTGAGAATCGTGACCTTATTTTACACCAAACTTGTCGTGGGTTCTTGCCATTAATCATGGTTATCAACCATGACCTAATGCATGACAATTATAGCGC
Organism: Sambucus nigra; assembly: GCA_949130495.1. Classification (NCBI taxonomy): domain Eukaryota; kingdom Viridiplantae; phylum Streptophyta; class Magnoliopsida; order Dipsacales; family Adoxaceae; genus Sambucus; species Sambucus nigra. The sequence continues at coordinate 79,107,200 of OX422223.1, forward strand.
CAATTTTCTCACCATTAGGGTGTTTTTGACCGTAACCATGAGGGTCAACTCGTAACTAGCTGATGGTTTAGGTTATACCTAAGTGGGGTTGCAGGTTGAGTCACAGTTTGAAAGGCGTGGATTTAGACCGTGACCTCCCTGTTGCGACCATTTTTTATTTTTAGCGTAGTGTAGTGGTGCGAGTTTGGGGAAGATATTTTGGGTTCTCGTGGGATGAATAGTTTTGTGTTTAGATACACACACACATACACACACACACACACTCATATATATATATATATATATATATATATATATATATATAGAGAGAGAGAGAGAGAGACAGGCTCAAGTGCACACTAAGTTTGCACACTAAGTTTGCACATCATTTTTTTAAAATAGTAAAAAAAATATTTTTGAGTTGATTTTTTTTATGTGATATCTAAACATTTCAACTAACCCATGTAAAAAAAATCAACCCAAAAAAACTTTTTTTGCTGTTTTTAAAAAATCGGTCAAACTTTTGCATCTTTTAAGCACTTTAAAAGCTGCGAAAGTTTGACCGATTTTTTAAAAATAGCAAAAAAAGTTTTTTGGGGATGAATTTTTTTACATGGGTTCGTTGAAATGTTTAGATATCACATAAAAAAAATCAACTCATAAATATTTTTTTTAATCCTTTAAAAAAATTGGTGTGCGCCAGCACTGTGCAAACTTAGTGTGCACAGGAGCCTGCCTCTCTCTCTCTCTCTCTCTCTCTCTCTCTCTCTCTCTCTCTCTCTCTCTATATATATATATATATATATATATATATATATATATATATATATATATATATATATAGTTTATCACTAAATGGACTAAGTGGTTGGGTTTATCACTAAATGGACTAAATGGTTGGGTTTTAATCCGGGTTTAAGTATGTTAAATCTATAATAATTAACATAATTCAGTTTGGGGATTTGGATGGGTCGTGGTTATTTGAGTGCGTGTTACATTATGTATATATTGTACATAGTGGGGTGGTTGAGGTGGGATTAGTTCGAGTGCGGTTAGTTATATTGGGGCATGGTACCTTACGCTGTGGGGGGATTATTCGACCACACCCAAGGAGGTGGAATGTGTTCATTAGTCTCCTCAACCATCATGATTTAAGAAGACGAGAACGGTTGAAATCGATCAGTGGAAATATCATAATTAAATACAATAAATCAAACTAATATTATTATCCAAGGTCATGGAGTCCCACGTGGATGGGACTCTTTCTTTTCCCTGTAAATGTGACCCACACCCATGGGGAAAGGAGAATTAAATCTTTGTAATCAACAGATGATTATTAAAAACGAGAGCAAAACTGGATGTAAGCACATTATCGAACCACGTATATACTATTGTGTGATTATGCATGTAATTTTGTTGACTAATACATTTAGCATTTTTATCAACTACAATTGGCATCGTCTACGAAAAATGATTTATTTCTCTCAGTTAAGAAAAGGCAACGAGCAACCATATCTCACTCACACGATCAATGCTTTCCATTTCATGGCAGCCCGCAAAATAATTCAAAGAATCGAGTTTGAGCTCCACCCTAAAAGGAGTTGTCACACTCTTAACTCACGTTATCATCCACATGAAGATCAAAATGTTGTAAAAAATGAGCCAAAGCAATTGAATATGATCTCAAAGCTTGTATATGCTTATAAACGACGGCTCCATGAATAGGAGGATGCCATGCTCCTTCAACAATAGGAGAACACCCGCCTTCAACGTTGCCTAGAAATATCATGCCCATACCCCTAGCCCTCAAGCAAGTAATATTCATAGACGAGGAAGGGTTCACGACATGATCAGGATCACTCGAAGCATAAGAGCTCCCCAGATATAAGGGACCGTGAGGGCACTCGTCACAACTAAAAATACCATTACAATCTCATCTTATGAGATATAAATGAGCATTATACTCATCAAGGAGCCAAATCCAATGAGGAACTAGCTAGAAGATCCCTTATCAATGAGCTGATGTCGCCTTTCTCCAAATCAATTGAAGATTTAGACTTCAGAAGAGATTTAATGAATCTCAGTTTAGAGATTTGATAGAGTTAACTGCTAAGGTATATAGATGTGAGTCTCTTTTAGAAGAGAGTATAAAAGAAATATTTCTTTTTTCAAGACATTATAAGGATTATAACTTCAAAATGGATGTTGCTAAGATTATAGGATCTGTAACCATAATTCGTGTTCAAAAGGACTCAACAACAAAGTCTTTTGCCCTTAAATCAAATGTCATGATAATAAAGGTATTCATTTAACATTTCTAAAGCTTATGAGATACTTCATTATCTTTTAAATGATAAAATTTTAAAACTACCCGATGATGCTAAAACACCAAATGAAATTAAATGAAGAATTATTATTAATGGCACAATGTTTTATCCCACTCGACTAATGTTTTTTATGTTTTTTGTGATAGGATTCAAGAGTTTATCAAGCGATGAAAATTTAAGTTTCCCGCCAAAGAAGAAAATAACATGGGGGTTGATGATGACTTGTTACATATCCCTGAAAGAAGTGGCAATAAACATGCAGTTTATTCAATTGCATAGGAACAAGGGGCATGTTAAGTTTAAAATAAATACTGAGGCTTAATCAAAGTCTTCGATGTCTAAAATGACTAGGAACCAATAACAAAAGGTCATAAAACACCTATACATCATGTGTGGGGAACATTATGCAGAGATGTGTAAATTTATGGTTTCAAAGGGAATGCGACAAATGAAAACTAATAAAATTGAATAATAGCTATATATACTACCAAAGTCGCGATGTTTCAAAGTTAAGAGGAAGTTCAAAGCAAGGTTTTAGGGGATGTGATACCATTTTTTGGTCCTTAATACCCTCACGAGAATGCTAAAATACCATGAAATAACTAGTACATTAGCTTTGGCTTCGATGAGGCTAAATTACAATAATTTATGGGGACCGTAGGGCCCACAAAGGTTCCAAAATCAATCCCAATGATAAAAGGGTACCCGTCTGGTTTGTCAACTAAGACCTAGCGATGGTACAACAGTTCAATGACATGCCAAAGAAGCCAGAGGCAGTAAAACCTCACCAAGTGGCTTCTTGTATATGGCATGTGGTACAACAATTAGACTTGGAAAAATATGGCACGACACGATAATATGACACGATATGAAATTAAAAGATAATGGGTCAAGGCTTATCAGGTACGGGTCACTATCGGGTGAACATGATATACTCGTTAAAACTAACGAATCGGGTTGGTTAAATTTGCTTCACCCGATATCTACCCGTTAAGATCTGAATACTGTTCATGTCATACCGGGTCGTGTGACACATTTATAAACATTACGACCCGTTAAGATATGTAGGAAAAAAATAAATAATATTTTTAAGTTGAGGGGGGTTACTTGTGTAATTTTACAAGTAAACGATAAACTAATTAAACACCTCATCTCTTTTTTCTCATTTAATCTTCACACACGCAGTCGTACACCACACAACCAAGAGCTTTGAGAAAGCAGGAGCTTCATCAAAGTTTTCATCGCGCAGGAGCTTTCATGAGTTTCATCACGCGGATGTTCTCTCTTTCTCTCGTCGGCGTCGCACCACACCAGATCAACATGCAGGAGCTTTCATCACGCAAAGGTTTGTTCTCTCTTTCTCTATCTCTATCTCTATCTATCTGCTTCTCTTATTTGTTTATGTATATAGATATTTGCTTCTTCGATTTGAGTGGATAAATCTGTTTATGTAGCGATTTGAGTGGAAGAATTGTTATTTGAGTGGGTAGCTTCTGCACATACACCCGGTGATATTTATGTATAGATATATTTATTTGTGATTTGTTGTTTGAGTGTAAGATTTAATTCAATCTGTAATATATATTTCTATTATAGATTTGTTGTTTGTTTGTTTATGATGTTTATGTATAGATCTATTATAAACAAAAATATAAATCTGGGGTAATATCGTATGTTTTATAGGTCATATGCAAAATTCTTCAATGGATGTGGAGGATTTGGGTCTCTCTGAAGAGGAGTCCGCGAGGAAGCAGAAATATAAATTATTGATAATGAGTCCACTCCACAAGATGGTGGGAAAGTGAAGTCAAAGAAAAAATCTGGGGTGTTTGTTGGACTTTATTTCAAGAATTACCACTATGAGAGGATAAAAAAAGAAACGCTCAATGTCGAAAATATGGGGTAATATATATATATATACACACGAAAGTAGTTACGGGACTGGGAATATATTGGCCAATATGAAAATTGCATTAAAAATGATGCAACTGTCGTTGGACAACTTTTGTTATCCCAGTCTAAAGGCACCTTGTTAATTAAGAGTCCTAAATTTGATAATGAGGTTTTTATTGACTTCTAGTTTAGGCAATTATCAAACACAATTCCTCGTTTAATTTTGCTTTGCACTAGAGATTAGATATTTGAAAAGAGCGGTAATTGATATATTTATGCTAATTGTCTTTTATTCTTTTCAAAATATGCTAATTAAAAATTTACTTTATTTACATAGTTGTCGATAAAGAAGAAGCCGATGTTAATGAGCTCACATAAAATATTTTCAACCTACATATAAGTTAAAACCCGTCTACATCAAACCAATGCTCTAATAATATCCCTATCGATGAGTAATAAGGTATTCCAAACATATTGTATGTATTTGTCAATATCATAGAATGTATTTGAAACATTTTTTTTATATCTTAATGTGAAGGTGGACTTAGCTCATTTTTATGTTTTGTGAGGAGTCGTTTCACCTTTGGGGTATTATATGATATTGATATATGGCATGTTTAGGTATGATTTTTAGTTTGATTTAAATGATATTATTTTAGTTCTTGTTTGATATGGCAAATCTAAATACGTTACTTCAAATCATTTATTTCATTGTTTTAGACATTATTTTTTATATTGCAGTCTTCAAGTGTCGAGTGACATGGCTTTGAAGTGTTCTATGTTGGGGAATGTTTCATTACGCAATTTTGGGTAAGACTTTACGATTGTTAAGGTTGTTCAGTCTTTTAATTAACTATTGTTGTCCATTTTGATACTATCTTTTCTATCCATTTTTTTTTATTTCCATTGTTTACTAACAACAAATAATATTTTAATTTTTTGGTGGTTGAACTCTTAAAGATGAAATTTGGGGTTGCTATTAAGACTTGAAGTTCATTTTTTTTTCACTTTATTTGTGACTTTATAATGCACTATAAACTTTATATATTGACTGCAAAATTATGCACCATTTGGAACTTTATATTTTTGGTTGTTAATGTATGAACAATGATGGAATTTTTATATTTATGGATTTTATTCGTTTGTTTATTTATATTATGGGTGTTTTTTGTAAAATGAGATGGAAATCGTCAAATGTATGGAGACACAAAATTTTATAAATTGAATTTGTAATTGTAATTGTAAATATTATACTAGTGGTGGTGGAGTTGAGACATGTCAATGAAATTAAATTATATTTATAATAGGTATAATTCACACCAATTTATAATTGTTTAAATCAAATTGTCCCATTTTTTAGAATTGCATTTGCATGATAACGAGTCTTATTGGTACCTAACGGGTCACTCAACACGGAATAGCCCATAAACATAACGAATTTATCTGTTCTATCGGGTAAACGACATGATTCGTTAACTTAACGGGTTAAACGTGTTCGTGTCGTGTAATCCGTTAGGAAAACGAATCGTGTACGAATATTGGATTCACGACCCGTTAAATTAATGAATCGTGTTCATGTTTAGCATAATTTCACAAGAATTTGTTAAAACCGAACACGAACACGACCCGAACTGACACGTTGCAAAGTCTAACAACAACCATAAAAATCAAAGATAAAAGAACCAGGGGTGGAGATTTCTTGAACCCAATAAAAAAGAATCCAAAGGAAGTATATGGCTTGGAAAAAAGCCTCTGAGGTTAAGCGCACAAATGGTTCACAAGGTTTTGCTTCTTCATTGTTAAAGCCAAACCCAAGGTTTCACAGAAAACCAGAAGCAAGCCAAACCTCTTTAGAATTCTTAGTTGACAGGCTTATTATTCTGGTGAAAAAAAAAAGAAGAGATGATGGCAGTAATTGCCATTGTGCCTGACCAAGAGGCTGAGCAACAATAATTCATGCAGTTTGGGTATCTACCTCAGTAAGTGCCAATTAATATAGCTATGATCCTCCCAAAGAGGTTCGAAGCTAAAGAAGGACATGTGGTATATGTAATGGAAGTAGATGAAGATGAGAAGTGAGACGTACATAACTTTGACTTATTTGTATCTCCCTTAAACTTCATATATGGGTTTGAAGAGCCTACTAAGAGTATGATTAATCATATCAAACTTTTGTTTTAAAAGCTTGGATAAATGGGTTTTAATTAATAAAATGTTTGAAAATAATAATCCATCCGTTAATATAATGCCATAATCCATGCTTTCCTAAATAACAAACAAAACACAAAATTAGTCTTGACCCTAATTATTATCTTTAGTTTTGATCAGGATAAAAAGTCGACCAAAGGTTTTCTACCATTTGATATTGAAGTAGGAACTAGGATATTTAAAATCTTTATCATTGATAGCAAATCAAGCTTCAATACATTACTTGATAGATATTGGATTCACCATAATAAATGTACTCCTCATTTTATGTAGTAGAAATTGCTTTTGATGAAAGAGGATGGGATTATGGAAGAGGTGGAAACTGACCATTACCTTTTGACACTAGCTCCAACTGTGTGGAAGACACCTTCCTATGAGTGGATATGTGGAAGTACGATATGATTATCTAAAAAAATGTGTAGTTTCGAAACCTATCGAGATGACCTATGAATTTTGCTATTTTTATTTTGTTAGTCCTTAGGAATGAATTTTGCTATTTTTATTTTGTTAGTCCTTAGGAATAGTGTAGCAACGAATAATTACGAAAAAAGGTCCAGTACATGGGACAAATTAATAGGAAATGATATTTGTTTCGTAAGAATAACAATTCACTTATCTGAAATGAAAGAGTTTCATAGGAATTATATTTATTTGTAAGGACCTTGTTCGTCACATTTAGTACGTCACATAACGCTTCAAGTTGCTACAAATCGTTGAAGGATCGAGAAGATTACATCTACACAAGACGAATCCGAATTTCAAGAAGTCTTTAACATTCAAGCCCAACAAGGATGAATTTGGTAAAATGTGTTTAAGTTCCATTTACATTTTACATTAAAAGTGTTGGGATATTTTTATAAAAGCTTAAATGATTTTAAATGGTTTTTAATTTTTCAAAATCATAAAAGTTTTGGATAAATATCTCCTGACCGGGAACAGTTTTAAGGTTTGAGGATTCCAAGTTATTTAAAACTTTAAAAGTCTTTTTTATGGGGATCGATGACTGTCGTTCAAACGACGTTACATCTCGTTCGAACGAGATGGAGATTCGCTTGGACAACGTCGTGTATTGTTCGAACGAGATGTCATTTCACCTGACACGTCATCGCCTTGATTTTCAGTATAAATAAGGTTTCAGGGTTCTATATTTCGTGTGGAGAAAACACTGGTTTTAACAGAATACGTTTTGAGTGTTTTTGTTTATTCTCCAACACATTTTTGAGGGTTCAAACTGTGTTTTACAATTCCCAAATCCCAGACTTTTGTGTGAGTTATTTTGTTGAACCTAAAGTATATTTTTGTTGGGAGTTTTGTTGTTGAATTATAGGTGCCTTGGAAAGGTATTGCGCTGACCATAGGTGCCACTTGTGGGAGGTACTGGACTGATCGACTGTGTGTCATGGGGAGTGCTGCGGTGTTCCTGGGTTGACGACTACGAATCGACACCTGCTGGCATTTCATAAGTCTATTGCATTTTCGCTGTAATCCGATTGTAAACCGTTCTTTTACAAATTAAAGTAGAAATAAAAGGTTTTTGCCCCGCATGGAGTTTTTCCTGAGATCTGCTTTTGTCAGCATTTGTCATCGCATGATTTAATTTGAGATTTGAATTGTCACGTAGTTGCATGTTTAGGGGATGATTTATTGGGTATTTGGTTTGAGCAAATTTAGACATCCAATTAAATAAGTCTGAATTGGAAATTGCGAATCTATTTGAATCAGTATCGCACACGCACTTTTAAATTGGTATCAGAGCGGGTAACGCTAATTTAATGCGTTTCATCATTGTTTTTCGCATATTTGTGTGATATTGATTTTGTTTGAAAAATCAGTTTTTGTGAAAATTTGTCGCAATTTTCAATAGAGCACTTATCTAATTTGATGCCCCCTCCTATTGACACAAGTTAAAGTTTTAACGATTTAAATAGTTTGAATTTGACGTTTGCGAAAAGAATTGAAGTTTTGGAAAAAGAAAATTCTCGTTTTAAATCAGCGATGGATCTTTTACAAACGGTTCAAAATCAAAGAGATTTTTATCATGAAAATTTTACTTATTTGGACCATGAATTCAATTATTTAAATTTGTCCAAAAAGGAGAGTGATGATAGATTCCTAGTTTTAGAAAAAGAATTGGAGGACTTTAAAAATTCTAGGGTTCCCGTTTGTGCTATCGAGGATAAAAAATTAATCGATGATTTTACGGCACGTGGAAAGACTCTTAGGGATAAGTTTGTTTTAATTGAGGGTGAGGGCGATAAACTGTCAAGTTTAATTGATAATTTGAAAAAGAAATCCCTAACTTTGGTAGAGTCTAATTCTTTGCTTGAGTCTAAAATCTTGAAGTTGAAAAATGATTTAAAAGACATGAGTAGTTTGTGTAGTGATGGTAATGGCTTGCCTTGTTCTAATGCTTCCGTTGCTAAATCCAGAACCATTATTTGTTTTAGAGGGTCAACCATTTCCAAAGACGTTAGAAAAGGTCAACCCATAGGTGTCGTTCCAATCGTTTACACATGTTCACATTGTGGTAGGAAAGGACACCTTAGACATTTCTGCTTTAATCTTCGAAGAGATCCTAGGAAGTTTAAGTCTAGTATTTTGTTGGTTCCCAAAACCCCATGTCAACGTATCACATATGCTTGGGTTAGGAAATCACTTTTGGATACACTAGACTTTAGATGTTTTGATTCTCACATTCTTGCATATGATTCGTCACTTGCTATCTCATATCGTTGATTGCTTGCATGGTTTTTGTCATACACTAGTTGTGGTTTCATGATATATATTTGCTAGTGTGTTGACATATACTTTTTGATTAGTTTTTTGTATGAAAATTTTTAAAAATTCAAAAAGAGTTTTGTATTTTATTTACACCTTATATGAATGCACATTTAGGACGACCAAGTCACAACTTCATGCCATATCCATGTGACTATTCGATAGTATTTTGAGACAATATGTTGTATCATTCATGTGCTTTACAAAGTCTGGAGTCTTTGAGATGATAATGGTAATACCTATATAATTGACTATATTCGCCCATTATTTCACACATGTACGGATTTATTTGACTTTTGTGCTTGTCTATCACATGTTGGTTGAGTGTTTCCATCTCAATTCTATCTATACAACGAATCAAATGCGATAAAACTTGACAAAAAGTAGTGCATGATATAAACCGTTTGTGAGTTTGCGTGTTTTATTTTGAAAAATGGGAAAGGGCTACGAAAGGTACTCTTTTATCCTTTGCGATTAAGGCACTGTTTAAATGGACCTAAAAAGTGAGGCATTGAAAATTATCAGGGGGCCGATGAGGTTTAAAAGAGCTCGAAAAAATTTAAAGGTAATAAAAATAAAATTATGCCAAAAATGGGCCAATAGTTTTATTTGGTTTCATTACCTCATAAGAAAAATAAAAAGTATTATCTTTTAATGAGGGAGTTTGGTTGGAATTTTCAACGGTTTGCACGTCCTTGAAAGTCATGAAAAAGCATTACATAGTTTCGGACGTTCTTGGTGTGAAAATCATTTATACTTTGATTTGTTGATATGATTAAGATGATGTCATCTAAATTCAACAATTTTACACCAAATGACTATTTTTTATGTTTATTCGTTAGGAGTACACTTATGCATATTGCACATATAATATGATTGAGTTGATTTTCCTATCGAATCTGTTCGCACCCATTCATTCCATTTTCATGATTTGGTTGTCTTACTGTAAATTCATGGTGTGTGATTTTTGTAACATCAGTTTTGCATTTTTTGTATAAAAAATTGAAAATTTCAAAAACAGTTTATTTGCTTTGTTTTACTGTGACTCCCCAATTTGCTTTATGTGAGTTCTTCTTCTCCTTGTTTATTTCGAACAAATAAAAAGGGGGAGAACGAATTATGATTTTATGGGGGAGTTTAAGTATGGGGGAGATTTGATTATACTTTAATGTTTATGCCTTATATCATTACAAACTCGATACGTCACGAGTTTTTTGCTTTGTCTCATGTGTGTAGGTACAATTGAAGATTTTTGGATTGGATTGCACACCCTAACGAGAAAAGCTTGGAGTTTTTGAAAAGTTGGTTGTTGAAACATCGTTTGAAAAAATTTGAAACTTGTCAGTTTATCTTTTCACTTTTGAGTTTATGGGAGGATAAATTTGTATGGGTCATTTGATTTTGATAATTCAGATATTTTTTATTTTGTACCGGCATATACATAGGGGGATATTTGTAAGGACCTTCTCCGTTACATTTAATATGTCATATACCGCTATAAGTTGCTACAAATCGTCAAAGCATTGAGAAGATTACATCTACACAAGACGAATCGGAATTTCAAGAAGTCTTCAACATTCAAGCCCAACAAGGATGAATTTGGTAAAATGTGTTTAATTTCCATTTATATTTTACATTAAATGTGTTAGGGTATTTTTGTAAAGGTTTAAATGATTTTATATGGTTTTTAATTTTTCAAAATCATAAAAGTTTTGGATATATATCTCCTGATCCCATGAACAGTTTTAAGGTTTGAGGATTCCAAGTTATTTAAAACGTTAAAAGTCTTTTTTAAGGGGATCAGTGACTTTCGCTCGAACGACGTCACATCTCGTTCGAACGAGATGGAGGTTCGCTCGAACGATGTCGCATGTCGTTCGAACGAGAGGTCATTTCACCTGACGGGTCATCGCTTTGATTTTCAGTATAAATAAGGTGTTAGGGTTCTATATTTCGTGTGGAGAAAACACTGGTTTTAACAGAATACGTTTTGAGTGTTTTTGTTTATTCTCCAACACATTTTTGAGGGTTCAAACTGTGTTTTACAATTCACAAATCCCAGACTTTTGTGTGAGTTATTTTGTGGAACCTGAAGCATATTTTTGCTGGGAGTTTTGCTGCTGAATCATTGGTGCCTTGGACAGGTACTGGGCTAACCATAGGTGCCACTTGCGGGAGGTACTGGACTGATCGACTGCGTGTCATAGGGAGTGTTGCGGTGTTCCTGGATTGACGACTACGAATCGACACATGCGGGTATTTTGTAAGTCAATTGTATTTTCACTATAATCCGATTGTAAACTGTTCTTTTATAAATTATAGTGTAAATAAAAGGTTTTTCCCCTGCAGGGATTTTTTCCTGAGATCTGCTTTTGTCAGAATTTGTCATCGCATGATTTAATTTGAAATTTTAATTATCACGTAATTACATGTTTAGGTGATGATATATTTGGTATTTGGTTTGAGCAAATTTAGACATCTAATTATATAAGTCTGAATTGGAAATTGCGAATCTATTTGAATCAATATCGCACACGCACTTTCATGATTGCCTGATATCATTGAGAAAGAAATTGGAAAAAGTGTTATCGAACAATTTCTGGCAATGCAAGTTGCGCATACTGAAAGGTAAAATCATATCAATTTACGCATCTTTCATAGAGTACCAAAAAAGCCATATGAGTTCACTTTCCATTTGACGACAAAGAGAAATCGAACCTGTGAAAGTAACCTCTTTAGTTAAAATACACGAGCTTTTGAGAGGATTCTTTATTTAAGTAAGACCTGCAACAAAGTCCTTAATTTCTACCACTTATAAGTTGAGAGATATGAAAAGACAACTTTTGGTATTGATGTGAGAAAACTTTTGCCCCACTGGTAAAGGTTACTTTTGTGTGGGATCTGATTGCAGTTGCTAGAATTATAAAGTAGCCTTCGTTCCAGTAAGGTGTGGATGCTTTTCTAAATAAAAAACTACATGAGGTGGTTTACATGCCACCTTCGCCAAGGCGAGCAGTTTCATTACATCCCAAAGCTAAAATTTATGTGACCTCAACATGCATTTGAGAAAGCTCCAGGAGAACGTGAGACCAATAAAGGTAGATGCTTTGGTTTAAGGAATCAAAAGGAGAAGTATCGGAAGAGGCTTGGGATGAGTTATTTTTTGGTCTAACGGGCCAACTGAAGAAAATAAAATAGTTTTTTAAAGGATAGTACATCTATTGACATTGAGAAGGCCTGTGAAAGTTTGGCCATGGTTTTGTATAAGTTTAGAAATTTGGAATGGATCACTAGAATTGATGAAGAAAATACCATTAATTAGGGGATGATTATGTCTTTTAAGAAGACATGGAGGATGAAAATACTCGAGACAATTGTAAAGTGGTAAGCTCATCTATAAAATATGATGAGCTTATAGTGAATCAAACGGATCAGTTGATAGAAATCAAATTGGGAATCGACCAAAATAAGAGAGTAACCTATATTATTGCCAAGCAAAAAAGATAATCTATTAGTTATAGACCTTTTACATTAGTATAATGACTTTTTTTCTTGAGATTATGATGATCTGCTTGGTTTCGACAGGAAATTGGTGGAACTCAAACTACTAATCAAATAAGGCTATAAACTTGTTAAAAATTTGCTTAAACAAATGACTTCAGAAGTCACAGCCAAGATAAAAAAAGAAATAAAAAGGATGTTGAAGCTGGGTTGATTTGAACTGCCCGATGTGTTGAATCACTCTCTAATATAGTGCTAATAATAATGAAAAATGACAAATTAAGAGTGTGCATTGATTTTATCTAATGTCAGTGGTAGATTTATTGGTTAACAAATCAATTTGTTATGTTATCATATCTATGATGGATGGTCATTTTGGTTATAACCAGATATGCATAGGTGAAGAAGATGTGCATATAATTACTTTTAGGTGCCCAAGTAATTTGGAAACCTTCAAATGCATAAACCTCATTTGGATTGATGATTGTTACCATTTTTCATAACATTATTAACATATTTTTGGAATGTTATATTGATGATAAAATTATCAAATAAAAAATAGTAACTCGTCATACAATATACCTAAGAAAGTCCTTCGAAAGGATGAGGATTTATCAACTTAAAATGAATCATTTGAAATGTGCCTTTGGAGTTTATGCATAAACTTTCCTAGATTATGTATTACACCCAAAGGCAATACAAGTTGATTATAACAGAGCTAAAGCTATAACTGAAATAAGAAAGAATTATACAGGTTTTTGGGCCAAATTAATTTTCTTTAAATATTTATATCTAATGTAGTAGGAAAAACTAATGTATTTTCTCATTTGTTAAAGCTAAAAGACCAAGATGCGTTGGATTGGAAAAAAGAGCATGAGCATTATTTCCAAGCACTTAAAAGATACTTGGTAAAACCACCTGTTTCGGCCCTTCCAAAAGAAGATAGGCCACTGAAGTTGTACATATCAACCTCTCATGTATAAATTGGAGTTTTATTGCCTAAGAATGTGAGAACAATAAAAAACAAGTTGTGTATGAACTTAGTACGTTTTTAAATGATTGTGAATGTAGATATTTCATAATAGAAAAGGTATGTTTTACTTTTTATTTTGCTACCATAAAATTAAGATATTATCGATTTCCTAAAGAGGTGTTTGTCATTTTGAAGTTGGATTTAATCAAATATACGTTGACTAAACCTATTTGCGTAATAGAATTGGTAAATGGATTTTTAGCTCTATTTGAGTTTTGCCTACACTATATACCTCAAATAGCATTAAAAGGTCAACCTTTGACTAATTTCTTAGTATATCATCCATGCAAGGATATGCGACAAGGGAAATATGAGATATGACATTTATCTTTAACCTTTGGAAATTGTGGTTTGATGGTCCGAAGACTGAGATAATATTAGGAATGGGGTTGGTAATTGAACCCCCTTAACACATTGGAATCAAACATGGATATAGGGTAGAAGGGAACACATAGTTGAAAAATCAAGTAGAGTATGAGGTTGTGATAATGGGCTTAGAGATTATTTGAAGTTGTAATACTGCAGTGAAAAAACTTTTAGTGATAGGGTTATCGAGAGTGGTGGGGTTATCAGACTAAGGGCAACCAATTGTGTTATGTATATCGGGAAATTATTCAAAAGAGATACTGAAGAAATGATCCTAGAGTGTCTAAGTAAGGATGAAGGCTTAACAACCATAACACAAGTCCATAAGGGAATTTGTGGGGCTCATCCGGCAGGTCCCAAGATGAGATGATTGTTATTAATATATGAATTTCATTAGCCTTGTATTTTAAAGATTGTATTGAGTTTGCAAAAGGATGTCAAAATTTTGAACAACATGGTCCTCTTAAACATACGTGAAGCCTTAACCATTTAGAGGGTGAGCTCTTGATGCCATTGACAAAATTTATCCTCTAAATTGTACAGTTTTGTTTTAGTAACAATAAACTATTTTACCAAATAGGGGGAGACAAAAGTTTTGAAATCAGTTAACCAAAATGAATTGGTAGATTTCTAGAGGGACATTATATATAGGATTGGAATTCCATTAACCATAACCTCATAAAGTGCAACAATCTTTCAACCGAAAATGGTGTTAAAATTTACTTCAAGGTTAGGAATAACTTTGAAAAAAGTAGCACCTTACTATGCTCAATCAAATGATCGAGAAGAGGTTACAAATCGAGCAAAATAATTGAGACAAATCTAAGGGATTGACATAATTTGTTTCCAGAAATTCTATGGGCGTATAGGATCTCTAAAAGATCAAGTACCGAGGTAACTCCATATGTCTTGACTTACGGTCATTATATTATTTTACCAATTGAAATCACTTTATATTCATTAAAGTGGTGTCCCAAAATGAATCAGTAATAGAAAGATATGAATAAGCTATGCAAATGGAATTGGAAAATATATGAGGATATGATCAAAGCCTTAAATAATATTTTGTTCCAAAAGAATAAATTAACTGCTAGCTATAATAATAAAGGGAAGAAAATTGCCTTTAATTAAGGGAACACGGTCTCGAAAACCATTTTGCCTTTGGGGACAAAAGATCCAGCTTTTGAAAAGTGGTTCCCAAAATAAGAAGGGTCATTCCAAATCTATGGACCATTCAAAGTTGTATCATATTATGTAAGAAACACCAATGGTTACATGTGAATGAGAAAAACAAATGCCAGATTTCTAAAACCATATTACACAATGATTTGGGAAGCAAGGCAATATGAAAAAAATGTATAGTTTCATTAAATATTGGCAAATTTACATGCCAATAGAAATGTATGAATACAGAATGCCTAAAAGTGGTCAAATATAAATCTCTTAATTATAATTTGAACCTACTTCTCCTTGAACTGAGCTGCATTATTAGTTGAGACCTGCATTTCACCAACCAGTTTTCTCATTCTTTGCTAGTATTTAACCTCCTCCATAGTAGCTACTTCTAAGTTTATATTGACCATAGCCAATTATTTTTCTAACTTTTTTTTTTCCAGATAAGAGAGTAGTCGTATTACTTCGAAAAACTCTTAAGCCTTACAGACCATGGGCAACTTCAACTCTTTGACTTGAGAAATGGGCTTTATCAACAAACAATTTCCTAATCTCTGTATGGATAATGTGTAATACCCCGTATTTTTATGGCTTTTAATTATGAGGGTAATTAAATGGAATTGCTTTTAATTCTGGGATTTATTAAAATTAATTCGGATTTAAATGCTAGCGAGACGAGAGTTAGTATTTGGTCATTTATATGTCATTGAATATTACTAAGTGATTATGGTAATATGTGATTATTGAATTTATTAAAAATGTCGTGAGTTGAAAATACGGTAGTTTCGATAATATAGTTGGGACGCGCGTGTCACTCGCGTCAAGAATGAATTTATTCAGATTAAAAATTAAATTATATTTTTATCAACCGAATGATTATTTTGAGTGTGCCAACATGTCCGGAAGGGTCGAAATAGTCAGAAAACACTAGCCGGGAGTTTAGTTTGGGTCCCGGGGCATTTTTAGGCCAAACCGGAAACCTATAAGGATATTTTAGTAATTTTAAAAATTAAGGGATTAAAATCCACGAATTTTAGAGGTAATTTAGATATTATTAAAAGGTCCACTAAGGCCATTATCAACCAAAAAGTGAGAGAGTGGGCTACAGAGGTTTTTGAGAGAAGTTAGAAGAGAGGTTAAAGGAGGATCTAAACCAAACCATCCCCCACCGTCATTTTGAAAGGGATTTGTGACCGAAAAGAAGAAAGAGCCAACCTTGGTCATCAACAACGAATCAGAACATCGGATTTAAGGCAAGTAATTTGATATTATTAAGTTCAATGAATATTTCTTCCATGTTTAGTGTAGAAACTATATTTACCTTGAAAGTTTTGATGAAAACCAATGAGATTATTGTGAAACTTATGATTTGGGGATAGGAATTGCATGTAGAATACTTATGAAAGAATTCAATACACAAAACATAACTTTTGATGATTTGGAAACGGATTTATAAGGAGTCTTTGTAGTCAATTAAATTCTGGGTTCATGTTCATAGGGTTTGGGGCAAGAATTGGGGATTTATGATTTTTACATGTTGATTAGTAAGATTTGACCCCAAAAATATGTTAAGGAACGATCTAGGATGACTTAAAATAGTTTACAAACATTAAAACGTAATTTGGGTGATCTTAAGACGGATTTAGAGAAGAGAAGAATGAAAAAAAACGAGTTGGGAAATTTCTGGGCGTTTTCTGCCATCTCGTTAGAAGACCTTCCCAGGTCGTTCGAACGACCTCGTTCGAATGAGTTTCTAATGAGATGACAGTACTCCTTCTAACGAGTTGGTAGTTCATTCGAAGCCATTCGTTCGAACGACACTCGTTCGAACGACCTCGTTCGAACGAGGTTTCTAACGAGTTTTCAGAATGGCCTTTTAGGCCTGATTTTTTTCGAACTTCTAGTAGACTTATTTTAATCGAGTGTTAACCTTCCCTTGTCGACTAATGGGTATATTTGTGACATTGGAGTATGTTGAGGATTAAAACTTAGAATTTTGTAGTAAACCGGATGACATTTATGGGTTAGGAAATAAGTACCTAAAATTATGATGTGAGAGGGGTTGACAACTTTTAATGTATATTATTCGAGAATTGTAAATGTGTAACATTTAATGACGGTATGGGAAAGTAAAATATACCTCTATTGATATTATAAGATATCTAAGATGTGTGAATGCTTAGTATATGTGGCCATCTGTGTATAACATACCTACCATACTTGCTATCACGGGAGGCTGGCGTATGATCAGGGCTATCTAATCTTTGTGTGCCTACCGGGGGGGTTAGATTGGTACCTCGAGGACATAGGTCAGAGAAGGACTTATTGTGGAGTTAATAAGTCTGCTGATCACGGGAGCGTAGGTATGTGCGTGACCCATGAGATGTGAACTATGTTCGCCTCCATTGCGTGTGATCGTTACTTATCAAAATGGTTCCTGAGAGATTCAAAATACGTGATCCTTATGTACTTGATGTACCGAGGTTTGATAGCAGAGTATGTGTGCACCGCAGCTTAGTCTAGGGGTGCCATTATTGTATATTATGAAGAGATGTATATACCGAATTATTGAAATGAACTGTTGATATAAGTACAAGTGTGAAGTAATGTAACATCTTTGTAGAGTTAAAGATGGAAGAACTCTTAGTAATTATTATAACTAATTCTGAGTAAAAACAGTAAGACCTCCAGTTTATACTAAGACATTGGGAAATGAACTTTGAATTGTAAAGTAATATCAGGTCATGGATTGGACTAGTTCGATAGTAGTATAACTAGAACGGGGACGGGTTCGATAGGTGTGCACAGTTAGTTGAGAGGTGAGGAACTCATATGAGTGCACGCACTATCATGTATTTTATATTCACTGTTTAATGATATTAAACACTTGCTGTATTTTAAACTGTTTTCACAATTGGGCTCTGACCCATTTTCTTTCAAATCTATTTTCTTGTAAAAACCTTTTAGGTGCCCGACCACAAGGACACCAAGCGTAGGAGCTCCATTCAGGTGACGTGCTGTAGCTGCTGTGGAAGTTACAGTACCTCGATAGTAGACGCCTACACTTTTTATCTTGACTCTATTTCATATTTACTCATCTGTAGGGCATGTCGCCCCTTTTCTTTTAGAGACATCCTGCTTACTCAGTTTTATTTCAGATTTTTGGTTGTAATTAATTTGTAATTCAGACTTCGTATTTAGTTGTATTCAGTATTTGAATTATTAGAGGAGTATTCCTCCAGATTGATTGTCATTCCATTATTATTCTATTGTGACTGTGTTGTGGTTGTGGTATTAGTATTTCTTAATTTAAATGGATTGTATGTTGATCGAATTTAATTAAAATTGACAACTCACTTTTTAAATAGTAGGTGACTAGTAATTATTAAAATATTTTTCGACAGTGATGCTATGAACTGAACCAACTTGACATTTTGTATTAATTTGAATAAAGGAGTAGCTACCCGGTATTTAATTAGTCGGGGTGTCACAGGTGGTATTAGAGCATCAGGTTCTAGTGTCCTTTAGGATCTGTGCGGCTTATTATGCTTTTAGCGTAGCTTTCTTTGATGTAGAGCCCTATATTTTGGATTGTTGATTTCTTTGGTGAGATTTCGTTCTCCTGCTTCGATCTATATGATAGTGAACCTTATTTGCAATCGGGTGTGTTCGTGTGGCAAACAATGTAGTATGTCAGGCAAAGACAGTTGGGCGAACAACAGGAGGCAAAAGATCAGTGAGGTTATTTGAATTTATTAAAGAAGGATGACCTTAGTTGCAGTCACCCATATTATGGCACGGAAGTCCAGGACGGTATAGACGACTATGGCGCGATTTGCGACTTCCAGGTATAACTATAGCAGGAATGGAGTCAAATTATACTCACCCAACAAGGTTGGAATGAGAGAGAAATAATTAGGTGAAACATTAAAGAGAAGCAGCGGTGGAAATACTCGAAGTGTGTGCTAGCCAAACGAACGTAATATATCCAAAGGATTGGACATATGTTGGGGTATGACCAATTGAGAGTGAAAATTTGGGGAAAATTTTTCTTGACTCGTAAGAGCGGAGATTCAATGGTGAGAAACAATCACCACACTTAAAAGTGGAAGGTGATGTCGAGAAAAGGCGTACACGTATGCTTTGACCATAAGTTCATTCACCAGATGTTCAGGGTGAAAGACGAATGTTGTTCTGAACTCACACAAGAGGGCCGGACAGAGGTCACTTTGTGAGGAGAAATATAATTATGTAGCGAAACTTACACCGGGTGAAGTAGGTGAAATGAAAAGGAGGATATTAAAGGGAGAATTTACTTACAAGAAGAATTATTAGCTCTTATGGGGAATTCTGCTTGGACGGTCAATGCAGATAGTAATAATGTCACGTAGTGTTAATCTGGAGGTAAACGTTCCCTTGGGTGGGGAGATACAAGAATAGAGAAATTTTTATAGAGTAAGATTAGGAAAATGGTATTGGAGAAGCACCACAAGGAGAATACCCAACAGAGAACCTGTAAAAATGATTCGGATAGCTGAATTATTACCGGGCGATGGTAATTTCAGTAAGAGATGTGGAAACTAGTATCATGTTCCTTAGTTCTATCAAGCTAAGGGAACAATGGAGGTAGTCATCAGAGTCGAGACTACCAACGTCCGAGAGAAGGACCACCTTAACATGGTCAGTGTGACCGAAGATAAGTGGAGTATGTGTAGAGGCATTTTGTGGGGAGTGAAACCAGTGCGTTATCAATGTTTCCCGATGCAACCGTATGGATAAATGTATTGTGCCTGGCAAAGGCAATAGTTATTGAAATATTCGGTTCGGTACGGACAAGTGTGTTAGGTCCAGGAAACCATTTGAGCAGCCAACACGATTGTCAGGATAGAAGTATGAGTTATATCCTTGGATGATGTTGCATGTTATTTGTGGCACGAACGAGTTACTACGATTGTTATTATTGTTATTTTTGCTTGAGAGTCGAGTTTAGTGAGTATCGACAATTATATTATGTATGTGAATATTTTCCCTGATAGTGTGGGGTTACCTTTATTGTCATCCGCGGAGGATGAATGGGTATATTGATAGCGGTATATACTTTATTGAAATTACTCGTTTTAGTGTTATTTTATACGAGTATGATATTATCTTTATTGTGGTTTTATATATGATTATACCGATAGTGTGCTGGTATTATAAGTTTATCGGATTACTACCTTGGGGTAGAATGTTTCATTATTGCGAGGCCCCATCTGTGAGAAGGTCAGTCTCGTAATAGTACTTATATATATATATATATATATATTGTTGTGATTTCAAAAAGGTATAATAGTCTTGGATATTTAATCCCAGCATGTGTAGGGATTTAAATTGTTATTATTTGTAAGCAATTGGTTTACTAGTCAATGAAAAGGCTTAGCTGGTTATTATATTAACGCTCAGGATGTCGTAATAAGAATAGTGCATTATTTTATCACCCTTTAGAGATTTGGGAGTTTATACTCATAGTTGTATGTATGGGGACGGAATTTTGAGATCCCCGATTTTATTTGCATGGTGTATATGGAATGTGATTACCATCAATGTCAAGAGAAAGTGTCTTTCGGGAAGAGTTCCTTGTTTAAGTGTAATTGGGGAAGGAAATGTAACTTTGTTGTTAAGAGACGGGAATAAAGGGGTATATGTTATAGACTGAGGGTTAACGAATCCCGATGACCGATAATGTTAGGTAGTAGTGTATCGGGGGGAGTTCCTTGTTTGGATTTCATTTTGCGAGACATCCCACGCATGAAACTTAGCGTAAAGTAGGTAGTAAGGAGATGTTTGACCATTCGTCCATAAATTGGATACCTCGATCGTTATGGAAGTAGGTAGTATGACTGGAAGTTAACAAGGGGTAAATTGCGATGTAAGGCCAGTAGAGCCAGTTGTTAGTAAAGAAGTTTTGATAATGTTGGTTTTGTTACGACGGGTTGAAGGACGCATTGAAGTTAAGAAGGATTTAGGATTTCAAATTCAGAGGTGATTTAGAACGCCCAAGTGGTATAGCCACATTGTAAATTTAGCGGCAATAAAGAGTTTGGAATACGTATGAAGCGTATATGATGTTTAAAACAGTATGATTGGGTTATAAGGGGTGTCACAGGGTGTAGGCTTCTTGGTTTACTAATGTAGTAATCGTCGAAAGAAGGGATATAGATGGGTGAAATTATTACTTATGGAATTAAGCGTCGTAAGAGAAGGTGTTAATAGGTATACTCGTGTGTAATCAGTGTAGCACGTCCAAATTTGGTGAAAAGGGCAGAGGAAAGCCATTTAATAAGGGGATATCTCTTGAGAAGGTAAATATTTAATTATTATGGGCAATTTGGAGTAGAATTTCGACCAATCGAATTTTGAGGGTGACTCAAGAGTAAATAGAATGAGGATGTCAATTAGGAATAAAGAGTCCAGAGGTGCACAAAGTGGTGAAAAGTGTAAGGGTCGAAACTTTTTGGTATGCGCCGAGAGAAGAAGATCATTAAGTATCACTTAATGGGAAGAACTATACGTGAAAGTCGGCAATTGAAAGGGGTGTAGTAAGTAGTAGAACGATTGGGGTTAGATGATCGACTAGATAATTCTGTATCAAGCCGATGTTTCCAGGGATGGAAGAGTCAGGTTAGTGAATTTCCTTGAGGGGTTATCAACTTATAGATAAGTAATAAGTCCCTTCGAATATGTGGGACAGGTTATCCAGAAGGAGAGAAATGGTTATATTGGGTGATTTACACTATTAGATAGTGAACATGCCAGTACGTGGTCCTACATAATTCAGAACTAATAGGAGATCCCCGGAATCCACCATCAACGTGAGGTAACAAGAAGTAGTGGAAATAACGCTTTGTTCTGAGGGTTGTATCACTTATAGCCCGAGGTTTAGGGGCAAGGTGATTGACGACTGGTGGATTGTATGAAAGAAATTTTTGGATTCATTGCGATCTTTTAAATTCCAAATCGGGTATAACTAGTAAGTGAGGTATATTGTAGTAATGGGGAGAAGATATTACCTAATGGTAGAGTTGGGGGAAAACACCCGTATCTATTATAGTGGACAAGGTGCTTACAAATGTTTGTGTAACACCAACCGGCTGAAGTGACTTTTCCTTGTGTAAAAGTCACAACGTCGGGAACTGAGATTCAAAGAATGCGCAAGAGTAGTCAGATGTGTTAGGATGGGAGTTTGGTGTTTTGAAAAACGCGGGAGTTAATGCGTAGTGAGGTGCGGACTCACAATAATATTAAAATAATGCGGCTAATGATGTATAGGCTATTTTTATTCGAATGTTGTTTAATAAGAGCACAACGTGAGGTGCATTTATTGAAGTGTATTCTGATAAAGTATCAAGTCTGTTAAACAAGCTTGTTGTGAAGCGAGGATTTTAGTGATTGGGCCTTTCTTCACATCTAGTTCAGAATACTGGAGGATACCTAATTTTTCCAGATGTGCCTTACTTTCTGAATTTCGGGACGAAATTCCTTATTAGGGGGGAAGTATGTAATACCCCGTATTTTTATGACTTTTAATTATGAGGGTAATTAAATAGAATTGCTTTTAATTATGGGATTTATTAAATTAATTTGGGATGTATTAAAATTAATTCGGATTTAAATGCTAGCGAGACGAGAGTTAGTATTTGGTCATTTATATGTCATTGAATATTAGTAAGTGATTATGGTAATATGTGATTATTGAATTTATTAAAAATGTCGTGAGTTGAAAATCCGGCAGTTTCGGTAATATAGTTGGGACGTGCGTGTCAGTCGCGTCAAGAATGGATTTATTTAGATTAAAAAGTAAATTATATTTTTATCAATCGAATGGTCATTTTGAGTGCGCCAACGTATGCGGAAGGGTTGAAATAGTTAGAAAACACCAGCCGGGAGTTCAGTTTGGGTCCCGGGGCATTTTTAGGCCAAACCGGCAACGTAAAAGGGTATTTTAGTAATTTTAAAAATTAAGGGATTAAAACCCACGAATTTTAGAGGTAGTTTAGATATTATTAAAAGGTCCACTAAGGCCATTATCAGCCAAAAAGTGAGAGAGTGGGCTACAGAGGTTTTTGAGAGAAGTTAGAAGAGAGGTTAAAGGAGGATCTAAACCAAACCATCCCCCACCGTCATTTTGAAAGGGATTTGTGACCGAAAAGAAGAAAGAACCAACCTTGGTCATCAACAACGAATCAGAACATCGGATTTTAGGCAAGTGATTTGATATTATTAAGTTCAATGAATATTTATTCCATGTTTAGTGTAGAAACTATATTTACCTTGAAAGTTTTGATGAAAACCAATGGGATGATTGTGAAACTTATGATTTTGGGATAGGAATTGCATGTAGAATACTTATGGACGAATTCAATACACAAAACATAACTTTTGATGATTCGGAAACGGATTTATAAGGAGTCTTTGTAGTCAATTAAACTCTGGGTTCATGTTCATAGGGTTTGGGGCAAGAATTGGGGATTTATGATTTTTACATGTTGATTAGTAAGATTTGACCCCCAAAAATATGTTAAGGAACGATCTAGGATGACTTAAAATAGTTTAAAAAAATTAAAACGTAATTTGGGTGATCTTAAGATGGATTTAGAGAAGAGAAAAATGAAGAAAAACGAGTTGGGAAATTTCTGGGCGTTTTCTGCCATCTCGTTTAAAGACCTGTCAAGGTCGTTCGAACGAGCTTCTAACGAGATAACAGTACTCCTTATAACGAGTTGGTAGTTCATTCGAAGCCATTCGTTCGAACGACACTCGTTTGAACGAGGTTTCTAACGAGTTGACATAATGGCCTTTTAGGCCTGATTTTATTTCGAACTTCCTGTAGACTTATTTTAATCGAGTGTTAACCTTCCCTTGTTGATTAGTGGGTATAGTTGTGGGATTAAAACTTAGAATTTTGTATTAAACCGGATGACATTTTTGGGTTAGGTAATAAGTACCTAAAATTACGACGTGAGAGAGGTTGACAACTTTTAATGTATATTATTCGGGAATTATAAATGTGTAACATTTAATGACGGTATGGGAATGTAAAATATACCTCTATTGATATTATAAGATATCTAAGATGTGTGAATGCTTAGTATATGTGGTCATCTGTGTATAACATACCTACCATACTTGCTATCACCGGAGGCTGGCGTACGATCAGGGCTATCTAATCTTTGTGTGCCTACCAGGGGGGTTAGATTGGTACCTTGAGGACATAGTTCAGAGATGGACTTATTGCGGAGTTAATAAGTCTGCTGATCATGGGAGCGTAGGTATGTGCGTGACCCATGTGATGTGAACTATGTTCGCCTCCATTGCGTGTGATTGTTACTTATCAAAACGGTTCCTGTGAGATTCGGAATACGTGATCCTTATGTACTTGACGTACCGAGGTTTGATAGCATAGTATGTGTGCACCGCAGCTTAGTCTAGGGTTGCCATTATTGTATATTATGATGAGATGGATATACCGAATTATTGAAATAAACTGTTGATATAAGTACAAGTGTGAAGTAATGTAACATCTTTGTAGAGTTAAAGATGGAATAACTCTTAGTAATTATTATAACTAATTCTGAGTAAAAACAGTAAGACCTCCAGTTTATACTAATACAATAGGAAATGAACTTTGAATTATAAAGTAATGTCAGGTCATGGATTGGACTACTTCGATAGTAGTATAACTAGAATGGGGACGGGTATGATAGGTGTGCACAATTAGTTGAGAGGTGAGTAACTCATGTGAGTGCACGCACTATCATGTATTTTATATTCACTGTTTAATGATATTAAACACTTGCTGTATTTTAAACTTTTTTCACAATCGGGCTCTGACCCGTTTGCTTTCAAATCTATTTTCTTGTAAAAACCTTTTAGGTGCCCAGCCACAAGGACACCAAGCGTAGGAGCTCCATTCAGGCGACGTGCTGTAGCTACTGTGGAAGTTACAAGACCTCGATAGTAAACGCCTCCACTTTCTATCTTGACTCTATTTCATATTTACTCATCTGTAGGGCATGTCGCCCCTTTTCTTTTAGAGACATCCTACTTACTCAGTTTTATTTCAGATTTTGGTTTGTAATTAATTTGTAATTCAGACTTCGTATTTAGTTGTATTCAGTATTTGAATTATTAGAGGAGTATTCCTCCAGATTGATTGTCATTCCATTATTATTCTATTATGACTGTGTTGTGGTTGTGGTATTAGTATTTCTTAATTTAAATGGATTGTATGTTGATCGGATTTAATTAAAATTGACAACTCACTTTTTAAATATTAGGTGGCTAGTAATTATTAAAACGTTTTTCGACAGTGATGCTATGAACTGAACCAACTTGACATTTTGTATTAATTTGAATAAAGGAGTAGCTACCCGGTATTTAATTAGTCGGGGTGTCACATAATGATTATGATATGCCATGCGAGTGTATGAATACCAGTGTTTAAGTCTCTCACTATATTATTGGCTCGATCTTCGAGTTTGGGAATGTAAGAATATACTACCCTGAGCCCACTGAGAGAGGTAAGGTCAATTAAGTTCTTATACGAAACCCTGTAAAACCTTAGAAGAAGCTCTAGAGCTCGTGGATCCTATAATTGCCAAGATGTAGGAGTTAGTTGAACTCGGATGATATGTTATAGTTGTTATTCTATATTGGTGGTAGTGATTTTCAGAGTTTGAATTGGAGCCTTGTACATGATATCTTGAAGTTGTCCATAGAAGGAAATGGCATATGCTGGTGTCATCAAGATTGGTACATCCTTAGTTAGAGGATTGATCTATGATTCGAGTGATGATTCTCTCTATATTAAAACACTTAGACTTGAAGTGACTTCAGGCATTGATGGAATGTAAGGTGATTTTAGAACACTGTTAACAAGATTGGAGTCCTCTATGGGATTTTTCCTTGGAGAACTGAATTTTTAGATGTCTCATATTTGGAGATGGGAATGGGGATGGAAGAATTAACGGTCTTTGGGATTGTTTCTTCCTCAGAAATTGGGTTCAAAGTGGGGATAAATGGTGGATGTATCTCACCGACTGGATCATTTATTGGGGATACTAGAGGAGGTGTTCTGGGATCTCCAATTAGGATTGGCTTTTCCATATTAGCTTAGATATCGGTTAAACCTGTGATAAGATAAAAATAGTCAAAAATCAAGTCTATTGGTGCAATAATGCCAAAATACTAAGAATTATTACAAAAGGAAAAGTCATTGGCATACCTGCCAATCGGACTTGGTGCACATATTTTCTTGTAATGTTTTCATGAACTTCTTCTTATGAATGACCAACATAGTAGAAATAGGAGATTTAGTAAGCCCAGTAGTGCATAAGGAAGTGATTGTTGGTTTGTCAAAATAATACATTGACCTGACTGGTTAAACGAGATAAGCTTCTTCTTCTTCCTCCTCTCTGGCTTCCCTCACAGTTTCCTCATCTAAAGCCTCATTTTCGTCATAGGTTAATTTTTTTTTAATGAATCGTAACCTTCAGGAAGTGAAACTTCTATAAGGACAAGTAATGGCAAAGATAAGGCCAATGAAATGGAATATGGATGTATACACCACATTGACTGATATATGGCTCTCATTGACTAGGATGTATAATTGATCGAATAGTCGGGGGGAGCTAAATAAGAATGTGGGAAGATCACGTAGACGACACAAATGACTAGTTCTAATATGACTCTTCAATATGTACATATGATAAACATAAAGAGACCTAGAGGAATTTAAACCACATACTTATAAAAATGGGTGACCTCACCCAATTTCAGGGTATTGACTTGTATCTTTCTCACGGTGACTTGGACTCTCAGTTAGTAATACTAGCATTTTAATCATCTTCAGTTCTTCTAAGAGATAAACTACTCTCCCTCCCTTCCATGCGAAAGTAGGCGCTTAACCTCGTACTTATAATATTTCCTTTATTTTAATTTTGATATCCACAACAATTTGACATAATTTATTGGAAAGTTTTAAATTCTCACCACCGTGAAAACATCTGCCCTACACCAAATATGAGTGCTAACCAGTCTCATCATTCACATGTGAGAAGTCATATCCAGTATAGGCTACAAGTTGTCAAGAGGGAGCAAACTTCTGTCAAACTTCCTTCCCCTCCCAGGCGATCTAGGTCAAGGGGGAGCTCGCCCGGAAGGTCTGTCCCTAGTCATTAATGTCATACTCCCTCTACTGAATGACTTTTAGGAAGAGTAACATCGTGACCGAACGACCGTGATCAAGAGATTGCCCATTTAAGATGGCAACTGAATGAGAGATCAAAAGAGCGCAACTATAATTCTCTCATACCCTGAAGTGATATAAAAGAAGAAGAATTTGTTCCCCAGGGTACAATATGTCGATGTATATTGGAAGGGATTCCAGGTTAAGGATCCCCGCGTGGTTCACTCTAGACGGTGACGTATCCACCACTAGTCGAGTCACGATTTCATTAACCAGAATCACCCACCAATGCAACCAATCGAGTCCGCACAAAGTAGATGGTCGGTTCACCCCAAAGTTCCACCGAATAGAGTGTGGAGTGACGAACTTCGAATTTTTATTAAAAAGGAGTCGGGAGGAAGGTTGAATTCGAAATTGATGCGAACTCCAAAAGACCTTACTGGAAAAGCATTGGGCATGGCTCTGCATCACCTTTCATCGCAGAGATAGATACCTCGGAGCCACAAATGAAGTTATCGGTTTTAAAGATTATAACTTATGATGGGAGGGCGGATCCTGACCATCATATAAGATATTATTGGTACGCAATGTCCCTCTGGAGCCATCATAATGTGCTCAAGTTCCGAGTCTTTCCCTCAAATCTATGAGTGATTGGACTAAAGTTGTTTGAGAAGTTGTCCCCCAAATCTATATCCTCATTCAGAGAGCTAGCCGAGCAGTTCACGACCTGCTTTATCACTAGTAGCAAAACAATCAAGGATGTCGACTCGCTGATCACCCTTAAAAGGAATAAAGGAGAATACCTCAAGCAATACATAATGCGTTACTCATAATTATTCAATAATATAGAAAACTGCAATGAGAAACTCTCCATTTTGTTCTGTAAGTTCGGCCTTTCCAGGTCGAACGATCTCTATCAATCCCTGACGAAGAAGTCAAATGAAAATTAATAATTGCAAATTAACCATTTGCCTTAATTTATAGATAAAAGTCTTTAGATGAAGATGTTGGATTGAATTCAAGGATATCTTCTTGTTCTTGAATCAATCTCCCCAAATCACCAAATTCTCTTCTAATGGGTCTCCTCTTAAGCTCTCCACAATTTTAGTCTTTTAAAATGACTTAAATTGCCTTACACTTACACAATTAGGGTTAAAAACTCAAATCCCATTTTCGGGCCTATGGGCCTCCTAAAAAGGCTCAAACTCTTTATTTAGAGCTCAATTATGTCTAATTAAGTTCCTAAACCCAATATATACATATGGCCACTCATTTCGAACTATTTTGACCCATCCGGACTCAACAGTGCACTCTAAATTGCCATCTGAATTAATTTATAACATTCTTCAAATTTAAAACCTCAAAAGGCGACGTAAAATAGTCCAAAATATTCAATCCTCAATTTGCCAAATTAATAAATGCCTCAAATTTAAAAATTCTCAAATCATGAATTTCATTCCTATAAATAAAATAATTTATTTTTCTCCAAATATTTTATTTAATTAAAGATCGTTGAATTTACGGGGTGTTACATTAAGATCACTGATATTGATGGATCTGAGGTGTGACTTGGGAGTGAGCTCATGCCTTCTTTTTATAAGGTTGGGGGACTATCAATCAGCATGCCCCTAGCCCTGCCAATTGGCAGGTGACCCTAGACACACTGTCGTTTGGCAGTGAAATGGACGTGATAATCGGTAGTCACGTGCCAATTTTTTTAGAAAAACAGTCATAGAACGCAATTCGTAAATCCAAATAGCACATGGGGCATACCTTTAGAAAGGTAATTCATAGACCTTCAAGTGTCCTTTGGGCCTCTCCCGGGTCCAAAAGTTGACTTTGGGTCAAACGGGGCTCGGAAGCTCCCATTGGTCCTTTGTATGGGAGACCGTCGGACGGTAATGGATCGTTCGTCCAAATCGTAAATCGGATCATGCATGGGGTGGAAATTATTATGAGCAAATACTTGCGAATGTTTCTAATGTTTTGGGCTCTAACCCGCATCAAAATATTTTCAATACCTTTTAGGAGCTCAGCCACAGGTTCCTCGGCGCTAGCTGTTCAAGCCAGACGTTGCGTGCAGTAGCGGTGAATGCATGTAGGACTTATTATATACGCTTTAGATCCTCCCATATAGAGAGGATCATATTTCAGTATTATTCTCTTTGGGAATGTTGCCAATGGTTGGATAGGATTTCTTTATCTGTTTTTATTTACCCTTATTAGTTCAATGGGATTATTGTAGTTAGTTACCAATGGTTTACTCGATTTACTTTATTTATTTGTGATTCAATTACTATGGATGTTTATCATGTTGATTGACTTGATTTAACTATGCATGCTCAAGATTTGAAATTGGCATAAGACATAATAGGTTATTAGTAATTAAATTGTGTTCGGTAGTGATGCTAAAAATGAAATTAGATATGATTCTCGTTTAGGCAACCAGTATTAGAATAGGCGAAATGTCATGGTATTCGAGCATCAGGTTCTAGTGTATTTAGGATTTATATGGACTTAGTATGTTTTTAGTGTTACGTTCTTTTAAAACTGTTGTTTTCTTACTGCATATTTTCGTTCGCCTGCTTTTGTGATTCATGTGAATAGAATCTTGGACTGTTTCGATTTGATTTGGGACGTTGAAAAATAGGAGAGGAAGAGCAAGGAATTACGCAACAAAAGAGGCTCAATCGGAGCCGCAGGCAGCCCAAGGGACTATGATCGCAACGGAAGTTGCTGCTATTATCGCCTACGCAGTTAACGCTGCCATGATATTTTTTGCACAACATCTGCCTCGGGCACGACCACAATCACCAGTGGTGGCCCCAGTTTAAACCCATTCATTACCGCCCATGTTGGAGCGAGTCCAGGAGGCTTTTCAAAAAGTCCACCCATCGAAGTTTTAGGGGAATGTTGAAGTTATAACAGTTTGCCAATAGAAGAAAGACATCCAAAGGCACCTGCTATGGTTGAGTGCAGCGACACTTAAAAGAAGATACTGGCTACCTTCAAGCTAGTCGGGGTAGTTTTAAAGTGGCGATAGTCAGCCACGACGTCTGAGGAGAGGGATACTATGGCTATCTAGGAGTTTTGGGTGCGATTTAATCGCAAGTTCTTTCTTTCAACAATTCGAACAGAGATGAGAAGGAGATTTTAGCTCTCTTGGAAGGGTAGGATAGTGATCGAGTATGAGGAAGAGTTCACCCACCTGATAAATTTTATACCAGATGAGGTGAACACGAACAATATAATAGTGTTGAGGTTTACTGACAAACTTACCTGGAGGATCCGACAACATTTACTGGGTAACCCAACATTGAGGACTTATGCAAACATCATCAACAACGCATTATTAAACTATTAGGATCATCGCTTCCATTTGAGGGGAGAAAAAAGGGTCGGAGAGTCAGGCCAGTAGGGTAAGACTGGAGGCAATAACACTAGTGGAGCACTGTAACAGCATGGTAAGTACACGAGCGGGGTTCCCAATAGGGGGATCTGACTAAGAGGTTAAGATCGAGAGGTATAAATTTTTGATGGGGCTATAAGGCCAGTCGGATTTTTAGTAGGGCTAAGGAACCAGGGGCATCAGGGTTGGGGCCACTAGGGCTAGCGACTGAGATAACCCCATCAGGGCTATAGACCAATGGATTTTATAGGGTTATGTTTCACATATGGGGAGAAGGGCCACATGCACCGAGCTTGCTCGCATCAACCCATATGGTGACAAAAATGTGCCTAACAGGAGCCACTGTTGCCTTATCCACTATCCCTACCAACTATTTCAGCAGCACCGCCTCAGCAGGGGAAGTTACAGTTTCGGCGTGTGTATAATGTCCATCAGGCATTAGTACCGCAAGCTCCACCAAACATTTAAGGTATGTTTCTTAACCATGAGAACACATGTCAAGTTTTATTTGACACTGGAGCATCATACGCTTTTGTTAGCACTAGATTCGCACGAAAGTCGAGCTTAGTGGACCCAAAATCTAGTATTATGACGTGTGTGGATTCACCGCCGAGCAGTGGGGCCCGTATCCATTCCATTTATAAGGGGGTGGGTGTGGACATCTGGAAACGTTATTTAGTAGAGGACTTACTAGTGTTAGACATGTCTGAGTACGATGTCATTATGGGTATGGACTGGTTAGCAGAGTATAGAACGATAGTGAACTTTTATAGTAGGACTATCATGTTCGCTATTCCAGGACGAGATGTTTCTTGTAGCGATGCCGCCTTCAGAGGGAGGATCAAGAACTCACTTATATTGCATCGAGGATGAGACTTCATAGGGTGTTACTGTCTCGATAGATTCCATCCTTGTGGTCAGGGGCTTCACTAATATATTTCAGGAAATATTAGAATTATTGTCGAGTCGGGAGATTGAGTTTGTTATAGACTTAGCGTCGGGGACTAGGCCGATAGCACACGCGCCTTATCGTATGGCTCATATAGACATGCGGGAATTTAGGGATCATTTTCAGCAGCTTCTAGGATAGGGTTTTATTCATATGAATACATCGTCGTGGGGTACTCCATTTTTTTGTGAAAAAAAAAGATGGGTCGTTGAGGATATATATCGACTACCGGGAGTTGAAAAAGGTCACGATTCAGAATAAGCATCCATTCCCGCCTATAGATGACTTATTCTATCAACTGAGAGGAGCATCCTACTTTTCAAAGATTGATCTGGGTAGACTACCATCGGTTACGTATCAAGGAGTAGGATATCCCTAATATTGCATTTTTGACGAGATACGGGTTTTCTGAGTTTAGGGTTATGCCATTTGGGCTAACCAATGCACCACTAGTTTTCATGGATCTTATGAACAGAGCTTTTAAAAATTTCTTACATCATCTCTTCATTGTCTTTACAGATGATATTCTGGTTTACCCTCGGACAAAAGGTGAGTATGCAGAGCACTTGCGTGTGGTCCTTCAGAATTTGCATCATCATCAGATGTATACCAAGTTCGAGAATAGTGGATTCTTATTACAAGAGGTTCAGTTTTTGGGTAACGTGGTTTCCGATATAAGGATTCCAGTGGATCCGAGTAAGTTATCAGTGATGAGGTAGTGGGGTCAGCCCTCGACACTAAAGGAAGTCCGTAATTTTTTTGGGGTTAGTAGGCTACTATCGCAGGTTTATTTGTGGGTTTTTGAAGATTGTGGGTCCCTTGATTATTTGACTCACAAGGACGTACCTTTTATTTGGGATGATAATTGTCAATTAGATTTCGATG
Source organism: Sambucus nigra (assembly GCA_949130495.1). NCBI lineage: Eukaryota > Viridiplantae > Streptophyta > Magnoliopsida > Dipsacales > Adoxaceae > Sambucus > Sambucus nigra. Next base: position 79,139,927 of record OX422223.1, read on the forward strand.
ATCTAAACGATAAATTGATTTTCGCACCAGTGCTCGCCTTGCCGAAGGGAGGGTAGAGTACTTTATCTTCATCGATGGATCCATATAGAAACTTGGGGGAGTCTTACAGTAGGATGATCTGCTATAACATATGCATCTCGCAAGCTTAAGCCCCATTAGTAAAACTACACCATCTATGATTTGAAGCTAGCAACAGTTGTGTTTGACTTGAGGGTTTGGAGGAATTATTTATTGGTGGGAAGTTTCGCCTGTTTACGGACCACAAGTCACTGCAGTATCTATTCACTCAGATGGATTTGAACATGAGACAATGCATGTGGCTTGAGTTCGTTGAAGGACTATCAATTTGATATTCAGTACCACCTAGGTAAGGCTAATGTGGTGGTAGACGCGTTGAGTCGTAGACCTATGGAGGATTTAGTGAAAGTCTGAAAAGTTCAGTGGGGTGAGCTTCTCAAAGAGGATGGAGTCACCAGGGCTTGTATGGCGGTATTGACCATAACACCCTAGATCATTCTTTGGGTTATGAAGGCGCAAGTAGGGAATATTTTTTGTCTAGATAAAGTGAGCCGATTATTGATAAAGGAAGCTAAGTCCTACTCATTCAGTTTAGAGGGTGGCTTACGCTTCAATGAGAGGTTAATAGTCCCAGATGATGGGGCTACGCGATTATGTAGAATTGTATGGGTCATGTTATTTGGTGCATCCCGAAGGGGATAATATGTACCAGGATATGAGTAGATAATAGTGGTAGACTGGTATGAAGTGGGACATTAATTTGTCTCTAGGAACACCACTTGTCAAATTGAAAAGGTTGATCATCAGAGACCAATCGAGGTTTTATAATAGTTAAAGATTTCGGTGTGGAAATAGGAAAATATATCGATGGACTTCATCACAGTGTTATTCACGTCACAGAGGGGCAAGATTCGATATGAGTGATTGTGGAACGTTTGACTAAAGTGGTCAATTTCTTGCGAGTTCGAATCGATTATATGACAGGGAAGTACGCTTAACTTTTCATCGTAAAGATATTGAGACCGCATGGGGTTTCCCTCAACATTATTTTAGACAGGGATAAGATCTTTGTGTCCCACTTCTAGTAGAGTTTTCAGGAGGTATTGGGGACTGATTTTCTTTTGAGCACGACATATCATCCACAGACCGATGGGCACACAGAAAGGGTGAATCAAATATTAGAATATATGTTGAGGATGTGCGTCCTGGATTTCACGGGTAGCTGGGAGAAGTATCTCTCTCTGGTAGAGTTTAATTATAATAACTCATACAAGTTTACTATTGGCATGGAGCCTTTTGAGGCTTTATATGGGAGACCCTGCTACAACAAGCTTCTAGAGCCAAAGGTAATTTAAGACACTTCGGTGAAGATTAAAATTATCAAGAGTCGTATTCGAATAGCTAAGGACCGACAGAAGAGTTATGCCGATGCAGACTTGAGACACTTGGAGTTTGATATAGGTGACCAGGTGTTGTTGCAGGTATCTCCCATGAAGGGAGTGATGCGATTTGGGAAGAAGGGAAAGTTAGCATCGAGGTATGTGGGGCCTTTCTCGATCATTATGAGGATAGGCCCAGTTGCATATTGGCTTAGCTTGCCGGAGCATTTACAGTGAATTCATTATGTGTTTCATGTGTCATCATTGAGGAGGTATCTTAGGTACAAGTTCTCATTTTGTCATATCACGTTATAGGAGATAGACTTACACCCGAACATTACATATGAAGATAGACTTGTTGCCATTCTGGATCATAGCGAGTGGAAACTTTGGTCGAAAGTAGTACCTTTGGTACGTGTATAGTAGGGGCGTCATAATGCCGATGAGTCGACTTAGGAGCGTAAGGATGACATGGGAGAAAAGTATTTGGAGCTCTTTATGCCAGGTATATTCGAATTTCATGGAAGAAATTCCATTATTATGTGTGTGTGTGTGTGGGGGGGGGGGGGGGGGGGGGGGGGAGGGGGGGGAGTATGTAACACCCTGTATTTTTAAAGCATTTTAAATTACACATGTGCACGTAATTAAAATTTAATTGACTTTGATAAATATTAATTAGCGTGTTTTGGATTAATATTTTTATATAAATATATTTAGTTGTACGATATGTAAATAAGAACGTATGAAATTATTATGTTGTTAGTGACCATAACGACAGGTTTATCGGAAAGGCATATGGGACACACGTGTCGGGTACAATAGGACATTTTAATTTGGTGACTTGAATGACCATTTTGAGTGCGTCGATGATTTAGAATGGCTCGAAATAGTCTGAAATAGGTACCCATGGGTTATAGTTGTATTCCGGGATCTTTTTAGACTACGTGTTACTTGTATAGGGGCATGATAATAAGTTTACACTTTAGGGTTTACCTAAATCCGAATATAGGTTTAATTGAGGGTATAAATAGATAAGGTTAAGAGTGGGGATGCATTTTCTGCTAATAGGGAGGTTAAGGATAGAGAGAGAAAGAAAGAAGAGAATATAAAATAATAGAGGAAGAAAGGAGAAAGGAGTTGGAGAAGAAGGAGACCGTCTCCAGGAGAGGATTTCCAAGATAAAAAGGGTCTTTTGGGTAGAAAAACTTCGGATTTAATCCTCCAAGGCAAGTATTTACTTGCTTTAATTGATGTTGTAGTCAGTTTTGTTTATGGAAATTATGTTTTGAGAAATCTGGAAATAGGATTGATTTCGGGTAGTTAGATGTAAACAAATCCGAGTTTTATAATGTGTTAATGATAGGGAATTAATCTAAATTTGTTTAGGGAATTAATTTAAGTAGAAACCATATGAAAATGAAAATTTATGGCAGATTTAATAAGAGATAAGAAATATGGGAATTTGATCCAAGTAGTGTAGTTTGATATTAACTTTGTAAATTTGGGTGAAACTTTGATAAATTTTGGGTTGGTTTGGGTATAAAACAGACCTAGGATGGATGTATATTCATTAGGGTTCATGGATAGGTGTTTAGGGAGGCTTGGGACCTTCGTGGATGGACCTTAGGGTGAAAACACAAGGACGAAGATGTTGAGGTAGCTCAGTAAACTGAACCAGGTTGCTAGGAAAGCGAACCGATTACCTTTTAGAAGCCAGATAAGGTTGTGCAGAATCGAATGGCCAATGTCGTATTTTTTTTTTAATTATTTTAATTTGTTAAGAATTTTCTACTAAAAGGTGGGCGATATAATATTTTTACATCGGTGGTTTGGGATTGGGCTTGATGATTGATAGTCTAGTATGCTATGAGAGTTTGGTATATCCGTCAGTGGGGTATTTATTAATGTGAAATGAATTCGTGAATAAGTAAGGGAACATTTAATAATATTTCATCGGAAGTCAGTTTGGACTTCGTGATTGGAAGGCTAGTACGTAGTGAGACTTAACTACATTAGCCAGTAGTATATATGTATTCGAGTGAGATGAATTGAACTAATTCGTGAGTGAAGACTCAGCAGAATTAAAATTGAACCGGGAAGTCAGTTTGGGCTTCGGGAGTGTTGGGCAAGTACGTTGTGGGTTATTACGTACGTTAGCTGGTATATATATACGTATTGCACGTGTGTGTGTGTGTGTGAATGTGTGCGCGTAGGTGTGTGCGTGCATATGTATGTGTGATTGATGATTGCATGAATATACCTACTCGGTTGTGCCATCGTTGGAGGTTGTGCGTAGTGGGCGGTCCACCCTGGCGTTGACCAACATATGTTTGATTGATTGCCGAGGTCATAGTATTGTTGCATGGCCACTATCCAAGTGTGAGGATAGGTATTGGTTTGAGTCTGGTTGGGTGCCATGAGGTGTGGTCATGACCCAAGGGCGTATGGCTATGACTGCCTTCATTGTTTATGTTTATGTTTTAGATCAGTGACGTGATTCTCACCGGGTGACCAGTGGTGATACGTGATGTACTTATTTCCTAATAGCATATAAGCGATGGATTCGCGAGGTTAGGATCTGGGGATGCGGTATAATCGTATAGAGAGTTGTATATGTATGTGTATGAGATGCTTGTGTGAATATCTTTTGGTAACGTGCATATTGCTACGTGACACTTATAGTGACTTATTTGTGTGATTACCTATTAATAGCATGTATGTAGGTATGTGATAGTCAATATATATATATATATATATATATATATATATATATTACAAGCGGTACTCATTTGATAATAGTGTTGATTAGTTGGTTTTGGGCCATGACCTTTTGGGTGTATAGAAATATCTTCAAAACCTTTTGGGTGCTAAGACACAGATTCCTTGGGGCTAGTCGTTCAAGTCAGACGTTGCGCGAAGTAGTGGTGAATGCATGCAGAACTTGTTATTGATGCCTGAGATCCTCCCATCTTGATGAAATCATATTCCGGTATTATTCTCTTTAGGAGTGTTTCCTGTGATCGGATATGATTTCTTTATATGTTTTTATACACTCTTATTAGTTCAGTTGGATTATTGTAGTTAGTTACCGATGGTTTATTCAATTTATTTCATTTATTTATGCTATCGCTATTTATTGTGATTTAATTACTGTGGATGTTTATCAATTTGATTAACTTAATTTAATTAAGCATGTTTAAGATTTAAAATTGGCACCGGACTTAATATATTATTCTTATTAGTAATTAAATTTTCGACGGTGATGCTAATAATGAGATCATATATGATTCCTATTTGATTTAATAAAGGCCTCATCAATCGGTATTAAAATAGGCGGGGTGTCACAGGTTTGGGGCTACGCGAAGATGATTTGATGATCTACATGTTGGTACTTTTATACCACCCAAAATATAGTGTTTAAAAAGTCCAAATTGCCCTTGAGATTGTATCTTGCAAAGAAACTTTTTCGAAACGCAATAAAACTTCATCCTTAGGACCTTAACACCTACAAAAGCTCAATTTGAGACACCCTATATGGTTGACTTACCAGGAGTCTTTACCATATAGGTCTTTCAATTAGTTTGGATATAAAGACAAAATATTTTTACTAGCAAAGTGCCCCTTCAAAAGGTACTTCAATATTCAAGATGGACATCTACATCAACTGACAATCCACATAGTCTCCAAAGGTATAAAAATATCACACTGCATGATGAATTTCACATACTTGCATAATAAATGTTAAAATAATTTTCTAGAATTTAAAAAAAAAAATTAAAATAATTTTTGAAATTTTCTTGAATTTAAAATCATTTTTTAAACATTTAATTAAAATGTTAAAATTATTTTTAATGCCTTTGGGGAGGAAAATATAAGTACCTAAGCTGTTAATTCGGTTTAACAACACGCGTTTGTGATTGTGTTAATGCTTGACAATAGGATGGCTTTATCTATAATTGTTATTAATCAGTGAAGCTTAGTTAGTACGCCTTATTTTCAATCGTAGGATTGAGATCAAATAGGTAGATGTAATCTCAGCCATCCATTTCAACCCTTCATTCCAGATCCCTCCTGCCTCCCTGTATAAATGCACTTCATATTCATTTTTCCAGAAATTGGCATTTTAGAGAGATAAATTAGAGAGAGAGAGAGAGGCCAGGTTAGAGAGAGAAACATAAGAGAGAAAATTATTTTAAAAAATAGAAAGTTATATCCTTTGAATGTTTCTTCCCCTAACTTTTTTTTAAAACTGGAGTTTTATTATTTGTAAAATCTTTTATGGTTTTCAAAAATGAGAGTTGAGTTTTGAGAGCTTAAATCGTATTTTCATACAAAACTCCTTTAAGTTTAGTTTCTCCCTTAAAACACCCTTCACACAGTTAGGGACTTGATTTTTGTTTGTAAAATCAAGGATCTAACTTCTGTGAAACATTTTCACACGCTATCTAGTTATATATGTTTTTATATACACTAATTTGTTTGTATTTTTTTTATAAACATCCTATGTTTGTTGGATCTTTGTATATTTTTCAATATAAGTTTTAGATCCACAAACGTGTTAGATTTAAAACCCCAAATATCATAAAAATCAATTTTAAGTTTAGATATAGTTTTATTTTGTAAAACTAATTTTACCTTTTGTGAAGTCTATTTTGTGTACATAAATCCTTTTTACATCTATTTTTTTCAAGATCTAACTAGATCTAAATATTTTCTAATATTTGAAGTTTAGATAAGGGAATTTAAAACATCGTGTATAATTTGTAGGACTATTTGTATAAGTGTGGGTGTGTTCTCGCATGTTCATATAAGATCCTAGAAACACACATAACTATTAGTTCACACATTTTACGATTTATAAAATGTGCCTTTTTTTTCTAGAGAGACATGAACCTGAGTCAACATGAAAAAGCAAAATGAGAGGAGGTTTAAGAAGTTGTTGGGTCAAAGAAGAAGTACTCGAAGGAGGTGTAACTCTGGGCATACTAGGTATATTTTCTTTTCACTTTTGATCCCGTGATTGCATGCTTGTAATTTGTAACCTTATTCCATTTTAATAGATTTTTGTTTTGTGGCGTAGAGGTCATCGTGGATGTTTCCCTGGCCTTTGAGGTTTTATCACGTAAAAAATCAGTGTGTAAACTACTAAAGACGAATCTTAATTCTTGCATGTTACTTCCTTTTTAAAAAGGTTAATTGGGATTACTAAATATCTTTACAAACTTGTGTTATCAAGATTCTTAAGGTTTTCGGTTCATACTATTTTAACTTCTTTACACATCTTCTGTGAAATTATTTCATAAACTAAAAGAGTTTCTTCAACGAGTTTCTCCGGACTCTTAACAATACCTTTAACGTTGTTAAAATCTTGGTCAAGAGGTTCAAGTGGTATCAAAGAGGTTTTAATAGTTTTTTAATTTTGAAAATCCGGAAAATGTTTTTATGTTTTCAAAACTGGATGAGAAATTTGAGAAACTTGGTAACCTCTCCAAACCCCTAATGTTGATGGACATCCAAACCCCTAATGTTGATAGACATAATTTTCCCTACTAAAAAGCTAGGATGACTGTGTTTATTTAAGGTATATTGGGTGATGATAACTAGGAGACAATTGAAAATGGTTACACTCACACCACTAAACCTTTAACTGAAGGTGGCACCTTACAGGTTAAGAAAATATTCAGTGAGTTTACCAACGATGAGAAACAGATGTCACTATGTAATAATAAGGGTAAAAACTATATATTCATGTATGTAAATGAACACAAATTTAAAGAATATTTATATGCACTACATCCAAAGGGGACTGGGATACCCTTATCACTGCCTATGAAGGTGATGGGTGTGTTAAGGCTGGAAAAATTCAAATGCTTGTGCAATAATACAACACCCTTATTATGGATGAATCTGAGACCTTTGATTACTTATATATTAAGCTCACCTACATTATTACTAAACTTCATGCCAATGATATTGTATATGATAGAAAAGAAATAGTGCAGAAATATTTAGGTCTCTACCTACTAAATTTGATAACAAACATTATACTATAGAGGAGATGGATGATCCTAATCTAACTCCAGAATTGTTAAGTAGCAAATTAAGAACTGTAGAAATGGAGTTGAGTATAAGAAGCACATGACCTTTAATGTCAAAAGATCCTGTAGATCTAATCTTGTTTTTTCTTCTCAAATGATAGTACCTATGTCGAACTTGCCTGACTATGACTTAGGATTAGATAAGGGTTGTGACCATGAAAGCATTGATAACAAGATAGCCCCAATGAGTAAACATTTTAAAAAGATTATGAACTTTATGAATGCCATGGCAACTAAACAAGGGAAAGCTGGCTATAGAAACTTTCAAGTCCCAGACCACATGACCGAAATGGTGACAAACAAACCTTTACTAACAATCAGAGATCGCAAAAGGACTTTAGTAACATACAATGTCACAAATGTCACAAATGTGATATCATGTGTCATTATGCTAATATATGTAAATTTAAAATTTGGACAACCCCTAAGTCCCATATGTGTAAGACTTGAGATAACTCCAGTGACTTAGAGGATAATAAGCCCGAGTCATTTGAAACACATGAACCATGCATGCCTTTTTTTGCTAAAATTATGTACACTGATGATAAAGCATATTTACGTGTTGATGTTGTTATTGATACTTGTTGATACCAAAATTTACCATACTACGTGGACCAATTATAAGCCACCATGTGTCATCCTACGCGACACAAGTCCAAGATAGGAAACTCGACCAACTCTGTTACCCGACCAACAAGGAAGCCCGACCAATTTATTTGCTCGACCAACAGTCAAAAAGTCATCTTATATAGCCAACCAAGTGCCAGCAGTCTTACAACCTGTATTACCTATGAAGCGACATCATTCATATAATTAATTCTCATTATGTATTGATGTAAATTCCTAACAAATAAAGGCATTACATCCTTTCACATGACAACGATGAAGATCCCCCCTTTGGGCAATAAATACATTGTATCACCCTCATTACTGGGAATCGAAAAACAAATCAAGGCAGTCAATACATAACAGTGGACGTAGGTTGTTCCATTGAGCCGAACCACTTTAAAAAGTTGTCTTGTGTCTTGATTGTTTTACTTAATTTATATGTGATCAACTAATTAGGCTTAGTTTAGTTTTTTACATCAACAAATTGGCGTCGTCTATGGGAACGTATTGCTAAACGTTTTCACTCGTTCATCTTTCACCATCTCTGGTTGACATTCCAGAATCAAGCACTGGAAATTAGGGTATTCCGCCTAATCCCTCTACCCCTATTAATAAGAACGATTTGACAGGAATTTTTACTAGCCTGGCCAAGGGTCAGGAGGCTATGCAAGACACTATACGACTGCTGGCCCAAACTCTGCAAGCTGGAGTGCCAGCGTAATCTAATCACATGAATAAGCCACCACCGCCAACCAAGAGTATGGGGCACAACCGTTCCAAAACTTCTAAGGACCCCTCATATCTACCTGGAGAAACCTCTTCCATTAGGGTTACTAACTCCATTGATGGATAATCTCTCATCACAGAAAGACTGAATGCCTTAGAAAGGCTAAGTAGGGCCTCTCATTTCGATCGTTTGGGACCCCAGGGAAATGCCTTAGAGGCTGCGTTGAGAAATACTCGATGACTAAGTGGTCTAAGGGAAGGTTTAGACCAGTACAAATTAAATACCCGACGAACTGAAAGGTCTAGTCAGAGAGAAGATTCATAGGAAGAAAGTTCAACCAGATCTGGAGGTCGGCATAAAAGAGATGCCATCTGTGGCGCTAACAGTGATGCGTAAAAGGGATTCATTCAACGTTTAGAAGACAAATTAGGTGAAATGGACAAGGCAAAAAATACCCTTCGAAGGAGTTTCATTAAGGGGTCTCCTATTGTTCAAACCATCATGAATTTCCCCACGCCGACTAAGTTTAAAGCTCCGGTAGTCACTCAGAAATACGATGGGAAGACAGATCCAGTTATCCATATAAAGTAGTACCAAGCAACTGCTGATATCTATGCTATTCCAGATGAGATAAAATGTAGGGCTTTCTCAAGAAAAATCACCGAATCTGCTCAAATCTGGTACAACAACCTTTCTCGGGGGCAGATTTCTTATTTTCATTAACTAGCCGACCTATTCATTGGTAATTTATGCTTTGGAGAAAAACTAATGAAATAAGTAGCTTATTTACTCAGTGTGAGACAGAAGGAAGGGGAAAGTACCAGAGATTATATCACTCGTTTTAATGACGAGAAGCTGGAGGTAATTGATTACGAAAAGAAGATAACTATTACAACTCTCATGAGTGGTTTTCTCCCTGATAAATTATATTATACCCTGGAAAAAAAATCCACCAAAGATGATGACAGAGTAGATGGAAAAGGCAGAGAAGATTATTAACGTCGAAAAAGCTATGGCTGCTAAAAATAATTCAGATGCAAAAGCGGAAGCAAAAGCAAAGGGGAAGTCAGAGAAGAAGGAGAATAAGAATCATGATGAGCGCAGAAGTTCGAGGGGAAAGGAAGGCCTAGATCGTCTCAAGAAGTTCACTAATTACGCCCCATTGACGGTGGACATACATTATGTGTTGGAGGAAATCAAGAATAATAACGATTTAAGTTGGCCCAAAAAGTTAAGGTCGCCTACTAATAAGAGGGATAAGTTCAAGTATTGCGAGTTTCACAAAGACCATGATCATACTACCAACAGATGCATTGCCCTCCAAAATGAGATAGAAGCGCTCATCCAAAGAGGAAAGCTGAACAGATTTGTTGATCAACAGAATGGTGGAAGAAATGGAGGAAGAGGTTGGCAGAGATCTAAATCATCGGTTAAACCCAAGGAAGACAAGAAGAGGAACCACGACGATGATCCGGAAGATGACCCCGATCTCCCCAAGAAACCTAGACAACCAAAACATGAGGTATTCACACTCAGTTTTGGATCTTTTAATTGTCACATGATTACAGGCGGAGATACCGGAGGAGGAGATCATACGGTTGAAAGGAAAGCTTGCCTCAATAAGGCTCAAGATTGTTCTTATGTCTAGCGTATCAATCTCATCGAGGAGGACCGACCAAGAAAATTTAACAAAGATAAGCTAGTAATTGGCTTTTCTAAAAATGATTTATCAGGATTTTTGTATCCTCATGATGATCTGTTAGTGGTCAGAGTCAGGATGAAGGAAGTATTAGTAGCAATAATATTGGTGGACAATGGCAGTTCAACCGACATCATATTCAATCCTTATTTTGATAGCTTGGGTTTAAAACTCAATCAACTGGAGACTTATCATAGGCCACTGATTAGATTCTGAGGATAAAAGGTATTTCCAATGGGAACTATCAAGCTGGATGTGTTGATCCGAACTTGGCCAGTGAGCAGGACAGAGAAGGTACGATTATTTGTAATGGACACAAACGTTCATTCTGTTTATAATATGATCATGGGGAGAGTTGGTTTGAAAAAGTTTGAAGCTGTACCCTCAACTGTTCACCAATATTTGAAATTCCCGACCAACTTTGGAGTAGGAGTAGTGAAAGGAGACCAGAAAGTAGCTCAGGAGTGCTACTATTCCTCTACCGAGGAAGAAGACATGTTTGAGGCCAAACGAAAAATAACCACTTATCAAGTGGATACAATTGAGCCGAACAACGAATCTGAGGTTGAAACTTTAGATCTAAGAGATTAATCTGATATTGTAAAAGGACAAGTGATGGAGGTAACAAAAAGCATTATTTTAGATGATGATAAGCCAGAACGAACAACTCAAATAGGAGCATCGTTGGAACCAGTTCTTAAGCCGGAATTGACAGTTTTCTTGAGGTAAAGAAAACAGGTGTTCACATAGAGTCATGAAGATATGCCGGGCATAGATCCAAATTTGTTGTTTCATGAACTTAATGTCAATAGGGAAGTCAAACGTGTGAAGCAGAAAAGAAGAGTTTTCAGCCCGGAGAAGAACCAGGCTATACAGGGTGAAGTGAAGAAGCTTCAAAAAGCGTCCTTTATTGAAGATGTGAAGTACCCTGATTGGCTGGTCAATATAGTTATGGTCAAGAAGAAGAACAACAAATGGAGGATGAGTGTGAATTTTACTAACTTAAACAAAGCGTGCCCGAAGGTTCACTTTTCTTTGCCACGAATTGATCAACTGGTAGATGCTACTTCGGGACAGGAATTGCTGAGTTTTATAGATGCATACTCTGGTTATAACCAGATTAAAATGAATCCATAAGATAAAGAAAGTACTTCCTTTATCACTCCCCATAAAACTTATTACTAGAATGTTATGTCGTTTGGTCTGAAAAATGCAGGTGCTACTTACCAAAAACTAGTGAACAAAGTATTTGAGGCAAAGATAGGCAAGAATATGGAGGTATATGTTGAAGATATGCTCATTAAGATAAAAAAAATAGCTGATCATATTACCGACCTCAGTCAGACGTTTGACCAACTGGAAAAGCACCAAATGAAGTTAAACCCCACCAAATGCGTGTCTTTGGAGTACAAGAGGGAATGCTTCTCGAGTCTATAGTCAATTAAAGGGGAATCGAAGTCAATCGAGATAATATTAAAGCACTGATGTAAATAAAGTCTCCGACCTGCAAAAAAGAGGTTCAAAGGCTAACTGGGCGTGTAGCAGCACTTAACAGGTTTGTGTCAAGAGAAACAGACAAATGCTTGCCATTTTTCAAGGTTCTCAGAAAAACCTTTGAATGGAACGATGAATGTGAAAAGGCATTCCTAGAGTTGAAGAAGTACCTGGGAACACCACCACTACTTTCTCGACCAATATCAGGAGAAAAGTTATATTTGTATCTGGCAGTATCTGAGTCTGCAGTTAGCTCGACATTGATCGGGGAGGAAAATGGAGTTCAAAAGCCAGTTTATTACACTAGCAAAGCTTTTCGAGGAGCAGAAGTAAGATATCCCATATTGGAGCAATTAGCATTGGCTTTAATTAAGGCTAGTAAACGAATAAAATCCTACTTTAAAGCCCGCACTATAGTGAGCTACACTGATATGCCATTAAGGCAGGCGTTGCACAAACCGAAGAAATCTGAAAGACTGATGTATTGGGTTATGGAGTTAGGAGAGTATGACCTTAAGTATGAACCAAGGACTGTTTAAAAGGCCAAGCTATGGCTGATTTGATTGCAGAATTCACTTATCCAGAGGTCCTCGAGCAATAAGGGACTCTAAGCGAGCAACATGCAGGAGACAATAGACAAACTAGAGATGCGCCCGACTAACTCCAAATAAGGGAAAATGTAGAAAAATACCAACCAGAACCGATAAGTGGAGTATAAAAGATGAAGAAAAAATATGAGGAGGCGAAGGATAAAATCTTCCATAAAAGGATTTTGACAAACCAAGTGTTTGAGATCAATATCCCCATATGGAGTTTATACGTCGACGAGTCATCTTGCGCAACCAGATGTGGAGCTGGAATCATCCTCCATACCGCAGACGAGCTAGACATAGAGTACGGCCTTCGTTTCCAAGTTCAAGCCTTCATAACGAAGCAAAATATGAAGCTTCAATTGTTGGTCTAAATCTATCTAAATTATTGAACGCCGAGCAAGTTGTGGTGTACAGTGATTCACAGTTGGTTATAAATTAAGTGTTGAATTTATATGCAGCAAAAGGAAAACTGATGACCAGATATTTGGCTAAGACTTAGGAAGTAATTTCCACCTTGCTAGCACTGCAGATGGTCAAGATTCCAAGATTAGAGAACGCTCGAGCAGATGCACTTTCTCGGTTAGCTTCAACCACCAGAACGGAAATACGAAGAACTATTCCTATTGAGCTACTTTCTAATAGGAGCATTGATGAAGATCTGATGGTCAACTTTATTGTAGTTGATATGGGGCCATCTTGGATAGACCCCATAAAAGCATATATTGAAGATGGGATTCTTCCAGCCGACCTACTTGAAGCAAAGAGACTGAAGTACAAAGTTGCAAGATACGTTATAGGTGGTGGTGTGTTATACAGAAGAGGATTAATTACTAGACTATAACGGTGCGTGCACCTAACGAAATTAAAGGATCCGATGGAAGAAGTCCATGAAGGGTCCTATGAAACCCATGTAGTAGGAAGAACATTGTTACAAAGAATACACACTCAAGGATACTACTGGCCAACCATGCGAGCAGATTGCGCAGATTTTGTCAAGAAATGTGATAAGTGCCATAGGTTTTCAAGTATAAGCAAAGTTCCACAAGCTCTCTTAACACCAATCACTTCTCCCTGGCCTTTTGCAATGAAGGGAATTGACTTGGTTGCCCCCTACCAACCACCCGAGGAAGGTTCAAGTACATAGTTATAGCTCTTGATTATTTCATGAAGTGGGTAGAAGCTGAACCATTGATTGGCATGTCTTATGAAAAGGTTTACCAGTTCATCTGGAAAAATATTATATTAAGGTATGGTTTACCTTATGCCTTTATAACTGATCGTGGTACACATTTTGACAATGAAGATTCCACTGCTTATTGTGCCCAAACCAATGTCCCAAAAATCCATTATGCTCCTGGCCATCCTCAAAGCAATGGCCAAACAAAGGTAACTAATAGAACTTTGCTGAACGGATTGAAGAAAAGGTTGGAAGATGCAAAAGGAAATTGGATTAATGAACTGCATTCGGTCTTATGGGCTTACCGAACTACTTCCAGAATAGTTACTGGAGAAACTCCCTATCTATTGGCATTTGTTACTGAAGTTGTAATACCTATTGAGCCAGGTTTACCTACGCATAGAGTCCTTAACTTCAACACCCCAGTTAGTGACTTGATAAGGAGATTGGATTTAGACATGCTGGAAGAAGTCCGTGAAAATGCAGCTTTGAGAAATGAAGCTTATTAACAAAGGACAGCACATTTTTGTAACAAGAGGGTCATGCCGAGCAAACTAAAGGAGGGAGATTATGTTTTGAAGAAGGTTATTCAAAAAAGTAACAAGTTGGAAGCCAATTGGCATGGGCCTTATCATGTTACTATAGTTGTCCGACCAGGCACATATAAGATTGCAACTTTAGAAGGAGAAGAGTCTAAGAACCCATGGAATGCAGAGCACTTGAAGAAGTACTATCAGTAAACATAGTTGTGTTGTACTCAGTTCATTTCAATATTAATGAGAACATGACTTTCTAGAAAATTGTTATTTTTTTTATGTAGTAGTGAATAACACTAGCAGTACCATGATAGTAGTTGAAATATGAAGATAATAACATTAACAAAGTTGGTCTGCATCAACAAATACTGCTAATAAAGTTGGTCAATATCCACTAAGGCCACTAACAAAGTTGGTCGGCATCAACTTGGCTACCAACAAAGATGGTCGGCATCTACTAAAGCTATCAATAAAGTTGGTTGGCACCAATAAAACCACCAACAAAGTTGGTCGGTATTAACTTGGCCACCAACAAAGTTGGTCGGCATCAATAAAATCAAGCAAGGTAAAATCGTAAGTCCCAAATGCTTGGTTAATGAAGACCCCGGATGAAAAATGTTCATCTAAACTAGGCTAAATGATGGACAAATGTTCCACTTATGACTGGGAACCAAGGTAACTAGTTCAATTACCACAAAATTCAGGTACACTAATAGAACCCTAGTGAAGCACCAGTAATTAGTATAAAACTTAGGATAATCCTAATAATATCAATAGAACTGATGAAAAATGAAGATTAACTAAAACAGTCGATCCATTCATAGTCAAAGACTAGAAAAACATTCACAGACATTCGATGATTAACTAAGAGTTGATCCATTCACAAAATAAGCTTTTCATTAAATTTAAATGGTTACATATTATTGCTTAAATATGAAGAAACAAAATACAAAAATTTATTCTACAGGACGTTTTCCTTTAGCTTTAGAGATAGGATCCATGCCAACTGGAGGATCATCCAAAGTAGAAGAAGAGTTAATGAAGTTAAGATCCTGAAGCATCCTCGTGTTTCTACTACTAGGGCGATCAAGCAAATGAGGAGGACGAACGACCTCAAGATCGTCATGCAGTTCGTAATCCCCCAAGTACTTGGAAATCAAACAATGAGGAATACGGTGAACAGGTACCTAATTAATATCTAAATTAAAGGGAGGATTACCAAGCTGTAGTAATCCTGGATTATAGCAATCCTGCAGAGAATTATTCCCATCCACCTTCAACACAGTTAAAGCATTAATCCAACCCCATTTATAAGACTCATTTTGGGCCTGTTGGAGTCTATCATCATAAAGACCCAAAGCTTCATTATAACCCCCCCCCCCCCCAAAAAAAAATTATCTGGGTTACTTATGGAATTGGAAGATTAATCTATCAACTTGCGATTGCAGCTTCTTCAATACCCCATCTTTAGCGTCCAAATAAGAAGATTGAGTAAATAGTTGCTCAGATAAAGTTTGCAGCTTTTGAGACATCTCAGCAATAACTCGATCCTTTGCTTTTAACTGTAGAGACTAGTTAGCAAGGGCCTGTTGGGTCCTAAGTTCCTTTGTAGTTCCTCGGTCGGCCCCATTTCTATCTCGGGAAGAATAAGCAGACTTAGTATTCTTCAAGGTCTCCAATTCATCTCTCAAGGTGGTGTTCTCAGATTTTAAAAACGAATGACCTTCATCGGTAGTAGACTTCAGAAGATTCAACTCATTCCTCAAATTACTATTCTCCTCTTCCATGAGTTTGGCAATGGTCCTAATTTCCTCAATTTCAACATTAAGTAAAGCTTCCTTCTTATTGTACACGGAGACGAACTTATAAAAGTCTTGACCTTCACTCAAACTTTGATACTTCTGCTCATAGCTCTGATGCAGCAGCATAGTGTATTCCTTATAATGTTCTTGAAGTTCTTCTATCATATCATAATAGGCAATATTATTTGCTACCGACCGATCAAGTAAGCACTTTAAATATTTGTAAGATTCCCTGACTTGCTCTAAAGCATCATCACCGAGTAACTGGGTAACTTCTTAATCAGACAAGTCGATATGGCCAACTTTGAAAAAAGCATTGCATTTCCTCTGTATCTCCGTGTCATGGGAAGATAGTTATTCCATCTTTGCAATAAGCTAGCAATAAGAAATAACCACCAATCAACAATATGTATGGACAACAGATGGAATCAACGGAAGAGAAGTGAAATGAGCAAAAAGTTCTTTTATTGATAATAAAGAGTTCAGGTAAAATCAAAACAAAGGAAGAAGAAAATAACCAAAATAAAAGAGAAAAATGTCTAATAATATTACACCTTCTCCCTATCATTTTCAACCTTCTTGCTCTGCTCCAAAGAAGGGCCTGCTGGCTAAAGTTATTCGGTTTGCTTAGCAGGAGGCATGAAAGACTCATGGACTTCAAGCTGTTGGGCAGCAGATTGAACCACAACTGAAGACTCATCAGAAGCAGCTTCATCTTTAACCTCTTCCTCAATGATAGGAGGAGGCCCGTGAATATACCTCTAAAAAAGTTTAGAGTCTCCATTTGTGTTCAACTCTTGAAGGGCAGCAACCCAACCATATCTGAAACATTTTTGCTTCACATAATCAATCTAAGCAGAAGCAGCAGAAATGGCTTTATTCCAACCCTTATCCCAACCAACACTAAAGGAGGTCTTCACAGCAGTCCTTCTTTTGGCTATGACAGAGGGCACGAGCTCTTTAGCATCCTTAGCGCTGCGCTCAACTTCCTCTTTCTGGCCCACAACTTCATCCTTTTGGAGCCCAATCTCCTTAACCCTGCGCTTAGCTTCCTCTTTCTGGTGCACATCTTCATCATTTTGGAGCCCAACCTCCTTGGCCATGCGCTCAGCTTTATGGACATTTGAATTAGAGGTTTGACGAGCCAGTTCAACTGCTTTCAATTTCTCTGCCCAAGCATGCCTCTCAGTCTCCAAGGCTTGCTGAGACTCAAGCAGAGACTTCTTTAAACTAGACAAAGCTTCCTCCACCTCATTTGAAGATGAAAAAGCCTTCATTGCATCATCCTTCTCCAGAATGTTATTGTAGTGTACCACGAACTGCCAAAGATAAAGATAAAAAAAATTAGTATGTGAGAAATTTAAAAGACAACCAAACTAAGAATAGGGAAATTACTTACTGATGCAAGGTTCAGAGTAGCCAATTCAAAAACCTTTGTTATGGGGAGCTTGACATCCACCCCCCCTGTGGTCTGGAAGAGTACTAGACTTGATCAATCTCCTGGATAAAACAAGAGTAAGGGCTATTAGAGGAATAGTATCAGATGAGGGTAAATCGACCAAAGGTAGTTGGTCGGTCACTTAATCAACTTGCTTCTCTGCAGGACCTCTCCTAAGTCTCTTCAAAGGAACTTCAACCTCTTTGGGAGATACAACCTTAGGAGCCTGGTCTTTGGGGGCTGGATATTTAAGGACTGAATCTTTGAGGATTGGATTTTTAGGAGTTGGGGGCTTCATAACATCCCTTGTATTATTCTTAGCTCCCTCAACAGATGATTGGGAACCAGAAGTGACACCACTGCAGAGATCTGGAAACTTTCTCTTCTTTATAACTTCAGACATCAGAATCAATAGTAGACTCTATATCAAGATGATACACTAGAGCAGGAGAGGCAACAGGTCTGGCAATAAAAGAGGAAACATTATTCCTATACTGGAGAAGATAAGAGGCAGACCTCACGTGCTCCACAGCAACTACCTTATGAAGATTCTAGATAAACTTCAGCTCCTTTAAATTTACTTCGCTCTCTTTGGGGCATTTTATTTTTTGCTCAATTGCAAAATAATTTATAAAACAACAGTCAGTATGACATTTTATCAAACATAAATATGGCAGATTTACTAAAACATAAAACAACCTATTCCGTTGCCAACGAGAGGACATTTAGGTCCTTAGTATTTAGTATGGCTAACTAAAGGGGCTTGTTGCCAATTTTTTATAACTACCCCAGGATCAAAATAGTACCAATTAGAATCATGGAGATTAACTACCAAAGCTTTACTAATAGTCTTAGTTTTCAAATAAAAAGTGGTATCGCTAGTTACCCACTTATAACAAAACATAATTTCTGAAATCCCTAAATGGGTTCCATAAGTTTTATGTAACTTATAAACTTCATTAACAACCCTCCATGTGTTAGGAGCTACTCTTGCAGGTAAAATGTCAAAATATTGACAAAACTCCAAACATAAGGGATTGGGAGAAAATGTGAAGTCGTATTCAACAACAAAGATAGAATGGAACCAATGACCCTCAGCAAGAGAGACAAAATCAGAAGGAAAAGTGAGATTTTTTAATACCACCCAAGATAGAATGTTAAAATTAGATCTAAACTTATCAAGTGACTCGATAGAGTAAACCAAGATGAAGAAAATAAAGAAGAAGAGAAGAAATATTCTTACAAGGATTTAAGGATTCAGCAAGAACTGAAGACATAAAAGAAAACAATCGCACGAAAGCAAATAATATAACAACAAGATCAGAAGTAAGAAATAAAAAACGATCGAAGTTTTACCTCCCTTTTTATAATACGGATGGGAAACAGGGCCAAGTAATGATTAAAGCAAACGATAGTTGGATTTATGATGGCTAAATAGACGAAAAGACAATGATACCCTAAAAGTGTTCGCTAAAATTTAAAATATTTACAAAATTATCATTCGCGCTAAAAAACTGTCAAGTGAATAAAATTCATAAGTTCGGAAGCTCTGCAGCCAATCAAACAACCCGATTTAGTACCAAAGCATAATATTCCACACTTCCGTTTAAACTTCAAGTATGAAACATTGGGGGCTTCTGTTGATACCAAAATTTACCATCCTACGTGGACCAATTACAAGCCAGCATGTGTCATCCTAAGTGGCACAAGTCCAAGATAGGAAACCCGACCAACTCTGTTACCCGACGAGTAAGGAAGCCTGACCAAATTATCTGACCGATCAATAAGGAAGCCCGACCAACTCGAAGGCTCGATCAACATCCGAAAAGTCATCTTGTATAGCCAACCAAGCGCCAGCAGTCTTATAGCCTGTATTGCCTGTGAAGCAACATCGTTCATATAATTAATTCTCATTATGTATTGATGTAAATGCCTAACAAATAAAGGCATTCCATACTTTCATATGACAATGATGAAGATCCCTCCTTTGGGCTATAAATACATTGTATCACCCTCATTGTTGGGAATTGAAAAACAAATCAAGGCAGTCAATACATAACAGTGGACGTAGGCTATTCCATTGAGCCAAACCACTTTAAAAAGTTCTCTTGTGTCTTTTTTATTTTGCTTAATTTATTTGTGATCAACTAATTAGTCTTAGTCTAGTTTTTTGTAACAACAATACTACAATTGATGTCTGTGTGAATGAACTCTCCAATGCTATTATGCTGAATAGTTCTTATGAGTCTAGCATCCGCACGAGTTAAAGTGCAAATTATTGTGACTAATTGATAGGGTGTTCTAAACAAAAAATTAAAGCGTTAAGGGATAAAACACACACTTCACTTAGTGAGTATGATGATGTTGACTTACCTGACATATAAGAATTATACTCTAAGACTCCGAAGAAGAGTTCTAAACTTGAGAAAATGGTTAAACACTTGACTGAATGTTTTGAGAGATTAAGTAATACTGTTAGGTAAAGGCTTAGAAGATAGATTCAACCAAGCTTATTCTGATGTTTATGGTCATTCTCTTGATGAATGTTTTAAAAAGCGTATATATACGGAAGTCTATATTAACTCTAACTATTCTAGGAAAAGACGAAATATTTATATTCTCCCAAGCCAGACCAATAAAAACTCTAACTTTAGAAAGAAAAGGAAAAGGCCTCGCATTAAAAGGAAGTGAGTATGGAGAAACCCTCAAACCTTTTATGAATCAAACGGTAATGAAATTCTAAAACTAGGGCCATTTGGGTTAGAAAAGATAACTTGTTACCCCAGCTGAGGTGCAATGTTGTTATAATTATGTTCAAAGACGAGCGCACCTCTATTGGATGGTACCTTAATTTGATTCTGAGTGTTCTAAACACATGATCGGGGATGAGACTAAATTGACAAATAAAATAAACTTCGTTAGAGGTAATGTTCCATTTGGTAATAGAGTCTTATCCTATATCATTAGTAAAAGAACACTTTAAGAAAAGGTCCTTCCTGTCCTTAATGATGTTCTTTTAGTGAAAGACTTAAAAATATATTTTGCTTAGTATATCTCAATTTTTTTACTCTGATCACACAATTACCTTTTTCAATACTGAATGCAATATTTTGAACATCTATGGAAATTGCATTATTATAGGAAACATGACTCCGAGTAACTACTATATAGTCATTCCCGGCAATGAATACTATAAATTAGTTAGATTAGATGACTTTGATTTGTGGCATAATAGATTGGGTCATACTAAATTTGATAACCTATGCAGATTGAGCTCCCAATAATTGGTTAGAAGTTTACCTAAAATTAAAATTTCTTTAAATATTGCTTGTGGTCTATGCCACGTGGAAATGACAAATAGAGTGCCTCATAAGAAAGTTAAAGATATGATGACTTCTAAACCTCTAAAACTCATCCACATGGACCTTATATGTCCTTCCCATACTATGATCCTTTGTGGAAATAGTTACATTCTTGTCACGATGGATGACTTTACACGGTATACTTGGGTTATTTTTATGAAAAACAAATCAAATACGTTGCGGGAATTTTTAAAAAACCTTTCGAAAATAGAAAATGAAAAGGATATCCAAGTATCACGTATTATAAGTGATAGAGGAGGAGAATTCAAATAGATTGGAGTAGTAGAATGTAGTTTGAATAGTGGATATCAGCATGAGTTTAGTGCTCCTAAGACTCTGCTACAAAATAATATTGCTAAGGGGAAAAACTTAATAATCCAATAAATGGCTAGGGTTATGTTACATGCTAAAGGGTTACCAAAATACTTTTGAGTTGATGTAATTCGGACATCATATCTCATTATTAACCGTGTATACCTTAGAATAATACTAAAAAGACTTCATATGAACATTGGTATAACAAAAAATCAAATTTAAAATACTTTATATTTGCAAAGACAAATAACACCTTTTGAAATTGACACTCGAGGTGATAAAGGAATTTTCCTGAGTTACCTCCAAAATAGTGGAGCATATCGCATCTACAATTTACCTAACAAAGTCCTAATGGAATCTATAAATCTAATTGTCAATCACACTAGCAAATAGAGTGTTGGTATTGAACTAATTGTTGAGGATGAGTTCGCAAGTTTTTTTTAAATTGACTCTCTTCAGATAACTGATACACCTCCAACTGAAGTTCTCGAGGTCCCAACTTGGGTTTCTAAAGATCATTCCCTTAATAAGATAGTTGGTAACCCTATCGAGCCTGTGAGAATAAGAACCCAACTTCAAAATATGTCTAATTTTGCATGCATTATTTCTCAAATAAAATCAAATAATTTAAATGACACCCTTAACGACTCTTACTGGATTGATGTTATGCAAGAAGAATTAACCCAGTTCAAAAGTCATAATGTGTGGTATCTTGTTCCACGACCTGGAAAAAAATGGTTTTCTATACCCATTAGAGTTTTAAAAATAAAACAGATGAATCTGGGGAAATCATTGGAAATAAGGCAAGGCTGGTAGTGCGAGGATATTCTCAAATAGAGGGAGTAAACTTTGACGAGACTTTTGCTCCGATGACAAGAATGGAGTCTGTTCGTCTCCTTTTTGCTGTTGCATGTCATTTATAGTTTGAACGTTTTCAAATAGATGTCAAATCCGCATTTTTTAATGGTATTCTGACTGAGGAAGTATATGTATAAAAACATCCAAAAGGCTTTGTTGATCCTTCGCACCCTAACCATGTGTTTCGATTGAAGAAGTCTTTATATGGATTAAAACAAGCCCTTAGGGCTTGGTATGAATGTCTCGCAAAATTTTGAGTCAATAAAGGGTTTGAGCATGGTGGCAATGACGAGACATTATTTTTTCGTAAAATAAAAAGAGATGTTTTGATCGCATAAATTTATATAGATGATGTTATCTTTAGTTCAACTTCCCTAACACAAGTTGTTAATTTTTTAAAAACAATGCCATGAATTTCTAAATGTTACTTATGGGGGAGTTACAATATTTTTTAAGTTTGCAAGTTAAACAATTATCTAATGCATGTTTATTTCTCAAACTAAGTATGCGAATGAATTGATTGTAAAAACTGGTTTAAAAATGCTAAGATTGCATGCACTCCCATGAATACTACAACCAAGATATCTAAAGATGAAAATGGGAAGAATGTTGATCTCACTCTATATAAAAGTATGATAGACAGTTTAATATATCTCACTACATCTAGACCAGATATTATGTATGTTGTGTGTGTTTGTGCACGATATTAATGCACTGATAAAGAATGTAACTTATTATGTGTTAAATGTATCATAAAATATGTTAAAGGCTTATTGGAAAATGGTATTTGGTATACAAAGGACATCACTAGTTCCATTCTTGGCTACACAGACACTGACTGGGCAGCTTGCTCCGATGATAGTAAGAGCACTTTAGGTGCTTGTTATTACATGGGAAACAACCTAGTGGGTTGGAGCAATAAGAAGCAAAATTGTATATCCTTATCTATTGCTAATTCTGAGTATATTATTGTTGAAAGATGTTGTGCTCAGTTATTATGGATTAACCAAATGTTATGTGATTATAGCATTAAAGAAAACCAATTAACCTTGTTGTGTGATAATCAAATTGCTATCAATATATTAAAAAATTCAGTACACCACTCTCACACAAAACACATTAAGACCAGACATCATTTTATTCGTGAACTAATAAAATCTAAATAACTTATAGTTGAATATTTGCAGACTGAAAAACAACTAGCTGAACTTTTACTAAGCCCTTGGATAATATAAGATTTGAATCATTAAGAAAATCCATAGGGATGATTGTGCGTGATTGATTTCCTACCATAATTAGTCACATCCTCCTGTTTATATCTTGTTAATAATATGTATCTGAGGATCTAGGGCAAGGTCATTTGGTAAATGATAAAAAACACTTCCTTTATATATTTTATGCAATAGACAATTGATATGGCCTTTGTTGTTACTTAATTTAGGTAGCTTATTTTGTTATATACTATCTTTTGAAATTTGTGCATTATCTATTTCAGACAAAAGGGGGAGAAAGTTTAAGTCCATCTTGGACCATCTATAAGAGTTCAATTCTAAATTCGATTAACATGCTATCTTGAGTAATTTTGTTACAAGCTCTGGACTTCAATATTCATATCAAATTTTAAGGTATTGGTTTGTACTTTAGTTGATTTATGTAATTTAATTTGTTTTATTTCTCTTATTTTCGGTTCTAGGATGGGTTGGGTAGTTAGAATTTCGTATAGGATTAGGAATTTTTTTCTATCTACGAGTACCCAAGATGCACTCAAAAGAATTTTGTCTCCAATATCCAAAGGGATAGATTGAAACACCCTATATGGCTGGCTTATTAGAAATCTGTACCATATAAGTTTTTCAACTAGTTTAAGTGTGAAGACAAAATATATTTAGCAACAAAGAGCCCCTTTAAAAGTTACATCAAAATCCAAGATGGACATCTACATCAACTGGCAATCCACATGGTCTCCAAATGTATAAAAATAACACATTATAGGACAAATTTCACATACTTGCATTATATATGTTAAAATAATTTTCTAGACTTTTTAGAAAATTTTAAATTTTTTTAAAAATAATTTTAGAATTTAAAATTATTTTTTTTGACATTTAATTAAGTTGTTAAAATTATTTTTAAAACCTTTGGGGAGGAAATTATAATTACCTAAACTATTAATAGAGTTTAACAACAATTCTTTGTGATTGTGTAATGCTTGACACTTGTTTGCCACATGTTGTTGCCTTATTTGTTATGAATGTGTTTCTTTGCACACATATTTGATGCACGTTTATCACCGTTGATCCATTTTATCTAAGGCTTAAATATATTCTTTATCAATCCTCATGAGAGCCCTTTGGACTAATAGGAAGGCTTTACCTATAACCATTGTTAATCGATGAAGCTTACTCGGTACGCCTTATTTTTAACTGTAGGATTGAGATCAAATAGGTAGATTTAATCTCAACCATTCATTACAACCCTTCGTTCCAGTTCCTTCCTGACTCCATATATAAGTGCACTTCATCTTCATTTTCCAATATTTTGGCATGTTAGAGAGATAAGTTAGAGAGAGAGAGGTCAGGTTAGAAAGAGAGAGGAGAGCTTAGAGAGAGAAACATAAGAGAGAAAATTATTTTTTAAAATAGAAGGTTAAAACCCGAATTTTATTATTTGTAAAATCTTTTAGGGTTTTCAAAAACGAGAGTTGAGTTTTAAGAGTTTAAATCGTATTTTTTTATACAAAACTTCTCTAGATCTAGTTTCTCCCTTTAAACAACCTTCATAGAGTTATGGATTTGATTTTTATTTATAAAATCAAGAATCTAACTTCTGTGAATATTTGCGCACACAATATAGTAAGATATGTTTCTATATACATTGATTTGTTTATATTTTGTTAGAATCATCCCATGTTATTTGGATCTTTGTATATTTTTCAAAATAAGTTATAGATACACAAACACGTTAGATTTAAAACCCTAAATATTAGGAAATCAATTTTAAGTTTAGATCTAGTTTTATTTTTTGAAACTAATTTGACCTTTTATGAAATCTATTTTGTGTACACAAATCCTTTTTAGATATACTTTTTTCGAGATCTAACCAGATCTAAATATCTTGTCTTCTCTGATACTTGAAGTTTTGGATTAAGACATTTAGAACATCGTGTGTAATTTGTAGGACTGCTTGTATAAGTATAGGTGTGTTCTTGCATGTTCATATAAGATCCTATAAATATACAACACTATAAGTTCCACACACTTCACGATTTAATAAGTGTGGCTGTTTTTTTAGAGAGACTCGAGTCTGAGCCGATGTAAAGAAAATCTAAAGGAGAGGAGGTTCAAGAAGCTACTGGGTCAGAAAAGAAGTACCCAAATGAGATGTATCTCTAAGCATATTAGGTATATTTTATTTTCATTTTTGATTATGTGATTGCATGCTTATGACTTGTAACCTTATTCCATTTTTAGTAGATTTTTTTTCATGGTTTAGAAGTCATCGTGGATGTTTCTCCAACTTTTGAGGTTTTACACGTAAAAAATAAGTGTGTAAATTAATGTGGATGACTCTTAATTCTTGTATGTTACTTTATGTTTAAAAAGGTTAAGTGGGATTACTAAATATCTTTAAATACTTGTGTTACCAAGATTCTTGAGGTTTCTAGTTCATATTGTTTTACTTTTTTAGAGATCTTGTGTGAAATTATTTAATAAACAAAAATAGTTTCTTCAATGAGTTTCTTCGTACTCTTAACCATACCTTCAACTTTGTTAAAATCTTAGTTAAGTAATTTCAAAATTAAACCTCAAAAAATATATAAGTATACATAAAAGAGGTTGTGTAGGTAACGAGCATAAATATAGGAATTAAGGTATTCAAGGGGGATAAAATTCATAAATAAAAAGGGTAAATAAATGCAATATTGAGACGAATAAAGGATCAAGATTGCAGTTAGACTCCAGGAGGCCTTTCAGGTGGAAGCGTTCAAGATCGTTCTATCCAAAAGGGAACGCAAGGACATTTACTTTGTTCCGACCATCATGTTCACTGAAGAAGATTTGGTATGAGTAAATTAATCGTATAAAGATGATTTGGTTTTGACCTTGCGAGTGGCCAATTTGGATATCAAAAGGATTCTGATTGATTAAGGAATCTCATCAGTGATCATGTACTTGAGTTTTATACTCTTTATCATCTATAGTATTCAGGATCTAGATACCAAGGTAGGGACATTAATCGTATTTAACGGGATTGTAGAGTGCCCTATGGTGAAGATTAAACTACCAATTAAAATGAGTAACCTTAAATTGCCATTCTGGATAGAAGTTGACTCCACACAATGGGGGTTATCCATTTATCTATTCACTAAAATCTTAAATTTGTTAGTGATTAGGGAGTTGTAGAGTTCAGGGGAGATCAAGCAGTAGCTCGCATTTTCTTTGTATCTACCATCAAGATAAATAAGAACTAGTCCAAGAAGAGTTCGAATGATGACGATTCGGAGGGAGACCAACCCAACCATCAACCAAATAACATTTGGTCGGGGGTTAAAGAATCATAAATGGCCACCGATAGATGAGTAATAAAGAAATACATCACTATTCCTCCGAATTCATCTTAACCGGATAAATCCTTTCTGATCGGATCAGAATTACCTAATGAGGAATTAGAGTAACTCATACACTTCTTTATAACCAACGCCAACATCTTCGTGTGGCAACCCTACTATATCCTGAACATTAATCCATATATCTCTTATCATTGGTTGCATGTGGATCCAACTGTATAATCGATTAAAAAAAAGATAAGGAAGTCAGCACCGGAGAAGGTCAAAGTTATGGAGAATGATCATCAAAAACCTCCTCTAGGTTGATTCCATTAAAGAAATTTGATTCCCATAATGATCTCTAATGTCGTTGTGTTCAAGAAGAATAAATGAAAGTGAAGGGTGTGTTTAGACTTCACTGACCTCAACCACTGTCCAAAGGATAGTTTTCCACTACCTGGATCGATCAGCTCTTAGATTCAACGATCGTACATCAGCGTATGTGTTTTATTGATGCATACATTAGATACCATCAGCTACCACTATTTAACCCATATCAGTAGAAGACATCGTTCATCACTACCTCGGGGCTTTACTGTTACAAAGTAGTGCCATTTGGTTTGAAGAATGTGGGCTGACTTACTAATGTCTTGTGACCAAGATGTTTAAGAATTAGATCGGTTCAACTATGGAGCTATACATTGATGACATATTTGTCAAGAGAAAATAAGTAGCCAACTACATCAAGTATTTGGTGAAAACCTTCAAGATCCTCAAGGAATACAAGATAAAGTTGAACGCCTCCAAATGTATCTTCAGAGTAAGCTCTGAGAAGTAATTGGGGTAGTTAGTGATACAAAGAGGAACGGAGGAAAATTCAGACCATATCAAGTCTTTGCAGAACATTAA
This sequence comes from Sambucus nigra, assembly GCA_949130495.1. Lineage (NCBI taxonomy): Eukaryota > Viridiplantae > Streptophyta > Magnoliopsida > Dipsacales > Adoxaceae > Sambucus > Sambucus nigra. The sequence goes on from OX422223.1 coordinate 79,167,487, forward strand.
AAAGCCAACCACCATCAGGGATGTACAAGTTCTCATCGACATGTTGTTCGCCTTGAACTGGTTCATATTAAGGTTATACCAAGCATTCGAGAAGGTAAGATCAACAGTCTGGATAGAGGAGTGAAATCGGGAACTCAAAGAAATTTAGTAGTACTTGGGATCTCCTCCCTTGTTATCAAGTCCTATAATCGGGGAAGATCTCCATCGATACCTATCCGTCTCACAGCATGCGACCAATGCAACATTGGTACGATTGCAATATGGATAAGGTCATTCTACTATATCAGTCATACTCTTCTTAAGGCAGAACCATATATATGACTATTGAGAATATCTTCATGACACTAATGATAAGGTCTAGAAAGCTATGAGAGTACTTCGATGCCTATAGGATAGTCATCCCCGCAACCTATCTATTGAACAAGGATCTCAAGAAGGAAGATCTGTTTAAAAGAATGATAAAGTGGTTCTTGGAGTTATCATAATTCAACATCAAGTATGAGCCACGAACTTCCATCAATGGGTAAGTTATGTCTGGCTTCGTAGATGAGTTCTCAGCATCACTACCAGAAAAGGAGGAGGAGATGAATCTAATCTTAGAGTCACTAGAAGAATCTAATCTTAGATTAATCTAATCTAATCAATGGAAATTGCTTATTTATAGGGCTGCCAATAAATATGACATCGAAGTTGGGATCGTCTTTGTCACACCACAAGGTTACCTCATAGAATAACCAGTCCGACTATAGTTCAAAGGATCCAATAATGAGGTTGAATACGAAGCCATAATTTACCGTCCCAAAAGGGTGATCAATTTAAGAGCCCGCTATATAGCAATATATTATGACTCTTGCCTGATTGCGAACAATCTCAGTGGTGAGTATGAAGCTACGAATCCTAGCATGCTCTCTTATAGAGACAAGGCAATGAATCTTCTCCAACTCTTTAGGTCGCCATCAGTAGATCAACTACCAAGTAACAACAACATTCATGCTGATGTGCTAGTTATTTTGGCATCCTCCATCGACACTGACCTAAAGAGAACAATTGAGGTTGAGTTAGATCGACCCAACTTTGATGAGCTAGAGACGGTGTTGGACATAAGGCAAATTAAGTTAGCACCATCATGGATGAATTCGATCATCAACTTCCTAAATAACAGTGAACTATCGTCAGACACCCAAGAAGCACAGAAGTTGAAGATCCAATTGACTAGGTTTCGCCTTAACTCAGAAGGCAAACTTTACCAACGATTTTTCATCGATCCTCTACTCAAGTGCGTCCATCCAGATCAAATGAAATTAATCATTAGCGATATGTACGAAGGCATTTGTCAAGCTTACGCATTTCGTTATAGGGTGATCTCTTAGGGATAATGGTTGCATTTCATGCAAAAGGATACTTTGTTATTTGCCTGAAAGTGCGTTAAATGCCAGATTTTCTCATTAATTATTAAGAAGTCGACTAAAAATATGAACCCTATGTGACCTTGGCCCTTTGCTCAATAGGGCATGGATATTATGGGACCTCTACTAGTAAAACCTGACAACCGAAAGTACTCGATAACTGCCATCGACTATTTCAAAAAATGGGTGAAGGCAGGTTCGTTCACCCACATAAAAGAATGAGATGTCAGGTGATTTTTGTGGAGGAATATCATCATAATATTTTGGATCCTAAGAGCACTGATCATTGATAATAAAACACAGTTTGACAATGGCATCTTTCGAAACACAGTTATACCATTGCGTGGTATACTTTAGAAAGTTGGTCGCCTATGCTTGGCATCAAACCCACTCAAGTAGTGGTATGGCTTAAAACAAGTCCATCGACTGAGATTATAAACCCACCTGAAAATGGTGGTACAACTCAAGTTGGGATGATCAGCCTACTAAGGTCATAAAATCCACTTAAAAACCAAGTGATGCGACTTTAAAAGGACAATAACCCCAACAAGGGGTGCATATCAAAATTGGATGATCAATTTAACTTGAAACAGTTAGCATAATCTATAAGAACATCTTACTCAGGCGTAGTCATGGCAAGTAAAAACTGAGCATGTCATAAGTAAGAAATTAAAATATAAAAACACAATGAAAGGAACAATAATGGTTTTATTAAAGCTTAAAATAGCACAGGGCCTACGAAAATGACCATTCGTTATACAACAAGTTAAAACAAAAATAGTAACCCAACTAAAGGTCAAGGGTAGCCTCCCCCTGACCTATCGGAGGTGTATTCTCCACAGCACCAACCTCCCTCTCAAGCAGAATAGGTGGATCGAAAGTAACATGGTTGATGGCCTCTGTAGTTTGGTCGATTTAATCTATGACCTGATTTTCCTTGACAACAGAAGGATCGACGGCACGAACTTTAGGAACCTCACCCCCTACCATTGGGTTCTCCAATGGGGGTGTTGGGTGTAGGTCGGATAGCCTTCGAGGACTTTACCCCTTTGAAGGAAAAAATACCAGCCCTTATTAAACGCAATAAACTCATAATAGTCCAGTTGCGAAGAAACTTCCTGGACTCCTGCCTTGAAGCCTTTATCGAAAGCCTTGCTGAGTTTGTCCTTGTCCACCTACCTAAAATCTTCTTCTATCATTGGAGGATAATTTTCTAGAGGGTCTTTCAACAGCAGGTGGTCCTCAGGTTAGATAACCCGATATCCACCTGACTGAACTCTAAGTGAGTTTTCCCAGCCTCTTCCACAACTTTACCTTTAGCATCCATCTCATTCTTCATTTTCTTGGTGAGGTCGATCGCCTATTTATTATTGTACTTTAACATGTTCTTCAAACATTGTTATAGTTTAGAAGAACATCATTACTCTTCCTCAGGTGCTAGTCTCAATCGGTAATCACTTGAGTGACTTGCATAGCCTGCATAAAAGAAAAGGAATAATTAGTCAGGAAACATGGACTATAAAATAAAGCAAGAGACTTACTAGTATGCCATGGTGAAGTCTTTCCTTATCAAGGCATTTCATAGAGAACTAACTCTGATTAATCATGCACGGGGGAAACATAGCTGTCTGGGCGACGGAGTAAGCAATATCCACATCCCTAGAGGTCGAGTCAGTAGCGGTGATCGATTATTTGCCTTTCATAAAGGTAATCTCTTAAAGACGATCCCTATTGCTCAGTGGCAGGGAATCCTATCACAACCCGGTGGTTATGGCTAGATAACCAAAGGTTGTTAGATGTCAGTGGGGGAATGGGGGCACGAGAGTTGATCGAATTTTTCTCTAGCCTTTTTTTTGGTCTGTTTAGCCTGGATTATTGATGCTCAAGCTCCTGGGCTTACTATTCTATGAGGGTAATAATCCTTTTTTTCTTTTTGGCCATAGTTTGGGCAACCTGGTTATCTTGGGCCCTTGTTTCTTTTGGTTAGTCTCAACAACTGCCAAATCAACCGATCTCCTTGGTCGACTCATCATTTCCTCAATATTTTCTGGAACAATGGGGAAATATGATGTCTTCGATGATTTTTTTTCCTTTTTTTCTACCTTTTCCCAAAAGTGATCCCAAATTATAGCCTCCTCACACGAGAAAAGTGGGTCTAGGTCGTTGAAAAATGAATCCTCCCTTTTCTTCGACCTCCTCCTCTTGATCATTATCTAAAAGTAAACTCCCGCTCTCTAATAGGAAGAGTACCCTAAGTAAAATCCCCTTAAAGTTTTACTTGGCACAAGGGTTGCAGTAGGGATGGAATTAGCAACAGTGACCTCGGGAACAATGGTAAATATTTTTACCAAAGTGACGGTCAATTTGTTGCCTAGAAAAATACGAGCCTCCCTCCAATGGGGTATCACGTCGATCGGAGTTAGAGCTTGTTTGGGAGTTTTAAAATGGAGAGAAAAGAAAGGAAAGGGAGAGAAAGTTTGGTATTTCCTTCGTTTGGGAGTTTATTCCGAGGGAAAGGGAGAGAAAAGGAGAGAAATTTTTTCTAGATTCAATCAAAATTTTCTCTCCAAAACTTTCCGTCCAATATGGGAAGAAATGGAGAGAAGAGAAACCACGGTTCTAAATATTTGTTACACTTCCTTATTTGCTCCTCCTACAATCCGATATATATTGTGAAAAGGAGTCCATCCCTCATAAAACTCTATAAACTTGCTCCATTATAAAATCGTTCAGCCTTCCCATTCACCAGATCAACGTTCGTGTTTGACAACTTTCAGGTATCCTCTGTTTTCATGTGTATGTTGTATACTTTGTTTTCATATATATATATATACCTGTTTGTAGTGGAAGTTGTAGTATATAGCTCCAAACAGGTATAGCTCCGAACAGGTTGTATACTCTGTTTTCATATTGGAAGTTGAAGTTGTAGTATATATACCTGTTTGTAGTATATATATATATATATATATATATATATATATATATATATATATATATATATATATATATATATATATATATATATATATACCTCCGAACAGCTGTTTTACCTGTTTGAGGTATATACAGGTATTTACCTGTTTGAGATTACCTGTTTACCTGTTTGAGGTCCGAACAGCTGTTTTACCTGTTTGAGGTATATATAGGTATTTACCTGTTTGAGGTTACCTGTTTACCTGTTTGAGGTATATATATATATATATCAGACTATAAATATATACCTCAGATATATATATACCTCAGATATATATCAGACTATAAATATATATACCTCAGATATATATCAAACTATATATATATATATATATATATATATATACCTCAGATATATATCAGACCTCAGATATATATCAGACTATATATATATACCTCAGACTATATGATATATATATATCAGACTATATATATACCTGTAGGGGTTTGAATTTTGAATTTTTGGGTTAAAAATTTTTTTGGGGTTAAAAAATTTGTAGGGGTACAATTTTGAATTTTTGTTGGGTGGAGCACAACTCTAAATTTACAAATTTTCTAAGGGTAAAATATTTTCATAACTCTGAAAAAAAAATTTAAGTGAATAATCAAGAAAATATATATATATACATATATATATATATATATATATCACACACACACACACACACACACACACACACACACACATATATATATATATATATATATAGTTATAGTTATAGTTATAGTTATCATAATAAAAGTTCTATGTTTTTAATTAAGCTTTTTCCATTTACTAGATGGATAATCAAGAAAATGAGAAAACAAATGAACTCATCATGTTGGTGAGAAGTCGACAATTAATTGCGGTTGAAGTTATGTATCAAATAATTAATTATATTGCACATCGAAGACTTTGTAGAGATCGACATATATGGGGTTCATTGACCGAACGACAAAGAGTACGAGATGAATTAATGTTACAAATTACCACGTCTGAACGGTGTCGCGATGTTATATGCATGGGGCCACAAGCTTTTATAACACTTTGCAAGACATTAGAAATTTTTTGTGGTTTGTTACCAACTCAACGAGTGTCAGTTGAAGAGCAAGTTGCCAAGTTCCTTCACATACTGTCAAAAGATATGAGGAACCGCAGAATTTCATTTTTCTTTCGCCGATCCACTGAAACCGTAAGTCGTCATTTTCATAAAGTTTTGAAAGCAATAATAACTTTGGAAGAAATATTTTTGCGATAACCCACCAGAGCACAAGTTCCTCCTGAAATACTTCACAACGATCGTTTTTTCCTTACTTAAGGTAACTTAATGCAACTGGTTTTCAATTTGATAATTGCAATTATATTGAAATAGATGAACATTCACGTATCATATTTATGTCAGGATTGTGTTGGGGCAATTGATGGCACCCATGTTCGTGTCAAAGTGGCTGAGAGGGAAGCTGCGAGGTATCACGGGAGAAAGGATTTTCCAACACAAAATGTGTTGGCTGCATGTACATTTGATTTAAAATTTACTTACGTACTACCCGGGTGGGAAGGGACTGCTTCCGACTCTAGGATTATTAAAAATGCACTGACAAGAGAAGATAAATTGAAAATACCTAATGGCAAATATTATCTTGTCGATGCGGGGTTCATGAATAGGAGCGGGCTTATGGCACCTTTTAGAGGTGTTCGTTACCACTTAAAAGAATACTCCACTCAAGAACCTGAGAATACTCGAGAGTTATATAACCATCGTCATGCATCACTACGCAATGCAATTGAACGAGCGTTTGGGGTATTGAAGAGGCGATTTCCAATTATAAGAAGCGAAGCCGAATCATTCTTTTCAATTCACACACAATCTAAAATTATTCTAGCATGTTGTATTCTACATAATTACCTAATGGAGGCAGACCCTGATGAAGCTATTTTAAAAGCAGTTGATGAAGAGCTTGAAAATGAAGACCCAGATGAAGACTATGAAGTTGGCCCTCCAAGGGATGGGGATGAGGATGTCGCACGAGGAGAATATATAAGAAATTGCATAGCGACTAATATGTGGAATGATTATGTGTTGTGATTCCAAGTTCTCGTACAATTAATTTGAAGCGATTAAAAGCTGAATTATAATAAGCATTGGAGAGTTTGATTTGATATAAATGTTGTTATTTATTTTTTATGTTAATATTTTTATCATAAAAGCTGTTGTTGCGTTATGACTAATATTTATGCTTTTGTATAGATACTAACAATGAGCCAGAAAATAAAAGATGATGGTGCAAAAAAAATTCATTTGACTTGGACGTCTCAAATGGATGCTATGTTCATTGAAGCAATGCTTCACCAGGAACGTGAAGGAAATAGGATTGACGGAACATTCACAACTACAACGTACAGTAATATGCTGAGCGAGCTGCATGCAAATATTCCTAACATTGAGCTTACAAAGGAGCATTTAGAAAATCGACTAAAAACACTAAAAGAGCATTTCAATAAATGCTATGATTTGTTTAAAAATTTTAGCGATTTTGCCTAGAGTCCGACAACTAAAATGTGGAGCGCTGAGCCTGAAGTTTGGGAAACTTTAGTCCAAGTAAGTATTCCAAATTAAGTTTAAGTAAATTAGTTTGGTACCGATAGTATATTAATTGTTAATTATTCTTTTTATGATAGGCGAAACCTGAAGCAAAAAAATGGATGACAAAACCTGTCAACAACTATGATAAGTTGGCAGAGCTATTTGCCAATAATCGAGCCACAGGTGACGGCGCTGAGACAGCTAAGGAAAAGAAGCGTCGTTGGGATAGGTCTATTGATGAGAGTGAGAGTATTACCATTGATGATATTGATTTGGATGATGATATTATTCTAGAAAGTTTTGGTAGTGATTCAGCTGACCGGGGGGACGTGATGCTCAATCAAATGCATAATCAACGTGATGACACATCAACATCAAAGGGAAAAAAAAGAAGACTTCGCACAATGAAGATGAAAATAATTTTTTGAAGAGTGCCCTTGACAATGTGGCCCATGCAATTCGAGAGGGAAATACAGTTATTAAAGAATCCCGCCCACGTGTTTACTCGGAGTCTGAAATTTTTGAGGAGTTGGTGGCTATTGGAGTACATTCACATGTTATCGATGATGCATATCTTTTTCTCTCACAAAATCCCGACAAAGCAAGGATAGTGCTCGGTTTCCCTTTCGAGAGACGCCTGATAATTTTGGAGAAAATGATGGCGACTACTCGTGCTCCGTGATGCATTATGAAGTTTATGTTTTGGAGATATCTTATTTTATGAATAATATAGTGCCATTTTTTGAACTATATGTTTAAGACTTATTATTATGATTTGAGACATTTTATTATAATTTTTTTATCAAGTCTTATTATTTATTATTGTGTTGGTATGCATGATGAATTAATATGTTATTATTTTCTTTAACATGTTGTAACAGGAGTTGTTAGTTATAAGGGTATAAATGTATTTTTTCTTTTTTTTCCTTTCCTTTCTTTTCAACTCACAAACAAGGAGGAAAGAAAGTCACTTTCCTTTCCTTTCTTTTCTCTCGTAAACTCACAAACAGAGGAAAGAAAGTCACTTTCCTTTCCTTTCTTTTCTCTTCTCTCCTAATAAAACTTTCCTTTCTTTTCTTTTCTCTCCAAAACTCGCAAACGAGCCGTTAGCCTTTTCCAATCATTCTTAAGATCTTTCAAGTTGACTTGACAGTCTTACAGTTTTCTGTTAAGAAATCGATATGCACGAAAAAATCCCCTAGTAGCGATAGTGGGAAAATCATAAGTATTATTTTAAAAATGGTGAAGCATCTATCAGTTTTTTTGATCGTTTAAAAGACTCGTAGACCTTAATAGCCCTCACCATATGTAAACCAAGAAAACATGAGGATATTCTTTTTAGTATCCTTTTGCAAACTGGGAGAATACCTAACGAGGTTGCTGAATTTATCCCTCGACACAATTGGTATATGTGAATCCCTGTATATCAATTCAGGTCATAAAAATACCTAATTTCGTTGAGGCCAAGGTTCCACAAATCTGTTTTATAGAAATTGTGCCCATCAATATCTGATGGAAACTACTTTAGGCCTAGGTTAGAAGTATTTCGTAATAAAGTAGCACTTCAACTAGCAATGGGTGAAGGGGAAAGCGAACTCCCCCTACAATATCACCACTGTCAGAAAAACAACATCACAATCAATAGTTGAGATATTTTAATCTTATGGTGAAGTCCTAATAAAGACATTATCGGGAATTAAGTACCTAGTATAAAATTCCTCAAAATCATTCGTGGAAAAAACTTTATATTTTCTCCCATGCCTAGACATAACGAAGATATAAAGAAGAAAAAGTTGAAAACGAAAGAAAATGGAAATGTTCCGGTGAGAATGAACTCCAGAGAGAGACATAAGTAGTAAACACCTTGCGAAGTTATGAAATAGTTAAGGTACAAGGTCTTTAAGGTCTTATAACTTATGCTATTATAAATGTAAATGCTATGTGTGATCTTTTCGATTTCAACAAATTCGCAAGTTTCCAATTAAATACTTATTCAATCGGTGAAAAAAGTGAAACCAAATTAATTCAGCCCCTAAACATGCAACTACGTGTGTGTGTGTGTGTCAAACCATCACAAACAAAATTGCTAACTCATTTATTTCAGGAAAAATCCCTTTCGAGTAAAACCTTTATTTCACTATAAAATGGTAAATCACAACTTACCAAGATTATAATGAAATCTGTAATGAACTCCCGCAAGAATCCACAAAGACACGAAGTCTTGAGTCATCAATGGAACAACCGTAACAGTCCACCCGAACATACAGTCCAACTCATCCAGGAACACCCTCGAGCACTCCCAATCCGACACGCAACCGTCAAACGTAGATTTACCATCTCCACAAGAGAAATAACTTCACCAAAGTTGTATTTTGGGTTCCAAAATAATTCACATAAGGACCGGAATGTTTTGTGAATAGAAAACAAAAAGGATTAAACCCTAAATGAAGAAGACAAAGTGTTCTGTCGATTTGCAGTATTTACATAAACTAAAACATCAGGTCTTCTTAACGAAAATGAAGTGGTTTAACAGGCTATATATAAAAACATTAAGGTGGTTCTTCGCTCGAACGAAACATGATGTCGCTCGAACGGCAGCTTCGCGCGAGATCACCTATCGCTCGAACGACAATGTATCTCGCTCGAACAAAATGAAATAAAAATTATTTTTTTATTTTGCTAGAAAATATTTCGCCTCAAAACTTTAAAAAATACTTTTGATGAAAAACTACGCTTCAACACTTAGAAAATATTTTGTAAAAAATATTCCAACACTTTAAGTGAAATGTTAAGGTACTTAAACACAACCTTACCAAAATTATTCTCGCGGAGGCTTGAATGTTGAAGAACTTTAATATTCGAATTCGTCTTGATGCATGACTGATCTTGAATAAGTCTTTGATAGTTGTAGCGGTACACGACATACTCTAATGTAAAGGAGACTTATAAAATAATGTCCTTACAAGAAATCAAGTCAATCGGTGTCCGATTATTAGTTCGGGGATCCTGCCTCAATGGCATCATAACTAACACGCAATGATTAGTCAAAAAGCTCGTTGGCAGTTCGCGACACCCAAGCAATGGAAATCATGCATATCAGAAAGTAATGATTACAGCTCACTTTTCGAGAGTAGGCACCTGTGAAATTGGGAAATGAATGTAAAAAATCCATGACGACCCATGTCCATGCAAACAACAAGACTAGGCTGATCATTAGTATGGCCGCTCACCCTAGTCCTGGGGAAAATTGAAGAGAATATGGATAGATACGCCACGTGGACTAACACATGGCTCTAATAAACTACCAAGCATGATCAGCCGAATAATTAGGGGGATTTAAGTAAGAATCTGGGAGATCATGTAGATGACGTGGTTCACAAGTTATAATAGGACTATACAATTTGTAGATAGGATTAACATAAATAAACCTAGAGGAATGGGAACCTTTTATTTATAAATAAAGGTGACCCACCCAATTTGAGGATATTAACTTATATCTTGCTTATGGCAACTTGGATTCTCAGATAGAAATGCTATCACCCCAATCGTCTTCTGTTCTTCTAAGAAATTAACAGTTTTCCCCTTTCCCCGTGGATGTGGGCGGGGGGATCCACCGAACCACATACATACTATGTCATTTCTGTAATGCATTCATATTTTTGGGCCCCATACATGAATATACATAAAAGTAAGAGTACAAGGGGTAATAAAAGCCTTACTAGAAAGAGATGGCTTTGAAGGTTGCAGAATTGCATAAATGACTTTAAGAAAATGGTGATGTAGTTGGACCACGATTCAACAAAAACCTTAGTCACTCATGCATTAAACTCAACCACGACTATATTAAAGTATCTCAAACCTTATGATAGTTAACTATGCCTTTAAAAATAGTTGCCTTTGAGATTTGAGAGGACCTAGAAAATACATGAGGATTTAGGGGTGGCCATAGGCCCGCCAAGCCCGCCCAACCCGCCCAATAAAAAAATAGGGCTTGGGTAAGGTGAATAGGCCCGCAAAGCGGGCTTGGCAAAATTTTATAGGCCCGATTTTTTTCGGGCGGGCTTGGGCATGAGTTCTTAAGCCCGATGAGGCCCGGCCCGGCCCGAGGCCCGAAAAATATATATATATATAATATTAATATATATATATATCTATATATGTGCATATATATATATATATATATTTATATATATATGTGTGGGGGGGGGGGGGGAGCTTTTATAAATATAAAAACGTATATCAAGTCTTTTCATGTAGAGTGGGAAACTTTATATATGGACTTTGTAATATATGGAGTTTAAAACAGATTTTAAATTAAAAAATTGGTCTTTAAATAAAAAAATAGGTATATTAATTTTTTTTAAAAATCTTTTAATTAACATAATAAGGCCCGATCGGGCGGGCCTGGGTAAAGAGCTTTCAAATCTGGGCGGGCTTGGGACTACATAATAAGGCCCGATCTGGGCCCGAGCGGGCTTGGGATAGCCGTTAATTTTTCAAGCCCGGTCCGAGCCCGACCGGGCCTGCCCAGGCCCGACCCACGGCCACCCCTATGAGGATTATCATGACTCCTCGTGGGGACTGGAATATACCAGTCGAAGCCAAGTTGCCTAAAAAATTAGGCAGGCAAGTAAATTTCTTTATGAGACCTAGAATTGAGGGCCAAATGAGGTCAGGTTCCAAAGTAAGATCCCTAGCAATAAAAAATCCCCCCCCCCCCCAATAGGGATAGGTCTATTGTATAGAGAGAGAATTACTCAAAATTAGGACTGGCCAAAGTCGTGCCTCAATGGGTGCCAACATGGGTTGCAAATAAATCCCTACCCTATAAATTAATAGACTTATAAACGTAACGACGAGAGCTTTAAAATTCTTATTCATAGTCTTAGAACGATAATAAGCATAGAAATAAATAAATTTAGAATTATTTTTTATATGGTCAATCTCTGTAAAATATGAATGCAGATAAATTTGAATGACCCACAACGGACCACCTTATTTAGCGTTAAAAGGTTCTTCAATAAGTTCAGAGAAACTCTTATAAAAAGAGCCCCATAGATAAAAAGTAAGGGCAAGTTCCTTACCCTCCATAAGGTTGGCAGCTAAGAAGGATTATTTTAACATTACCCGTTGAGACTTGGCACAAAGTGTATGTCTTGACAACCAGAGTAGAAAAAAGAAAAATACTCATTATGATCTACATCCTTGAAATAGGGACCAATAATAGAGACAAGAAGATCTAATGGGAAAAATAATACTCCCCAAAACAATGGAAGTTTTGGATGATAGTCTATTAATAGTCTTGTCAAATAAGAGGTAAACAACAGTGTTTGAGGAGCTGGACACCATTAATGGTGGAGGGTTTGGAGAAGGAGAAAATAGTTATGAGAGTTGAAAGTGTGCTTAGAGATATAAAGTTAATGATAAAAAGGGAGAAAAAGAAGATAAGTGAGGTCAAATATCTTAATGGTACCGTTTGAAATGCAAAAGAAAGCCAATAAGATATTGGCACGTATCTCTGAAGATGGATATTCCAAAAAGTGGAATGATGGGGCAGTGTTGAGACAAATAGGTGCCTTTAGTGGCCCCATTAATAAAAAAGGTTTTCATGATTATACTTTTGGATCTTTAATCTTCCAAGAAGCCAAAATTAAATATTGGGAGTCCTGAAGCAACCAAATATTTTGGTTGAAAAGAATTGTAAAAGTTGCCTATTTCCTAATAATTAGTTATTCCAATTGGCAGTGAAATTTATTATTTGGACACTTCCACATGTGCAATAAGAGTTGGTAGGACCACTACTAATAACTAAACATGCATGCAAAATTCGACATTATTAAAATTTTACTTGGCCAAAAAGTACAAAACAGTTACAATACGTGCAACATACCTAAGTTGGTTAAGGCATATGATATTCATAAAGTGTTTATATAAATATTATACCATAGTGAAAAAATTGGTTTAATTAAATAAATAATTGCCAAATAAAAATATAATTCATGAAATATCAACAACATATCGGTTTCATTACAGACCATCAACCAAACATTTCAAACTATATAATATCCTTTCATTGATATTTCGAAGAGTGGAGATTACAAAGACATGATAGGTTATAGAAATAACCCTCTTTGGACCGAACTATAATGACAAAATGCATAGGTAACAAATTTATGGAATGTATTCCATAGGGAAACGATTTTGTTCTGATTCTAAATAGGAGAAATCCGGAGCCATCTTCAGTAGGAAATATTCACATTGTTGTAGAAGTCGAACCATATCATTGGTTTTCTTATGCAAATGCCTGGATCTGAGTTCAATTTCTCCGAGAGACAGATCATCAGAGCTATAGTCATAAGGGTCACCATGTTTTGGGAAGTAAATTAAAGAAAAGTCCTTCTAATCCTCCACAACAAGACTGGCCTAGGTGATTAAATCACCATGAAAAAACATGCGCTTCTTATAATCTTTAAAATCAACATCGTGATGTATCAGTCATTTATGAAAGGAAAGATAAGATTTGAGGAAAAACAAAATTTTAGCTTTAGGGATTGGAGGAGTGTCTTCGAAGTTCCGAAGAATCAACATGGCCTAGCACAAATTTTCTAGAGCATGATCTTTAAGAATGAAAACGTTGTGTGATATACTCAAGTAAACATCTACAAAAAACCTAGAGGGGGTGAATAGGTTTGAATGCATCTTAAGGTCAGTTTTTTTATTTTCACAAAATTCCTTCCAATTTTAAGACTCTCTACACTTTATTGATTTAAAAACTTTTCAAATGACTTGATTAACACACACAAAGATTAAATTAAGTGAATATAGTGGTGAAACCTAGATCTAACACATTTAATCAAATTTTAGGAAACTAATAATATTAAAACTAGATCTATGCGATGTGTGTGATCAATTGTGTACGAACAATGCAAAGCATACACAAGCAAGAATAAGATAAGGTTTATGAGGACCCCCCCCCCCCCCACCACCACCCACCCACCTACCCACCTAGGGGTAAAAAATGTAGACACACTTTAATTCTCATTTCTACTTGAGAAGTAAGTTTATAAAGAACAAAAAGGTACCTCTCACTAGGCCTGTCAATGGTCGGATTTTATCCAAATCCGAATCCGATCCATTTAAACAGATTTGGATCACGTCAGAAATCCGATTAACCGTTTATTAAATGGAGCGGATTTGGATTCATATGATCCGATCCGTTTATAATTCGATCCGATTAATATATATATATATATATATATAATAGTTATTTATAATATTTTATAACAAAAAAAACTCATATAAAAGGAAAAGGAAGCTAAATGCCAAAACCTAAATCAAATATCTAATCTCTCATCTCTCACACACGACACCTCCCTGACCCTCTCCCGTACAGCCTATCTCTCATATCAAGCTACTCTCCCACTCTCCTCAAACTCTCTTCCTCTCCTCTTCTCTATATTGTCCGACGCAGCTCTCCTACGACCCACTTTACTCTCCCGTTCGACACAACAAACAAGTACATGTATTATTTTTTTTGTATAGTATAATGTTTGTTAATGCTTATGAAGGTTAAACCATTATAATGTCTGTTACTGTTTGTGTTATTGTGTACATCCGATCCGATGTTAGGTTGGATTTGTGAAGGTGAGTGTTCGATTTGTTGATGTTTATGTTTGATTTTCTATACAGTATGTTTTAATGTCTGTTAATGTTTGTGTTGGATTTGTGAAGGTGAGTGTCCGATTTGTTAGGTTCGATTTCTATACAGTATGTTTGTGTTGGATTTGTGGTTTGATATTCATCTTAGTGTTTCGATTTGTTACAATTTTTTACAGTGTGTTTTGAGCCTTGAGATTCATTTGTTCATCTTAAGTTTTTATTTGATTTGTTATAATTTTTTAAAGCATGATATAAGTTGTTGCCTAAATTAGAAGAGCCAATGATTTTTTTTCCTCTACAAGATGATATCTTAGATTTTCAGTTAAGAATTGATATCCTAAGTTTTTCAAATTCAGTCTCAAATTAATGTTATTTACTATTTTGTTATTGTTAGATTTATCTTCATTGGATCCTTATCAAAATTCGAGCAGTGTGGGTGGAAAAGATTTTATCGACGTTGATAGCCAACAACACGACGAGGAGCAAGGACCATTAACGGATTGGATAGAATCACAAAAAAAGTCAAGTAAGTAGTTATTTAATTTGCCATTATTTTCATGTTTTTTCTTTTATTCAAATATTTAAATATTTAATATATTTTTTCCAGTTGTTCAAGAATCATAAGGTTTGTTTCAACGGTAGCATAAAAGAAGATAATCACCAAGTAATCTCATTATTTTCTTTTATTTTTTAACATACGCTATCTTACATGTTTGAAGGATAAATGTACATTATTTTCTTTTGTTTTTCAGGGTGGCTTTAAAGGTGAAAGTTGAAGTGAGGATGTGGTTTTTTGTAGTTTGATTTTGAACTTTTATCCAAGTCATGTTTGTAATTTTTGGATTTTGAATGTTGTTGGATTTCATCTTGGTGTTATTTGTGATGGTGTGTTTAATATTTGAATGGTGGTCGTGTATGTTGGACTTTTATCTTGTTGTTAGTTTGATTTTCATTGTTGGACTTTTTATCTAAGAATAAATGTTGGACTTTTATCTAAAATATTATTTATGGTTCTTGTTAACGCAAAAATTCTCCATCTACGAGGACCAATCAGAAAAGGCACTACTAGAAATAGACATTATTATGACAGGGAAAAAGGGTCATAAAAGGTTATTTATGACGGTTTTCAAAGCTTTAAAAACCGTCGTAATGTTGTGTGTCATAATAAATTGGTGTTGATAAAACCGTCATAACAAACCATACTATTACGACAGTTTTTCGTACAAACCGTCATTAACAATAATGTTGTGTGTCTTAATAAAATTGGTATTGACAAAACTGTCATAACAAACCATCCTATCACGACAGTTTTTCGTACAAATCGTCATAAAAAGTACCTATTACGACGGTTAATTTGTAAATTCTAATGACAGTGTACATAAAGCAGTCATAAAATATACCCGTTTTTATATGTGAACTATAAACCGTCACAAAAGTTTTTGTCCTTTCTTTTTTGCATTATATTATTCAAATATCCCAAACATTTAATGCATAAAACTAAGATTTGCAAATTCCAAGCACAAATTTCCATACTCAAAGTAGCAAATTCCAAGTACCAATATGACTAGAACAATAAGTATAAAAATTGTCATTAAAATTTGAAATTAATATTTGATATACACAAACAGTTTCCCAATTGACTTTTAGACAACTCACAAACAAAAAGATATCTAAAACGACCTATACTATAGACATAAAAACTAGAAAATTAAACTGCAACATTAGCTCCATTCGTGTAGCATGGAAACCCAATTTAGCAACAGCTACATCGGATACGCAATAGGCAACAACGGGATCGATATCTGAACAAAAGAAGGAAACAAATAGCAGTTAACAACTAAAACAGATTAGCCATATAAAGAATATAGCTCAAACAATAATGACATTCTAATATAATATCAAGCATAAAAAAAAACATTTGCATAATTTTAAAGTTAATTTTTACTTCATTCTTTATTAAAGCGTGGGAGAGATAAATGGGAAAAGTATTATGAAAATTTCAACAGAATTTCTTTTGTTTTTTAATAATATAAAATAATGACATTTTTAAGCAACCACCATATAAAGCCCAATATGGGCATTCACCATCAATAATAATATAAATCTCACCCAGCGCATTTAGCATCATCAACAACAACAACAATATAAATCCCACCCGGGCATCATTCATTATCAATAATAGTAATAAAATAAATACCACGCTGGACATTCACAATCAACAACAATATAAAGGCCCAAACGGACATCACAATTAAACATTTGCAGAATCACAAAGTTAATTTTTACATCATTCTTTTTTAACGCACGGAAGAGATAAATGGGGAAGGTTTAGTGAAAAATTCGACAGAGTTTCCTTTATTTTTTTAATAATCCAAAATTAAACATGACATGTTTAACCAACAATAATACAAATCCCAACCCGGGCATTCACCATCAACAAAATAAAGCCCACCCCGGGCATTCAACATCATCATCAACAACAACGATAATATAAATCTCACCCCGTCCATTCACTAATAACATTATTCTTGACAACATATTTTTATAGTGTTTTGATAATATTAACTACGATTTTTGTTATATTTTCATATATAGTATTTTGATTCTCTATATTAAACATTATTAACATCGACACAAAGTAATTAATTAGATTGAAGAAAAAAAAGGTACCTGAAAAGATATGCCAAAATTGTCCACAACTGTAGCTCACTAAAAACAATCCTGAATAAATAAAAATGAATAAAAATAAATGCAAATGAATAAAAATAGGAAAAGATAACAAAGACTAAGGCGTTAGTAGCATCACAAATGCAAGTAGCCCAACTAAATGGCTAGCATGTCAGGAGTAAGATTAATAAGTTTGAAAAAAGCTTATACCGATAATGATGTCAAGATAATAATTATAGTAAGGCGATAGTATAAAAAAAAGCTAAACTTTTAAGTTTTTCAAAACTACTCCATGTATGTTTATAATGCCATGAACTATGTATTTTGTAGCAAAGACCCCCTTTTGTGGACTTTTTACAACGTTTTTAGCAACATATGGGGGAGTCTTTACAACAAGGTACATAGTTCCGGGGGGGGGGGGGGGGGGGGTTCTTAAAAAACTTGAATAGTTCAGGGGGTCCTTGCAGGGTTTCTTGCAATACACCTGTTGACGTCACTAAAATGGCAAAGGCTCTGCCATTTTAGTGGCGTCAACAACTCCCTTAATAATAATACATTTTAGATGAACAAAAAAAATCAGCTCACCACAAAACGGAATCAGAAGGTCGGTCGCAGGCAACCAATCAATCCAGATTGAAAAACAATTTCTGTAATGAGAAACAAAACAAAATTGTGATTACGATAAATGGAACATGTGAAAACATGACACTGTTCAAGAATGCCTTAACTACTGGAAGAACTAAGACATTCAAATTAAATTTGACTGATTTGAAACTGTTAGGACTAGAGTAAATAAGTTTTTAATATGAAAACAATATGTTGCGATCACATCTGGACCTATATTAGGGATAGAGAGAGTACTAGTTACGATGTTAACTATTTAAATTTTGTAATGAGGAGTAATACTCTTCTTACAGGCCAAAAATCCCTTGCCTAAGTTGAACACTGTTCTTATATAATAGCTTTAGTAAAAGAAAAATATAACAAAATGAACTAAACATAAATTTTAACACTACCTTCCAAGTGCTGAAGAATGTCTTCATTGCTCTTGGATGCATATTCTTGTGTAGCAGCCCTTGCAGAACAAATCTCAATATCCTGCTGCTCATTACTATCGGAAACATTCTTGTAACGAGAAGTTCAAAAATTAGCATGAGTTCACAATATTAAGTTGTATTCTATATATTAGAACAAGATATAATGTTCTCCTAAGACCATCCTGCAGAAAATGAATTCCATATTGTAACGGCCAAACCGTCAACATACTGTCACATACTGAATCGTTTAGCTAGCTATTTATATTTAGACGCATTCTTTTTTATATATTTGATGTGCCCAGATTGATGACAAACCTAGGGGCTTTTGTATACATGGGATTACACTTTAAGCGTAGTACATTAACCATGTTAGGTAAATCTCTCTCTTATTTAGTTGTCCCATCCAAGAAATGAGCATCACTTGAAGGTTAAAACCAATGCACCAACGCGCCTCTACAATTTATTATGTCATACATCACATTGGGCGCCAAAGTTTTAACGTATTCTCACTTTTGGCAAACTTTTGTGAACAAAAAGTGATACAAAAGCCATAGAAGTGTTGCAAAAAATGAAAATGGCACCAAACATGATCATGTGTTAAACCATACTCACAAATAAGTCAAAATCTTACCCAATAGCTTCCATCCTTCCATACTGATAAACCTTAAATTTGGATTCCAGTTATAGACCAGGCCGGTCAACCATTTTCACTATGCCTCCGCTGCTCTTTGTCATCTCTCATCCGAGCTTTATCATGGTCTAGATCAGGCCGGTCAACGCTCAAGTCACGTTCATGTGAAGCTGTAGCTTTCTGGAAATATTGTTTAGGAAGAAGATTTTAATGATAAACATGCATACAAGTTCAATTATAGTAATGAGGAACTCAAATAAGAGTTATTGGACACTAATATATGACTAAATTAATGATAAATATTCGTACAAGTTCAAATAAACTATACTCAATGTTTGTGGGCCTCATTTAAAATTTGAGCAATGGTCATTGTTCACTCAACTTTTAAACTTTTTTTTTATCATAATCTTCTGATTTCATATCACATTATGAATCACGAAAGTAGTAACAAATATCACAAAGAAGCTAAGGCAGAAACCATGTGAAATCTAGTGATCTTAAACAACTCAAACTAGGGTCTCTCTTTCCAATGCTAGAAAATAATCCCATTTTGGTTCCTCATCCTTAGTCCTCAAAACAGAGCATAACACAAGACTGATCTTCAGTACGTAATATGAGCATTATCAAACTTTTAACTGCTTTGTCACCTAAAGCGCCACCAAGCACGTTCTTTTCAATCTCAAACTCGTCCTTGAATGTATTCCACAAGGTTGTCCACTGAATGACCTCCATTGTGATGATTTGTTTCAGCATTAACCTGAAATGAGGAATTTCTAAAAGATTCTTATCCTCTAAGGCAGAGTTCAGAAGGCTAGACTGCATAGGATCATGTGGTGAGAAAACTAAGTGCCAGTATGTTTTCTTCAATACCGGTATCCACTGAGCCGGGTTTTCTTTGACAGAAGGGATCTCATATATTGACATGTAACAACGACACATTTCAAGATAATCGTTGCTGTGCAAATGATATCGTATCATTAATTCATAACAGATTCGCTTCAACTCCAACAATGATGGTATATCAGCGGGAGCCTCTTCCACAATATTCTCCCTTTCTTTGGGATTTTTCTTTTCTTTTAAAGTATCAGCCTCAAAAACTCTTGGGCTGATCTTTCTTGAGAGTATTTATGCACGAACATAATCCTGACGATCTAAACATAGATAAACTTGTTCAAGAATATAAGCTATTTTTTCAGGTTTTGCCATTGCACCAAATGTTTCCATCGCAACTTCTTACATCAAATCAGCAGCCTCAGCTATATGCCCTTGTTCTTCCTTTATCTTTGCAAGTCTCTTGACCAACCGTGCTCTCTCTATCTCAACATAGATCTTTCCCACAGATACGCTATTAAGCGTTTTAAAGAGCTCTATCTTAGTTTCAATATATGGTGTCTGATCTATATATTGCATTACTTGTTGAACCATTGCAGTTACAGCGTGCTTCAACTGACCGCGTCATTTCAATAATAAAACAACCTGATCGTTCAGCGTGTTCCAAGAACACGCGTCAAAATAAATCTGTAAAATCTCAGTTGCTGCCTGTTTCGTCCCGATAACGTTGCCGTTGAATCTCATTTGCTTCTCCACATTCAATAGTGACTCTATTTTTGCATCCAAACTCCCTTCACCTTCCATGTTGAATTCGAATCTCAGGTTCGAATATGAGATTTAGAGAGGAAATTTTAAAATTTTCAATTGATAATTAGACTTCGAAGAACTAAATTTCTAAGGAAATATATCTCAATTTACAAAGGTAATGATTTATAAGAGTGGAAGGGTGAGTGAGAATGTTAAGAGATGGGTAAAATACCTGCACAGATCTGTGGAATTGGCAGTCATTACCCTGGTCAACTATGGTTTTTAGTGCAGGGGAGTGTTCTTCTTAGACCTTCCACAATCATGAATGAAACTAGAGTCAACACGAACCCTAAAACCACAATATCTAAGACGTGCATAGTCCATGACATATCTGATTGATTAATTGATGTTTGGAATTTTAAGTGTGAGAATTCATGACTTAAAATGGGCTAGTAATGTAATTTAATGTAAAAATCAGGTTGATCTTAGCCTGTTTATATGGACAAGAAACATTAAATTCATTTCAGCCTCAAGTTATTCCACATACATAATATTCTTTCCATTTTTTAACATATGTATATGCTAAAAGACCAATTAAATATACAAGACGAAAACTCTAATAAATTTCACACTCATGAGTTCAACAAAACATAATTAGTGTCCCCAAGCTTACGAATGATCTCCTGCAGAAACACATATTTGCGCCAGAATAAGAATGTGAAAATCTTCCTTGAATGATGAAAAGAAAGCGCTACTTTGTTTTCAGATGGAATCATATATGATCCCAAAAACCAGAAGACAAGAGGAAAGAAAAACTTGCTGTAAAGAAAATAGTATTCTTAATGATATGTTGAAGCAGAAAAAGTAAAAAACCTAACAACTGATCTTAGACACACAATCTAATATCTCTATTTATACAGAGGGGCTTTAGCAAATTCATATTTGCTTCACTACTAGATACACCAATAATTAGCAAAATTCAAAGGCGTATGAGTTTGCAGATTGGCATTTTCTAGATGATGTGTTAGAATGGAAGGAGACAATCTAGATTAGAGGTTGTGTAAGGTCGATAGCTTTACAATATATGTTAACCGATAGCAAGAGGACTCTTTAAAGCATCACAAGGTAGTAGGCTATATCTTTACTTATTAGGAAAACACTCACTGCTAATGTTCGCAATGAACATATTTTTATGAAGAAAAAAAATCAACATATAAATAATTGTAAAGTAATGAGATGAACCTCAGATCTTAGATTCCTAGACTTGGGTAAATATATATAAAAGAGAAGAAAGAACAAGTAAATAAAAAAACACAGTATGAGGTTCTGCAATTGTGTATACATGCACAGGTAGGGATGATGATCCAAATAATCCTCAATTTGTTACAATGGAGCACAACTAAATGGGTAAATGTATTACGAATTCATGTAAATAGAAAAAAATATGAGTTTGAAAAACGTCAAAACGAAGTACCTGTCAATTATCTGTAATTCTTCTCTCTCTGATACATCTTCAATTCTGTAATCTGTTGGTTTTTTAATTTGTGTTGGCTTGGTGACTAGATATTTTTTTTGATGACTCACCGAGTAAACTATATTTCACCCATTTTTTGTCAGAATACCAGCCATGCCTCAATTGATCAAATGAAAATGCCTTAGTTTCTAGAAATGCACAACAAAGTTATATGATTTGAAAGACACCAAAAGACAAAAATTACAAAAGAAATCCTTGAATTTTGTAAAGGGTGAATTGGGTTCAATATGCATTAGGTCAGTGGATATAGAACACCTAAGACAGAGTTAATTCATGGGTGTGTGAGTTGGTGCACAAAATTATTGTAAGCTGTCGCTGAAGCATTTGCATAAACATGTGGTGTGTTACTCCAATTATAAATAAAACATTCACACATTGAGCCTGTTAATTTTTAATATTTCAAGTTTCAATCAATGATATGGGAAGGTAATGCTAACTCTCATAATGTGTCCTTTCTCGGTTATAGGAGAAGAGAAAATACGTCAATCAGACAACCTAATGTTAATCCTATGGTCATCCTTCTATTAAGCTCATATCCGAAACTAAAGCACCAGTAATTGAAATACCTGCTTTGTTCAATTTCGGAGCTCGAGAAGATGGTGGCGGTTCGACGATGGAGGTTCGTCGATTATGGCAGTTCGTGGACGATGGCTATTAAGCACTACTGTACGCTATTAAGCACTGCTATACGCTATTAAGCACTGCTATTAAACAATGTTAAGCACTGCTATTAAGTAGTGTTGCTATTAAGCACTACTGCACGTGTACTATCAAGCCTATGATATTCGTTTCAAGCACTAAACAATATCTTGGCCAATGAAACTAAAAATATACACTAAACAATATCTTGTCCTAGGCTCGGCCATGACAGAAAAACAGTTTGGGCTTGGCCATGGCAAAATAAAATGAAATAATACACCTGTGATTTATATGTTTGGGCAAATATTTCAATGCACAAACAAAACAGTTTCATACGGTCATGCCGTATCTATACTGAGTCAGTAAAATACACGATATATGCAACTACAACACGACTAAAACACCATACGGACTATACACGACTGTTAGTGAATCGGGTATGGACACAACAATAATGGACTATAGACGGCTATTATAAATGTACTTAACTTAAAAGTATAAACCGAGATGGACTAACTGAATTATAGATGATATTGCAAACTCATTCTTAAAAGTTAAAATAATCTATAATTTTATCTATAATTCATAATCCGTTGTAACAAATCCATCCAAAGCGAGGGATATGAATTTTAAGATATGTCTTACACGAATGAATTTTAACATCATTGACAAGAATGCTTTAATTGATTTTTTAGGAAATGGAATATCTGGGAAGCCAAAAAAACTATTTTCCAGAACTAAATTTAAAAAAAATAAAATGGGTATCTTGAATCTAAACCATCTACATCAATTTTATACAACTAGTGGCATCGGCAGCAACTACTCTGTCTGATTTTCTTCTCCAACAGACACTTGAAACAAACTGTCTGTTTTCATCATCGATCTCTTTACCGAAAATGGGATCAATGGAGCCAAACTTGTGGGAACTGATGGACATGGGCAGAGTTCTATAGTAGGCAAACAACTCATTTCTCTTTGAACCACATGCAACATATCCATCTGTGATAGATATCATAACCCGCTCTCCAATATTTCCCAATGTCATATTCCCAAACCATCGTAACACCAGTCAAATTGAACAAAACAAAGTTTAGATTTCATAATGAATGGCACACCATTAGTTACTCAAAAAAACAAATGAAGTATCATAAAGTTAATACCGGTTTAAAAAAGGTACAACACGTCACAAATACGAAACACTCAATTTGCTAAAACTATTGAATATAAAAAGTAACTGAGAAACACTCAATTCGCTAAAACTATTGAATACACAATGACTGGAGAGAAATACCAAGATCGAAAAAATGACTCAGCGCCACATGCTTGATCAACATAAGTACATTGAACTGATGCGATGAGAAAGCCCTAAGAGTATACAACATGAAACACACAAAGACCTAAAAGTCATAAATAAAATCCAAATGTTCAAGCACATAAATCCCTAAGAGTATAAATGTTGGATGAGGCGGTGGTCGGTAAAAGGCTGGAGGCGAGCGGAAGACGGGGGGGGGGGGGGGGGGGGGAAGGTGGAAGTTAAGGGCATAAGCATGGGAGGGTTTTAAAGGGGGTGTTGTGAGGTATTTGTGATGTGGGGAAAGCAAACAGAAGGAGCGGGTTTGGAATGGGGTTGTGTCTCCTCTCATTTGTCACTTCATAATGTCCTCCATATGACATGGCACGCTCTAAAACCCTTAGATCGCACCAGGAGAATAAATCACACCCGTTAGATCATTGTCACTATTCAAACACCCCTCTCCCATATTATATATATATTTAATATGATGTTGCTACGTCAATGAGTCCTATACTTTAATTCTTCATTAAGAGTAAATGAGTGAACACATACTTCTTGTAAAAAATCATCGATATTTTTTCTGTCTGGACAATGAAAACCCATAAGACGCAAAGAATTCCAAAGCAGTCTCACGAGGCCCCTGATATACATTTTTTCCTTCACTTAAAAGAATTACATCATCAGCATATTTGTGTCAAGTTATCATGGTTTCACGGTTTCAGATCAATGTCCATAAAAATGTTGAAGCAACTCATATTTTAGTACATACACAATAAAGGCCAAGAGAAAATTGAATAAAGCAAATGCCTAAACACATGTTATAGATAGAACAGTTGGCATGGCAATTGGAAATCCCCCAATTAGAATCACAAGAAGATTGTCAATCCTGGGAAGATATTGTCGGTCCTGAATAGGATACATAACTATAATCTCTATAACCATCCCCACAGCAATATAACAAAGCATAGAGATTGTTTTGTTTCTATTTTCTAACAATTCCTGAGATGAAAATAAATTAAAAATACTATACAAAGCATAGAAAAGGCAAAAGAAAGTAAATTACCTGTACAAACTATAGTTGCACACTCAAGTGCTAATCTTAAATGTTCAGCTCAAGCCCAACACAATTAACACTGTTAACAGTTGATAAATAAACGTATCTTTTTAATTCTACATATTTATATCTATAGTTTCACCTATTTCACACTTGAAAAACAAATTTACTCCTCAAACTAATTTATCAAAATTAACATGGTTATATTTCATAATAATATTCACCAGTAGTCAAAAGTAAGCATTAAAATTGAGCAAGAGACTACCTTCATTATTTCAACTTTTTTGGGAACTCTAAAAATATTTAATTTTACATGATGACATTATTAGCGTCCATTTGTGCCCGTGGAGTGTCTGACTTCTTTAGAATGTCAAATAAGTTCGACACATCATGTGGAGTGTCGGACACGTGTTCGAGTTGTGTCGTACGCGTGCCGGAGTGTCCTCACCTCAAGAAATGTGTTTGTGCTTCGTAGACAAAATTTGTATCAAACTTTAATGTCAGTAAAATTGGGCTCCGACCCTCTAGCCAAAACCATTATCAAATCTGAGGTCACTTTTACCCAAATTAATTGTGACGGAAATTTGAGGGTTGTAGATGCTTCTACTCAATGTTTACTACCTATACTAAGATTGAAATTTGATAAATAGAAGCTGATATTACTCAAATTGCACAGTTAAATAAATTTTGTACATATACAATCAAGTTATAAAATTCTAGAAATTAAGTATGCAAATGGCAATCAAATATAAGAGTGTGTGTTCATGTGTACATGTATGAGTGAGAGATATACCTGAAGAGTGCCAATTAGATTTTCCCTATCGGTGTCATCCTCAGGAGGCATCTTAAAGATTGTCCCAGATGGCCAACCATGCTCTTTAAAATACCTGATTTCCAGAACTTCAACCATAAAAGCAACCCAAACTAGAAAGAGGAATACATACACATACACATACACACTTAAAATATTTATTATTCCAAATTCTAATTATCAAATCAACCCGTAGTAGAAAGAGGAAAACACACACACACACACAAATACATTTACAATCCCTTCATATTTCGTAAAAAATAACAATAATTATCAAACAGAAGTCACTTTAATATTCAAAATCCGACTAATTCTCAATTAACAAACATTACTAAGACCTTAATCAATTATCACAACAAATTCAACACCATTCAAACCTCTAATTACGTCAAGTTAAGAAATCACCAAAATTAACAACACAGCAAAAATAGCAACATCATAACAAAACCCTCAAAATCCCATATGAGATTTACAAAACCCTCCAAAATTTTAGACACTAAATCCAAAAATCAACTGAAAAAATGAATCTACTGCAAACCAAGTAAAGATCGTAGTAATTGATAACAAATATCATATATATATTGCACCACATAACCATCAATTCGATTTTCACAGTTAAAAGAGTAAGAATTTATCACAGATGACTATGATGATTGAGGACATGGTTTTGGTTTATAATTTATATTATTTTTTAATTTAAATTAAGCACAACTATTAGGTATAAAGTCACAATATGTATATTAAACGTACATGGAACAAATGGAGTATACATGTACAAATCAATTTCAAATCTTCAATTTCATAATGTGTACAGTTAAATTGTAAGAGAAGCCCATTAATCTTCCATTTCATATTCTGTACAAAATGGAGTATACCTGCACCAATAAATCTCAACTTTAATTTCATAACCTGTACAAATAAAGTCACAATATGTATATTAAACCTACATGGAGGAAATAGTGTATAAACATACTGACAAAGTATAAGAGGAACCCATGAAAAAAGGGTTTCATACAAATGCGTGTAAGAGAGAGAGAGCGACGGAGAGAGAGTGAAAGATTAACTGATGAGGAAGAGGAAGACATGAATGGAGCTTGATTTTGGGGAGGGAGATCACTTTTGGAGCTCGGGCGGGAATGGAGAGATTTGGGAGAAAATATCCATTTGAGCGGGGGGGGGGGGGGGGGGGGGGGGGGGAAAGACGCGCGTCCAAAAACAATTTGAGAAAAAACTGTCGTATAAGCTATACTTTTACTAAAAAGAGTCGTAATATTATAATATATGTAATCAAATGTGATTCATATATTTAAATGGTCATATAAATTAACCTTAATAAATATATAACAACAATTTATAAAAAAAATATGTCATGTAAGTAATATTGTTATACTTTTTATGACATTTTTAAAAAAAATGTCTTAAAAGTCATTTTTAAAACTGTCATAAAAAGGTATTTTTCTTGTAGTGAGGACACATGTCATCTTACGTGGCAATATTCGACACCCGAGGAGAGTTGGTCGGCACCCGAGGAGTGTTAGTCGGCACCCGAGGAGAGTTGGTCGGTACCCGAGGAGAGTTAGTCGACACCCGAGGAGAGTTAATCGGCACCCGAGGAGAGTTAATCGGCATACCAACAGGGAAGATCAAAGGATAACTACGCATTTAATGATCATTAATGTACATTTATACTGTAGATAACAACACATAGCATAACAAGCAATTCAACAATTAGATTCGTTGAATGTAGACATAATGTATAAATGTCTACATAAAATGAATCTCTTTATCTCCCATCACTATAAATACATGTATTCCCTTAGCCAAAAGGGAGAT
The DNA here is from genome assembly GCA_949130495.1 of Sambucus nigra. Lineage (NCBI taxonomy): Eukaryota > Viridiplantae > Streptophyta > Magnoliopsida > Dipsacales > Adoxaceae > Sambucus > Sambucus nigra. The sequence continues at coordinate 79,195,167 of OX422223.1, forward strand.
CCAAGAACCAACAGACACCATACACAAGATCCACACCTTTTTCTCTCTATACACCACATTGTGCAATTGTAAACCACTGGGAATAAAATAACAGTGGACGTAGGCTTTTCCTTATAGCCGAACCACTTTAAAAATCTTTGTCTCTTATATGTTTGATGTGAATGTTTATCTTCATCTTCAATCTCATCCTCATCATTTATCTGCTGTTGACGCCACTAAAATGGTAGTGGCCATTTTCTGTCTTCAACAGATTGGCGCCGTCTGTGGGAACGTATTACAAGCATTGTTCTCCATCAAATGCTAAGTTTTTATTTTCTATATGATTCAATCATGGTTTTTATGTTTATATACATAAATTAATTATCCAATTTTTATCTGCAAAATGTTGCATATCATGATTTTTAAATCATAACTATTAGATTAATTCTTATTTAGAAATCTGAAAAATAGTGGATTTCATAAATCATAACTTTTTGCTTGATTCTCAAGTTTCTATTTTATATCATGGAATACATATTTTAAATGATTACATATACCAATATATACGACGATGATAAGATTTGATCATTTTCATTGTTGATTTTGAAATAAATTTTGTAAGATTTTTGATGTCTATTCAAATTCCCATCATATTTTTAATAAAAGAATGGGAAAAGGTTAAAGACAATAAAAAGTTTTCTCATGGAAATCATGACCCAGATCTATTTTCTCTCTCTTCAAGTTTGAGTCTCTTTGCATTCACTTTTATGAATTATATGCTTAATTTGGTTCATCTTCCATCTATGTCAATAAAGTCAAATTGATTGATTTTTTATATAAATTTGGTAATAACTTTAATCATTCACCATATTTTTATCTCTCCAAATAGGGAATAGGAAGGTATCAATATAAAAAATAATTTTCTCTCACCTGAAAAACCCACTAACTGTAGTTGGTCGACGAGGAAAAAATATTCCAAACTGTATCAACGTAGTTGGTCGACGAGAAAAAAATATTCCAAACTGTATCAACGTAGTTGGTCGACGAGGAAGAAATATTCCAAACTGTACCAACGTAGTTGGTCGACGAGGAAAAAATATTCCAAACTGTATCAACGTAGTTGGTCGACGAGGAAAAAGTATTCCAAACTGTATCAACGTAGTTGGTCGACGAGGAAAAAATATTCCAAACTGTACCAAGTATGGTTGGTCGGGGATAAAAACCCACTAACTGTAGTTGGTCGACGAGGAGAATTTATCGACCTTGGTTGGTCGGACACATTTTATGAAAAAGACAAAAATTTACCAAGTATGGTTAGTCGGGGATAGAAACTCTCACTAACTATAATTGGTCGACGAGCACAATTTAACAACCTTGGTTGGTTGGAAAAATTTTAAACATTTTTATACTCTTTACTTTATTATTAAGTGATCGAGCAACATTACTAATACTTGTAACTTTTTTATTACTAAGTTGGTCGATGAACAACACAATATTGTTATCTTTTTAACTTATACATATGCACAGATGTAGAGTATTTTACAAGACAATAGCAATTAAGATTTCAAACAAAAATGAAAGTCTTTCATTAAAATCAAAAAACAAAATACATTGAGAATGAAAATGTATACTAACTATTACATTGAGATTCCTACTCTATTGGTTTCTTTCCCTCTTCTTTTGAAACAGGTTCCTCGCCAGCAGGAGGATCATCCAAAGCATAAGGGGAGTTTATGAAGTTAAGATCTTTCAGCATTTTGATGTTCATCACAGATGGTCTGTCCGAGCAGCTCTTGCTCGTCCCCAAGAAACTCTTGCTCGTCCCCGAGCAGGAAGTTGCTCTTCAAGACTCATGATCTTCTCGGACATCTCAGCCAAGGCCTGGTTCTTTGCCATTAGTTGGAAGGCTTGATTCTCCAAAGCAGATTGAGTTCTCTGTTCTTCGACAGTTACCCGAGCAGCTCTTGCTCGTCCCCGAGAACCTCTTGCTCGTTCCTGAGCAGAGGTAGAAGTCAAAATCATCATCTACAGCACTGAGATCTTTGTTACTACTGTCTCGACGAATAATGAAGAAGAAGTTGTGTGAAAATGTTTCGAAGTCCACCAGTAGCTTGGTACTAATCAGATTGAAGAGTTGGGTTCAAAAGCTAGTATGTTACCCGACAAAGTATTCAGAGGATCATAAATCAGAAGAATCAAGCACGTGAAGTTAGCACTCAGTTACTCGGCACAGGAGGCAGTTGGTCGGCTAGCAAACCAATCAACATACTTGAAGATTATGACAAGCTACAAGCTACAAGCTGCATACTATGGCATGGCTGCATCCAAATTCCCAGGGGTGATACATAGCACACGGAGTTCCTCAAAAGAAAGATTAGCAACCATCGATCAGCCTGCATCATATGTCGTCCAGGAGATAATGCACTTTATGTTGAACAAATCAAGAAGGTAGATCAAGAATTTCACGAGCACTGAGCAACACTGCAGAATAAATACTTCATCCTTTCAAGTAAACCATCAAGCATGGAGCATTGGGGGCTTCTGTTAACGTAAAAATTCTCCATCTATGAGGACCAATCAGAAAAGGACACATGTCATCCTACGTGGCAATATTCGACACCCGAGGAGAGTTGGTCGGCACCCGAGGAGTGTTAGTCGGAACCCGAGGAGAGTTGGTCGGTACCCGAGGAGAGTTAGTCGACACCCGAGGAGAGTTAGTCGGCACCCGAGGAGAGTTGGTCGGCATACCAACAGGGAAGATCAAAGTATAACTACGCATTTAATGATCATTAATGTACATTTATACTGTAGATGACAACATATAGCATACTAAGCAATTCAATAATTAGATTCGTTGAATGTAGACATAATGTATAAATGTCTACATAAAATGAATCTCTTTATCTCCCATCACTATAAATACATGTATTCCCTTAGCCAAAAGGGAGATCCAAGAAAACCAAGAACCAAGAGACACCATACACAAGATCCACACCTTTTTCTCTCTCTACACCACATTGTGCAATTGTAAACCCCTAGGAATAAAATAACAGTGGACGTAGGCTTTTCCTTATAGCCGAACCACTTTAAAAATCTTTGTCTCTTATATGTTTGATGTGAATGTTTATCTTCATCTTCAATCTCATCCTCATCATTTATCTGCAGGCCACTACCATTTTAGTGGCGTCAACAGTTCTTTTATTTCATAAGATTTTTTTTTGGGAAACATTTGCAGATTAAATTTATGAAATAAGAGATGAAAATAAAAATTGGATTCGAAAATATCATTATTTGGATTTGGAACTATCATTATGAAATAAGATATTAAATAAAAAATGTTGCAAATTAAGTGGTTAAGATTATATTTTTTAATGAAAATTATTATTTTAAATAAATAAATAAATAATCGGATCGGATTATCGGATTCTTAACAAATCGAATTCGGAACCCTAACAGAGAATCGGATCGGATCCAAATTCGTTTAACATAAACGAATTTGGATTTGCGTGATCCAGTCTAAATTTAATCCGTTTACAGGCCTACCTCTCACATCGGGTAGTTACTTATGAACCTCTGAACTTTTCCCCATATTCAATGAGAATCCATCGCAAGATCCATGCCTTGAATGAAGAAGTCCATTATCTTCCCTGAAGTCACGCCACAGTATAAATTCTCCAATGATTCGGAATGCCTATAATTCTAGATCAGGGGTAGAAGATAAAAGAAACTAAGCAGATGTAGAATGAATTGACAAAGGCTAATGTGAAGATATTAATAAATCCACTCTCAATTCTTTTAAAAACATTTCGGATAATTTGTACATCAAAATTTAAAATGTTTTTGAAGAACAAGTGACATTTGGTTTTGAAGATAGATAAAAGAGGTCTCAACTTTCAAAAATCACTGGGAGGTATATTTAAATTAACTAAATTTCATATTATAAAAAATGGGAGGGAAATTGACCTTTAAATAAGTTTTTTTTCAAAATCTAGGTCTGGGGAATCATGGCCAAGGTCGTGCACACGGGCTCATTTTATAGTTTTGTAAACACTGTCGTGAGTACGAGCTCAATATAGAGCCGTGCGAATGGTTAAGGCCTAAAACTCTTTCAAATTTATTAATAAGTTTAAGGTATAAAATCAACTCCCAAAACATTTTTAAAATAGTTTAAAAGGTCTCTGAGCCTATTTTAAATCATGTATTCAAACATTTAAAAAATCCTCACACGTTTTAGAAAACTTAAGTTCACGTGTGTGTTTAGCCATGTATAGTTCACAATAATATAAATTGTATATAAACTTCATTCCAATGCAAATGTACGACAATAAAAGTCTTTAATGCTCAGAGTGCAAGATCTTCAAATCTTCAAATGTTCATCTAAGTCTAATCTAAGACAAATGACCGCTCCTCACTCATAACGAATCAAGACTATTTGGCTTAAAAAACTCAGCGACTCAAAACATTATTAATATAAAATTAATACAAAATTAATATTAATACAATATCATATTTTCAATCTTTCCCTTTGGCTATTCCGTGGCATAACTCCTAAAAAAATCAAAATGATCTCATTACCCCTATAAGACTCACACCACACTAGCCATATAGAGAGAGCAGTAAGAAGGTAATATACAAGTAATCCATAAGACCAATGATGAAGTAAAAAAGTCGAGTCAGAAAAATGGGTTGGAGTTGAAATCATCAATGCTAAGCCTGAAACATCATGAAACAATAAAAAACATCCTGAAAGCAATAACATGCACAAAGAGGAACTCCCCCTGCTTGGTAATCCTTCGATAAGTATCCAAGATCATCTATCATGATACTAATACCAAGTGGCAAAACATCTGAATAACACAATGTAATAAAGATGCTCCCCTTATATAGTAAATCCCAAGACAAATAACAACTCCCCTTATCATAGACATTACTTTCTCCCCTAGTAAATGAAAAGAAACTTAGTCCTCTTTTAACACAAAGGAAAAATAAAGAATAATTTTATCCCCCCTTAATCTCACTGTGAATAAAGTTTTTGCCCCTCTTTTAACACAGTTAAGTAAAAGAGAAAAATAAATTATGGAGAACGAGGATAACATGGCAAATCAAAGTTACGTAAGCAAGAAAAGCTAGTAAATCATACGAACAACCAGACAATAATATGGAAATCAATAAATGATCATATATACATATGAATCATAATATCACAAAATGAATTTCATTAGCATCACCTTGAAGATAAATGATATCTAACAATAAATACAAAAGAAGGATATGAGATAAAATAACATCAAACTAGTAAAAACTAGATCATATGACAAAGTATGGATATAAAGCATAAGCATATTAAGAATATGACAATATAGCACAAGAGATATGGACAAAATCATAATACCCATAAAGCAGCAAAATAAATCTATTCAACCATCAAAACTATCTAAATATCCATAACAACCTAATATATCAAGGTAGCAATGATAAAAGATACCAAGCAAAAGTATGAATATATAAGTACATACAAGATGATAAAAGTACCACAAACGGTACTACAAAAATGAATAACATGTAAAAAAGACAAATATTAAAAGCTTTAGTCGTCAGATTTGTCATCGTACTCAACATCATCATATTCTCCATCATTTGTCTCCTAATCCTCATTGCATCCTCAACATCATCAAGTTGGCTTAGGTAGATTTTTATTTCTACTTATGCATTTGAACATTCTTCATTCCCGATTTAGCCCTTATCATTCTTTAGGAGCTGAAAGAATGGTTGACACTTTTTAGAGGATCTATAGATGAAGCAATTTAGTGGTTTCAACATCTCGATCAATTTTTGAATGACCCTAACTATATTGGGCGGGTGAATATTATTTATCGCCTTCGAGTTGGCCAGGATTTACTTCAATTACCCTTTAATTGACTAGGTAGCCTAAAAACTTCTTGAACTTGACTCCAAAAGATCAATGGTCGCGTTAAGTTTCATTGTATATAATATCTGAGGACCTCAAATGTATTCTTTGGGTTTGTCAAATGATATCTTTTGTATCTACCATAAGCGAACAAACACGCCCGACAAGGATGGTCACTGTGAAATTCTATTTGTCTATTTTTCAATTTATTAAATATTAAACCAATAAATAAACACACCCAATTTTAAACCGAGTTGTAGCGACAAACCAATTCATCCAATTTTATCTTTTTATTCTAAACATGTGTCTAGGTGATAACAGATAAAATAAACCAATCGCACAGTACACCGATGTACGAGGAAAACCACAAAGGGGAAAGCCTTGGATGGCCAAGACAATAATTCACATTGATATGGTCTTATAAAGCATAAACAGTAGACTAACACAAAAAATCGATCCCCTATAATTCTTGACGCTGCTCTATCTTAAACCACTCCTCCACAGTGCAACCTAGGAGTCCACCTACGCAAGCTTCCGCGACACACGAGTCCACACGAACCTCGGTATCCACCGATGATGGCTCAATAAACATCAAACACCGCAATCAGCACGCACAGAGTCCATCGCACAAAACAAGTTCTCTCAAAATGAAAGAAACAAACTTTTCCGCCCAAACTTAAGATCTCAAAGCATATGAATTATGGAACTTGGATCTTAAAACATAAAGTGTGAAACTTGAGGCATGGAACTTTGGTAAACAGGTGCAGAAATATTTTTTACTAAATGTTCTTTTTAAAAATTTCGAGTCTAAAATGCCTTAAATAGAAAAATATGATTTTTAAGGCGGCGAACTCGTTCGAATGAAAATTAGGGTCGTTCGAACGAGAATAACATCTCGTTTTAATGAAAACCCTAGTTCGTTCGAACAAGAAGGCAATCTCATTTGAACAAATCTTCTAATGAGAAGTCCTTGTAAAGCAGTCCAACCTCGTTAGATGTTCACTTGATCTTTGTTCTAACATATTGCCAAATTCGTTCTAACGAACTTATAAAGTCGTTCGAGTGAAATCTCATTTTCATTGCTAACGAGTTTATATCTCATTCTAATGAACTTAAACTTGAAAAAAAATTCTTACAAAAAATATTAAAGCAGTTCCAAACATTTTAAAGAAAAAATAAACACCCTTAAAATATTTCTTCCAATGACTCATAATTAATACGCATTCATACTTGCGAAATCCCCGATAAACGTGTAGAAAAACTTGACACGATACACACGACATGACACATCCAATCTTTAAATATTGGTCGCTACATCTTCATCAAACAACTTTATATGCTTATGGAATTAACAACTTAAAGTGTATCCAAAGACTCAAACAATTTTGTTCAGAATAATCCCAATTACATAAAAATTGACTCGATTGGAATTTATCCTCACAAATCTCCCACTTTGGCTATTCCAGGACAAAACCAAAAGAAAAATCCTATGGGCTATCAAGCTCTTTAAAAATACTCATTCTCCAACCCCTAAAAGGAAAAAGATTACATACACTCAACAGACACACAAACATGAGTAGCTTTAATTTGCTTGAAAACTTTGTCGCATGGATGTAAACCTGTAATCCTGCACTTAAACAGACCTTAAAATGCAAAAAAGAATATAACTAGTATACATCCACAAATTGATAAACATTTAACAATGTCTAAAACAATATCAACCAGGGTAAGACGTCTCCTCATAAGATAAAGATATCCTAATCATGCAAAGGAAATATACAATTTCTTCCCCTTTTTGTTCAGGAATCAACAAAGCAAGATAGCATAAATAATAACTCCCCTAAAAGCCAAATTTCCAGCTAAATATGTGATCTTAAGATACCAATATGAGAAAATTTGATACTAACAATTTAAAACATAGGGAGTAGGGAATAAAGCATGCAACTGTGTAAAGTGTAACAAACACGCAACATGGCAACTCAAACACATATACTCCAAACGATCAAGCATATAGTAAACATGAACTAAATGTAAACTGCAAAGACTTAAAATAAGATACTGTAACAACCCAGACTTTTGAGTGACCATTTTATATTATTTTGCCTGATGGGCTAATTTTATAAAATAGAGGAAGTTGGAGTAATTATTTTTTCCCGTGAGTTAAGGGATAATATTTACCATGTTTTGCCTATTTACCGTTATGAGAAGGTAAATGGCATCATATTGTGTTTTATTGCGTCGTTGTATTTTACACGACGGTTATAACATACATTTAAATCTGAGTATAATTAATGAAATAACATGATGTAGGAACATAAAAAAAATATTGTACGCTACTCCGAATGCCAAAATAGGGGTGCAGTAGGTTTTGGAATAGTCGAGATAGTCAAAATAAGTGCCAAGTCGTATTTTTGAGTTCCGGGCACTTTTGACGGATTATGACTCAATTATGTAGTTACGAGTTATTTTAATGGTGTATTAACATTTAAAAGAGGTGAATTTATGTTTAAGACCCGTATAAGTCTCCCAACCCCTTTTTTTCTTCTCATTTTATGTTATAAGCCAGGAGGGAGACAGAGAAGAGAAAGTTGGGAGAAATGGAGAAAAGAGAGAGAAATAAAGATTTGGAGCTGGAAATCGTTGCTATCGGAGGATAATCCGAGACTACAAACTTGAGGCAAGTTTCTTACTTGCTAGATATTGATTTAATGTGATAAATTACATGTATAGTTATATTTTTGGAGATTTAAACCATTTTTTGGATTTGTAGTTTTTTAGTGATTTAACCCTTAATCTTGTAGTTAAATTTGATTTGAGGAGAAAATATGAGTTGTCGTTGTGTAGAATGGTTTGGGTTGAATTAGTTGTTGTTGACGATGTTAGAAATGGAAGATTTGAGGTTTTGAGGAAATTAGGGTTCTTAAACCCGTAGCCCAAATTGGGCAAATCTGCAGGGCCGAATCGATTCGGCCTTAGGGTGAATCGATTCGGATATGGGGAAGGTTACAGGTCTGGGAAACCGAATTGATTCGGGTTGGGGCCGAATCGATTCGGTTGAGACAGAATGTTGGTTTTACTCACCGAATCGATTCGCTTTTGGGCGAATCGATTCGTAATCAGGGAAGAATTGATTCGACCCTAGGGCGAATCGATTCGGATGCCATGTTTTGTGAGATTTTTCTAGTTTTATTTTAGCCCTTTTCTTTTAGGTTCGAGGTTTAGGAACCTTCCTTTGGGAAGTAATGAGGAGTCCTAGAGGGTTGTGTTGGGTAGACAAGTATCCTAGGCTAGCATGGGGTTAGTTGGGCTTATTTTAAAGGTTAGATTGTGTAGGTTAATGTCCGAATGATATAGGAAGTTGACCTAAAATTAATAGAAGATAAAATGATAACGTTGGGACTTTTGGGAGATAATTATTGAGGGAGACTCATTTTGATGACTTAGGATATCGTTGTGGACTCTTGGAGACTAGTTTGAGGATATTGGCACTTCGGGTTTTAGGTCATTAATACAATATGACTTTAAGAATAAGAAATGCACATGGTAAAATTGGTATTTCATCATTGAAAATAAATTATTTCTGAGAATGAAAAATATGGAAGTTTTCAAATGGAAAAAGAAATGATTTTCATAAATGATAATTTATGTAAACACACCTCTCTAAATCGCTATCATAAGGGTAGTTGTGCGCGTGAGGTGAAGTCCTCTAGCTAATGAATGCAGGGTGAATATAGTCCTGGGCCATATGAGCATTTATTGTATGTTTTCTGCGCTAGTGAGGTCATTCTGGGTGTGGTTATGACTCACTCGCAGGCATATGGACGCTTCCCGACGTCTTGCGTTGTAGGATCCCAGGTTGTTTGGTGGTAGGCCCTGGAAGATGATAGCCATTTAGGAGTGAGCACAGTGGGGAAACCCGGACGGGCGATCTTAGATACGTTATTTGATATGAAATATAACTATTAATAATAATTTGGGGCATTATTGATGTTAAAGCATTTTATGATAATAAAATGGATTTAAATATATTTCGTGGATGGAAGAAGGGAAATTGAGAAGTTATGTGATGAAAGAGCATTTTTATGATAATAAACCTGCTTTAAATATATTTTCTGGATGGAAGAAGGGAAATAGACGTTGTAAAGAAAGTAATGAGATAAAATTGATTTGGTAAACATTTGATAAAATGAATTACCATTTATATATTTCCTAAAGAGAAATAGGAACCGTGCATGTAGAGTTGTGAATAATTGATTTGATGTCTCCTTGAGTATATGTAGATGAGTTCTCCCATTCTTATATGATCATTGAGCATTAACATTGATATTACACTAAGTTTTGCTTCTAGATTGAGAGGTGAGAAATTGTATGATTTAAATTGTGAGAGATAATTACGTTCGTAACTGTCATGCATTTTAGTCACATGGTAATCATATCAAATCGGTCCCTAACCCGTCTATATTTCTTTGTCTTGCATGCACTTCTTTGTCCGTTCAGGTGCTCCTCTGCAAGGACGCCCGTATTGACCTCTCCATTCCGGTTATCTTGGAGCTATAGCACTTGCGGATGTTGTAGGATATTTGTTATAGACGCTTCTTTCCATTGTACTCTAGTTATGTTCAGTTTATATATTCGGGCATGTTACCCAAGCTTTGTAATCATTTATTATACTGTGATATTTAAATTGTAATACTCGGTGTAACCTGTTTGTATTTGTCTGTTAACCGACAACTTATTCGGTTATTGATTTATGCATATTGTATTCCGTTACTCGTTGATTTTTTATATCCACCATTTTTGCAAATGGGATTGTCTCAGTGTTTTTCTTTTACTTGCAAAATTTAATTTGACAGTCCGTTTTCTAAAATAATTGGTGGTTATCTCGTACTATTAATTTAATCGGCAGTGATGCTAAGAATGGACCATCTATGATTTCTATGATTATTAGAGTATCGGGCTGGCCACATCTTATTTTAGTAGGCGGGTTGTCACAGATGGTATTAGAGCATCAGGTTCTAGTGTCCTTAGGAATCTGTGCGGACGTATTTCGCTTTCAGCGTTACTTGTGATTTGATATAGAGCCTTAGGACTAAGATCGTTGATTTCTCTTGTGGGATTTCGTTCTCCTACCATAACATAAGAGCCTAGAAAATATTTTGCGCATTCGTGTGAGATTCGCAAGTTGAATGAGGAAGGGCGTCAGGGAAGGCCGTTATGAAGGCGTCATGAGACAGGATTACTAAGAACTGTAAGCTGTAGTCGGGAATGAGGGCCGCTTTGGAGGTCTCTCCCTTCGTAGCATTATCTTATATTGCTACCGCAACTACTAAGTACAATAGATATAGTTTTCCCAAGTACTGCTGCCAGAGAGAGTGGTACTAAGTTTGTAATTGCTAGCAACGTTACGTTGAAGTTGAAAAGTCCTTGACAAGGACCACATGTTGTAGTTAAGTCAGAAGGAGGAAGTGTAATCTCGTTCAGTGGAAATATAAGGCCCAGGAGTTTTGGCCTAGAGAGGGGTATATAAATGCCCAGATGTGAAGGATTGAGGAAAATCATTCACCCATAGGAGTAATGTTGAAATGGAGGAAATGGTAGTCACCACATTTTGGGGGAGCTGGAGGTTTTACCCATGGAGAAACCCGTTAGATATTTTTCAACAGAGAGTGTCTCTGGGACGTCAGGAATGATGAAAGGGTGGATTCTCAAATATTCATATGAGACCGTACACCAAAATAAGGTAGGTGCAAGGAAGAAAGATCCCTTCAGTGGAATGATAGGCTCACGAATAAGTGTTGTTAACAGTTTCAGAGAAGTAACGTTCATGAAACCCCATTAGTGGACATCCACCCGGGGAAGACTCATTGAACTAAGGCGGGGGAGGCCGGTAGCATGTTCACTTTTGTTGAGGAAGTTAAGGGAGCTACACGAGTAATCGCCAGGGTAGCTAGAGATGGATGAATGATTTTGACGTGGAATGTAGAACCACGCATTTTGGTCTTATCGATTGAAGAGCAAGGGCAAGAATAGGATGCCTAGTCGGGACATTAAGGGAAGTAGTTTGGTTTGGGATAAGACTAGAGTACGGTGTCTGAGGACCATTGGCAGTGGTGGTGCATTCTGTATGATAAGATGGAGTAGTGTGGTATTAACCCTAGATTCGAGTGTGTAAATCGAGCTTGTGGTATTATCGATATTATTATAGAGAGTGTATTTATATGACTTTTGTGGCAGGGAATCCTATATTTTTCCTCCACTCGTTATAAGGCGAGTGATGATATTTTAAAAGTATATGTGTGGTATGTGCTACTCGTATTATATGTATTATACGAGTGGAAATATTCTTGGTTTGGTTGGAGCGATAGCAAGCGAATAAATTGCGAGGCTATCGTATTTGTAGTTCCAAAATGGAGCTAGTTGTTCTATAATATCTCACCTGGATACATGATTGAGACTTTATAGAGATCGTTTAAGGTATATAAGAATTTTTCATTTTTATTTCTTTTATTTTGCATGTATGATGTTGTCTTATCTCCAACCAACAAAGTTAAGTAGTAATGTATAGGAGGGGTTCCTTATTTGGATTTCGCTTTGCGAGACGCTCCATGCATGAACCTTAACGACGTTGGGAGTGGAGAGACGTTGCATTTTTTCTTTTCTTTCTTTCTTTTGTTGTTGGAATACTGGGTTGGAAGGTTTAGCCAAAAATCACGTGATTGAGTGATTAAAGGGCTATTAAAGTGCGATATAGGAGCACTGCAATTAGTTCTCTCCTCTGATCGATGTGAGGGAGACCTAGATATGAAAGTCGGATTGAGACTTATGGTTATGCCTTGATGATAAGGCCATTTAAAAAGATATGTGTATATATTGGGATGAAGCATTTGTAACACCTTACAAAAAGTAAACGTACGATTAGTTAAATTTTTTATTATTGGAAATGGTAAGACATAGAAGTAGAATAGTATTATTAGGGTTACGAGTTAGAATTTTAGCGGTCCCGATCATGTGTCTTAGACCGTTACATCTTGATGACCGACGATGCGAGGTAGTAGTGTAACGGGAGGGTTCCTTATTTGGATTTCGCTCTGCGAGATGTCCCACGCATAAAACCGAGCGAATGTCGAAAGTTGGGAAAGGTCTTGGACACTAGGGATATAATTAGGATAATACTTATACGACTCGATTAGGATATATCGACCTTAGGATTATTTAGACGTAAGTCCCTTAGGGCAGGTGACGTTGTTTTAGGAAGGCTGTAGGGAGTTGACCACGAGTAGGTTTATGGGTTAACTCTAAGTGGGATTAGGTCCCTAGAAATAAGAAGTATGGGATCTCGAGTAATTTGGGTTGCTAGGCCAAGGTAAGGCCTCTCGTAGATAGAGCGTTACGTCGGTAACCTAACTTTAGGGGAGTTAAGAAGGATGAGTTGACCTTTACTCCTGCACTCATGTTATTAAGATCGGAAGTGGATTTAACGAACGAGTCTCTGCCAGGAACGGGAAGTATTAATACTGGAGCATGGACCCATTGTCCATGCATCTCACAAATTTAAACCTCGTGAGAAGTATTATCCCACGCTTGATGTAGAGTTCATAGCGATAGTATTCGCCTTAAAGAGATAGAGGCACTACTTCCTGGGCAGGAAAATTTGGTCTTTTACGAACAAGTTGTTATGATAAATTATTGGGGCGACAGAGTTGGTGTTTAAAGTTCGTAAAGTACTATCAAACTGGATATTCCCTTTCGCTAAGGGAATGCGAATGGGGTAGTTGATGCGCCGAGTAGAAAACCCATCGGAGAGATTAGTGAAGGCATGGAAAGCCAAGTAGAACGAACCTAGCTAAGAGGACTTTGTATCAAGAGCATTAATGTCCGTGATTGACCATTTCACCTACTAGTGTGAAGAGACTAGTGGTGGAATGAGGAAGGGTATATCCGTGGACATTTTCTTTGAATTTCCGGCACCGAATTGGTCATGATCCTATTTGAAAAAATTGTTGATCATTTGACCAAATCGCTGCTTTTCCAGCCAATGTGGGCGGACTTTTTACGGAGGAGTACGCCCAGCTCTTTATGGTTTAATTATGGAATGGTATAAGGTGCCTATCAAAATAGTGATGGACCAAGACTAGATTTTTGTGTCGAAGTTTTGGTAAAGTTTCCAGAAAGAATGGAACCGTATGGAAATAGAGTATATCCTACCACCCGAAAGTGGATGAATGAATGGAGAAAGTTAACCAAATATCGGAGGGCATACCTTGAATGGGTGTGTTCGACTTAAATGAAGGATGGTAGAAGTGGATTTTATAGGTCTAAATTTCGTACAATAATTCGGATCATTTTTCTTTAAGGATGGCATCGTCTGTGGCCTGGTGTAGCCGACTGAGTAATTCGCCTGCTCGTTGGATGGAACCAGCGGACAATATATTCCTTGGACTTGGGTGGTCCAAGAACCTTTCTTTAATGATAGGGTTCATGGAGTCGCATACTTTGAAGGGCTACGCCAACTCGAATAGAGGTCAGGTAGTATTGGAGGTAGGAAATTAGTTTTAATGCAGTATTCCCTAAGAAGGGTATAAAGCGATTCAGGAGGAATGGCAACTTGTCCCGAGTTATGTCGACATCTTTCTTTCATCGTAGAAAGGTAGGATCGATAGTTCTTGAGGAATGACTAGATGCTATTTTAGAGCACAAAATATGTAGACTAAGATCGAATAGTGACGACCTTAGTCCAAGTCCAATGGGGATGCCACATTGACGAGGAGTTGCTAAGGATGAAAGAACGGTAGTTTAGAATAGTTTACCCTTAATATGGTTATACGGTGTGCCTGAATTTTGAGGGTAAAATTCCCTTCTAAGGGGGGGAGTATGTAACAACCCAGACTTTTTAGAGACCATTTTATATTATTTTGCCTGATGGGCTAATTTTATAAAATAGAGGAAGTTGGAGTAAATATTTTTTCCCTTGAGTTAGGGGATAATATTTACCATGTTTTGCCTATTTATAGTTATGAGAAGGTAAATGGCATCATATTGTGTTTTATTGCGTCGTTGTATTTTACACGACGGTTATAACATATATTTAAATTTGAGTATAATTAATGAAATAACATGACGTAGGAACATAAAAAAAATATTGTACGTTACTCCGAATGACAAAATAGGGGGTGCGGCTGGTTTTGGAATAGTCGAGATAGTCAAAATAAGTGTCAAGTTGTATTTTTGAGTTCCGGGCACTTTTGACGGATTATGACTCAGTTATGTAGTTACGAGTCATTTTAATGGTGTATTAACATTTAAAAGAGGGGAATTTATGTTTAAGACCCGTATAAGTCTCCCAACCCCTTTTTTTCTTCTCATTTAATGTTATAAGCCAAGAGAGAGGAGAGAGGGCTGGGAGAAATGGAGAAAAGAGAGAGAAATGAAGATTTGGAGCCGAAAATCGTTGCTACCGGAGGAGAATCCGAGACTACAAACTTGAGGCAAGTTTATTACTTGTTAGATATTGATTTAATGTGATAAATTGCATGTATATTTATATTTTTGGAGATTTAAACCATTTTTGGGATTTGTACGTTTTTAGTGATTTAACCCTTAATCTTGTAGTTAAATTTGATTTGAGGAGAAAATATGAGTTAGTAGTTGTGTATAATGTTTTGGGTTGAATTAGTTGTTGTTGATGATGTTGGAAATGGAAGATTTGAGGTTTTGGGGAAATTAGGGTTCTTTAACACGTAGCCCAAATTGGGCAATTCTGCAGGACCGAATCGATTCGGCCTTAGGGCGAATCGATTCGGATATGGGGAAGGTTACAGGTCTGGGAAACCGAATCGATTAGGGTTGGGGCCGAATCGATTCGGTTAAGACAGAATGTTGGTTTTACTCACCGAATCGATTCGTTTTTGGGAGAATCAATTCGGCCCTAGGACGAATCGATTCGGATGCCATTTTTTGTGAGATTTTTCTAGTTTTGTTTTAGCCCTTTTCTTTTAGGTTCGAGGTTTAGGAGCCTTCCTTTGGAAAGTAATGAGGAGTCCTAGAGGGTTGTGTTGGGTAGACAAGTTCCTAGGCTAGCATGGGATTAGTTGGGCTTATTCTAAAGGTTAGATTGTGTAGGTTAATGTCCGAATGATATAGGAAGTTAACCTAAAATTAATAGAAGATAAAATGATAACGTTGGGACTTTTGGGAGACAATTATTGAGGGAGACTCACTTTGATGACTTAGGATATCGTTGTGGACTCTTGGAGACTAGTTTGAGCATATTGGCACTTCGGGTCTTTGGTCATTAATACAATATGACTTTAAGAATAAGAAATGCGCATTCTAAAATTGGTATTTCATCATTGAAAATAAATGATTTCTAAGACTGAAAAATATGGAAGTTTTCAAATGGAAAAAGAAATGATTTTAATAAATGATAATTTATGTAAAAACACCTCTCTAAATCGCTATCATAAGGGAAGTTGCACGCGTGAGGTGAAGTCCCCTGGATAATGAATGCAGGGTGAATATAGTCCTAGGCCATATGAGCGTTTATTGTATGTTTTCTGCGCTAGTGAGGTAATTCTGGGTGTGGTTATGACTCACTCGCAGGCATATGGCCGCTTCACAACGTCTTGCGTTGTTGGATCCCAGGTTGTCTTGGTGATAGGCCCTGGAAGATGATAGCCATTTAGGGGCACGCAGAGTGGGAAAAACCGGATGGGCGGTCTTAGATACGTTATATGATGTGTAATATAACTATTTATAATAATGTGGGACATTATTGATGTTAAAGCATTTTATGATAATAAAATGTCTTTAAATATATTTCATGGATGGAAGAAGGGAAATTGAGAAGTTATGTGATGAAAAAGCACCTGCTTTAAATATATTTTCTGGATGGAAGAAGGGAAATAGACTTTGTAAAGAAAGTAATGAGATAAAATTGATTTGGTAAACATTTGATAAAATGAATTACCATTTATATATTTCCTAAAGAGAAATAGGAACCATGCATGTAGAGTTGTGAATAATTGATTTGATGTCTCCATGAGTATATGTAGATGAGTTCTCCCATGCTTATATGATCATTGAGCATTAGCATTGATATTGCGCTAAGTTTTGCTTCTAGATTGAGAGGTGAAAAATTGTATGATTTAAATTGCGAGAGATAATTACGTTCATAACTGTCATGCATTTTAGTCACATGGTAATCATATCAAACCGGGCCCTGACCCGTCTATATTTCTTTGTCTTGCGTGAACTTCTTTGTCTGTTCAGGTGCTCCTCTGCAAGGACGCCCTTATTGACCTCTCCATTCCGATTGTCTTGGAGCTATAGCCGTTGCGAATGTTGTAGGATATTTGTTATAGATGCTTCCTTCCATTGTACTCTAGTGATGTTCAGTTTATATATTAGGGCGTGTTGCCCAAGCTTTGTAATCATTTATTATACTGTGATATTTAAATTGTAATACTCGGTGTAACCTGTTTGTATTAGTCTGTTAACCGACAGCTTATTCGGTTATTGATTTATGCATATTGTATTCCGTTACTCGTTGATTTTTTATATCCACCGTTTTTGCAAATGGGATTGTCTAAGTGTTTTTCTTTTACTTGAAAAATTTAATTTGACAGTCCGTTTTCTAAAATAATTGGTAGTTATCTCGTACTATTAATTTAATCGACAGTGATGCTAAGAATGGACCATCTATGATTCCTATGATTATTAGAGTATCGGGCTGACCACCTCTTATTTTAGTAGTCGGGTTGTCACAGATACCATATATCTATATGCAAAATATATCAAATAAAATCTAGCACGTATATATAGGTATAAATAACCATAAAACTCGACAAAAAACACATAAGCTTTATACCAAGAATATTATTGATGTGTCTAAACATGTGGGATTGAATAAATGAGGGTGACTAGATATAAATTGAAAAGGACAATCCCCGGGTCTTGAATAATGTCTAATTAAAAGATAATTTCCTTTTAAATAAATGCAGAAGCGTTGAGATGGTTTTAACTTTCAAAAATGATAACAAGTTTTAATATCTTCAAAACGAATTAAAACATAATAATTTAAGTCCTAGAAATTTGCCTAAATCATCATTAACAATTATTCAAAGTTAGGCGAAACCAAATTAATGCAAGTGACAAGAATTACACAATTTTACCCAATATTTAATTTAAGTCCCAAATTAAATGAATGTGAGAATTAAACCGAATTTTATCTTGAAATTATCCTAAGCATGCGTTCTAAATTTTGTGCAAGATAAAATTAAACAATGTCACACTACACCGCGATGTACGAGGAAAAACCCACTAACGGGAAAAAACCTCGGGACGGCCCTAGCCTCAAATCCACTAAAAGTGGTATTACAAAATACAAGACAAAAGACTTACTTCCTAAACTCGAACCCTCTCAAGCCGTGATGCTTATTCTTGTATCGACCTCCAATTAGCGGATAACCAACGGAGCTCCACCGTGGTCTCGGACTCCCTCCGATCGGGCAATTAGGCACACAGTCACCCAAGCTTGGAGCCTTTCTCCAAGTGAGTAAAACCGCAACAAATGTCTTCTTCTTTGTGATGGGAAATAGAAGCAAACCCGAAACGTCTCTTGAATTCGGTAGAGAAAACCGGTGCCAAAAAACTCCAAGTAAGGATATGTATATAAAGAACTTGGATAAACAACTATTGGGTGTAAACTAGAGTGTGTATGAATTTTTCATTAAAAAGTAACACTCAAAACTTGAACATTTTCCCTAAATAAATTTGCTCTCAAACTCTCTCTAAGAGTTGGATATGGAATGGAAAAGTTGGAAGGAAAAATGTGTTTCCCGTCCCTCATAAGGCTGGAAAAAGTTGGTTAAAAAACAAGTGGGGATCATGGGAGAAAACTGCCAAAAAACTGCTCAAAACTGTTCCCGCCTGGCATTCTCGTTCGAACGACTTTGACTGTCGTTCGAATGAGGTTTCTAACGAGCGACCAGCCTGGGCTCGTTAGAACCTCGTTAGATACCTCGTTAGAACGAGAAAGTCGTTCGAACGACTTATCTAACGACTGACCAGTTTGGTTGGAAAGCAGTCTCGTTCGAACGAAGTTTGGTTCGAACGAAAAATCTCGTTCGAACGAAATTTCGAACGAGTTTCAGAAATTTTTGTTAAATTCTATTTTGGCCCAGAAACATTTATATATATTAATATAAGGTTCTTTTTAAATTATTTCTGAAATAAACATGACTTTTATTAAACCTAACACCCAACTAAACATTGTTCCAAGCTCCTATATCAATATATTTACATTCATACCTTGGGAGCATGGAACCTTAGATGATGACGTAGAAACGAGGCACGCAAATCGGCATTTTGATGAAGCTTTAAATTCTTTGCCGCTACGTCTTCAACATACACTTCATAGGCTTGTGAATATTACAATAAATACTATCCTATGAATAAATGTTTTTGTCCGGAATTGAGCCAAAACTATATATGGACTCAATTGGAAATTTGTGTCCTTACAAATCTCCCCCTTTGGCTATTCCGGGACAAAAACCAAACAAAAAATCCTAAAGGGCCGTCAAGCTCTACTAGACTCAAAACATACCCCGCCCAATCTTGACTCAACCCAAGGATCAAACGCTTTGCCATAGAAAGATGCCACTTTAGAATAATTCCTGCACACTTAAGCAAACTCATCAAATGCATAGGGAATATCAAAATATTAAATGCAATTAATTACTCCCCCTAAATTAATTCTCCCTTTAAACACATGACCTACTTAGAAAGACGTCTCCCCCTAAGATAAATCTCCCCAAACGAAGATACGATAATAATAGGATTAGATACCATTTCTCCCCCTATCATCATTCTCCCCCTTTTTGTTCGGGAATAGTCAAAGAATAAAGAACTAATAAACAACATGTGGAAGCTTAAAGTGAAACGACATGAAAGCATATGGGCAATAAAAAACAAGGCAAAGACAAACAAATATCATATATATATACTAGAAATATATCAATGAAGCACTTGCATATATATATAGATATAAACACACACATGACACAAAATACAATAAGTTTGCACACTCGTATGGCAAAAATGTGTCATATGAAAACGGAAGTGTAGGGGTGTGTACTAGTAACAATTAAATTTAGACCCAAACACTTAAGAAACGTTCACGGAGTTCTCATTTGATTGCAAACTTCATCACAGTTAAATATAACCTCATGTGACAATATAAAGATTGAACTCAATGAACAAACATACACAATGCATACAAGCCTAGCATGATGATGATTCTACAAACCAAATAGAGTCATGACATTTAAAGACAACTAGGATAAACGGACATTGTGCAAACCGTTGATATACCATCCAATTCTCCCTCAATGAGCATATATATTCTTTTGATTTTTGAATGAATATATCATACAAACATAGGCCTTGGCAATTGCTTTCTTTGAATGCCAAATATTCTGTTTTTAGGCCTTTGGATCACGTATTTCTTTTAGATCCAATCAACGGTGGCTTACTATCGCAAAGGATTTAATTCATCCTTTCGGAGCCCTTCCCCGTGCATATATGAATTTATCATGTTTTCATTTTTCACACAAATCTCACATGCAACGGATTTTGACATGCACTAGTCCTCCTAGGTCATAGATATGTAGATGACTAGATTGATAGGAGAACACCTCAAAAAGCTCAAATATAACATGTGACATTAAGATTTCAAAAGAGCTCGTGCATGTGTGAATAGAGGCATATAGAAATAGAATCCATTTAAACAATGCAAAATCCAACTACTCCATATAAAACATGGTAAAGAACATTTTAAGGATTGAAAATCTAAACCAAAAGTTCTAGCCACATGGGAGCGTAAATGATGGGATTCAAACACAAATATATGCCACATAAAGTGTGTCAAACAAAAATACACACTAAACAATTTTTTTTTGAGTTTTTAACATTTTTAATCAAAAATAAATATTTACTCAAAAGGACAAACAAAAATCATTTGTATTTTTCATTAAGCATTAATGAAATAAATAAAACACAAATGATAAACAAAAATCTTTTTATATTATGCAATTGATTCAAACACAAAATATAATACAAAAAGATAAACAAGTCATAATTTCTAGCATGTGATATGAATTAAGGCAATGACTAGAAAATGACTAAACAAGCATACATTTAGCATATGAATATGGCATGAAGTACAAAAGCTAACGTATGCAAACACTAACACATTCATCCATTAGATTTAGCAAGGGAGGAAGCATGTGTAAGTAAATGAGAATCAAAATCCCTATTTTGTAAGGCAACCAAGTCGGATTTCCTAACCCAAATTAATGAAGAATTACTATCTTGGGGTGTAGGAACGTTAGCTATCGTGGTTACTTTACTATGGGATTTTCTAGGAATTCGTTTAAGATCAAAACAAAATTTTCTAAGATGACCTTGTCGACCACAATGTGTACAAGTGATAACATGTCGAAAAGATTTACTTAAGGAGTGATCTTTAAAGGTATTCCTAGTTGATTCTCCTAAAACATTGGTTTGGGCATTATGAGTAAATTCATTACAAGGATTGAAGCCTAAACCACAAGTGTCATTTTTAATTTGGACCGTTCCTAACATTTTATCTAGTTTTTCCGAACGACACTCCAAATCAAATTTGACAAAACTAGAATCTTTTAATTTATTTTCCAATTCAACAATGTTAGATTCTAGTGAAACATTTCGCTCTTCAAAAGCAAGAAGTTCCTTTTTCAAGGATTCCATTAAACCCTTAAGGCTATCTCTTTCGCCTTCTACATAATCAAGCTTCTCTTGAAGAGTCCTCACATGTATCCTAAGGTCTTCTATTAAGGCACTATCATCAACGACCTTGACACTCTTTCTTAAGCAAGCTTCTAACTTCAAATTAGCCTTTTTCAAATTGATAGATTCTTTATATAATTCATGAAAAGCATTTTGAAGTTCACTCTCATCAACCCCTTCTTCATTTTCACTCTCTCTTTCTTCTTCACTCTCACTATCATCAAAAATAAGAGAATCATGTACAATGACCTTGGAAGTGGCATGTGCTATAATTTCATCATTCGATGAGTTCTCATTATCACTCACATGTCTAGCCATAAAAGCCACAAAATTTTTCTTTGTGGGGGAATCGGGTTTTTCTTCCTTATCACTATCACTAAGGGTCGCATTATATGAAATGGGTCGTTTACCCTTTTTCCTTAGTTTAGTGGGGCACTCAAAAGCCCTATGGCCATAACCTTCACAACCAAAACATTTATTAGACTCGTCCCTATCAATATTTTCATTACTAGGTTTAGGGATCTTATCGGCTTTAGAAATCTTCTCGTTTTTATCATGTTTAGAAGACTCAAATTTCTTAAAATCATTTTTAACTTTATCTTTGTTAAATTTAAGAAATTTTCTAAATTTACGAGCAAACAAAGCCATATCTTCCGAGTCACTATCACTATCGCTCTCTACTACTTGTTTGACCTCTTTTCGGGCTTTTAAAGCAACGCCCTTTTCAATTGTCTTTTCATTTTTAGAGGGAAACATATCCAGTTCATAGGTTTGTAAATCACCTACAAGCTCTTCTAATTTCGTAGAGGCTAAAGTGGGTAAAGAATTTAAAACGGTCACCTTAGGAATAAATCTATCGGGTAGGGACCTCAAAATTTTCTTTACAACACGGTCGTCAGGTATTTTCTCTCCCAAGTTAAAGGATGAATTAACAATATCAGAAAGTCTAGCATAAAATTTATCAAAAGTTTCTTTTTCATCCATTTTGATAGTTTCAAATTGAGTGGTGAGGTTTTGGAGTTTTGAAGCTTTAACGACACTAGTTCCTTCATGAGTTAATTGTAAAATATCCCAAGCTTCTTTAGCGGTTTCACACGTCATAATACGTCGGAATTCATCCGGTGCGACAGCGCTAAATAAGGCATTTAAACCACGGGAATTAAAATTTGCTAGCTTAAACTCATTTTCAGTCCATCTATCAACGGGTTTGGGAACATGTACATTTTCAATTAAATGTGTTGGTGGGGTCCAACCGTTAACAACAGACATCCAAACTCGTTCATCGATAGATTTAAGTGCCGATTTCATTCGCGCTTTCCAATACGCGTAGTTAGAACCATCAAAAATAGGAAATTTTGAAAATGGGGAAAAATCCATATTTAGCCAAAAAGTAAAGGATCTTTAACGAAATAATTTATCGTTTTTGGCTCTGATACCAATTTGAAAAGGACAATCCCCGGGTTTTGAATAATGTCTAATTAAAAGATAATTTCCTTTTAAATAAATGCAGAAGCGTTGAGATGGTTTTAACTTTCAAAAATGATAACAAGTTTTAATATCTTCAAAACGAATTAAAACATAATAATTTAAGTCCTAGAAATTTGCCTAAATCATCATTAACAATTATTCAAAGTTAGGCGAAACCGAATTAATGCAAGTGACAAGAATTACACAATTTTACCCAATATTTAATTTAAGTCCCAAATTAAATGAATGTGAGAATTAAACCGAATTTTATCTTGAAATTATCCTAAGCATGCGTTCTAAATTTTGTGCAAGATAAAATTAAACAATGTCACACTACACCGCGATGTACGAGGAAAAACCCACTAACGGGAAAAAACCTCGGGACGGCCCTAGCCTCAAATCCACTAAAAGTGGTATTACAAAATACAAGACAAAAGACTTACTTCCTAAACTCGAACCCTCTCAAGCCGTGATGCTTATTCTTGTATCGACCTCCAATTAGCGGATAACCAACGGAGCTCCACCGTGGTCTCGGACTCCCTCCGATCGGGCAATTAGGCACACAGTCACCCAAGCTTGGAGCCTTTCTCCAAGTGAGTAAAACCGCAACAAATGTCTTCTTCTTTGTGATGGGAAATAGAAGCAAACCCGAAACGTCTCTTGAATTCGGTAGAGAAAACCGGTGCCAAAAAACTCCAAGTAAGGATATGTATATAAAGAATTTGGATAAACAACTATTGGGTGTAAACTAGAGTGTGTATGAATTTTTCATTAAAAAGTAACACTCAAAACTTGAACATTTTCCCTAAATAAATTTGCTCTCAAACTCTCTCTAAGAGTTGGATATGGAATGGAAAAGTTGGAAGGAAAAATGTGTTTCCCGTCCCTCATAAGGCTGGAAAAAGTTGGTTAAAAAACAAGTGGGGATCATGGGAGAAAACTGCCAAAAAACTGCTCAAAACTGTTCCCGCCTGGCATTCTCGTTCGAACGACTTTGACTGTCGTTCGAACGAGGTTTCTAACGAGCGACCAGCCTGGGCTCGTTAGAACCTCGTTAGATACCTCGTTAGAACGAGAAAGTCGTTCGAACGACTTATCTAACGACTGACCAGTTTGGTTGGAAAGCAGTCTCGTTCGAACGAAGTTTGGTTCGAACGAAATTTCGAACGAGTTTCAGAAATT
The DNA here is from genome assembly GCA_949130495.1 of Sambucus nigra. NCBI lineage: Eukaryota > Viridiplantae > Streptophyta > Magnoliopsida > Dipsacales > Adoxaceae > Sambucus > Sambucus nigra. The sequence goes on from OX422223.1 coordinate 79,219,528, forward strand.
TTTGTTAAATTCTATTTTGGCCCAGAAACATTTATATATATTAATATAAGGTTCTTTTTAAATTATTTCTGAAATAAACATGACTTTTATTAAACCTAACACCCAACTAAACATTGTTCCAAGCTCCTATATCAATATATTTACATTCATACCTTGGGAGCATGGAACCTTAGATGATGACGTAGAAACGAGGCACGCAAATCGGCATTTTGATGAAGCTTTAAATTCTTTGCCGCTACGTCTTCAACATACACTTCATAGGCTTGTGAATATTACAATAAATACTATCCTATGAATAAATGTTTTTGTCCGGAATTGAGCCAAAACTATATATGGACTCAATTGGAAATTTGTGTCCTTACATAAATGAATTACGACTCAAACACTCAAATATGTTCAAGAAGATCTAATTTATCGTAAAACTTTATCAAACTAAGATAAAGTGAACTTAATAAACAAACAAGCACAATGCATACAAGCCTGGAATATTGATGATTCTACAAATCAATAACATCATGACTATAAAAGTATAACTCAGATTCATTCTCCAAACCCATTGATCTTTAACTGAACACCCTCAAAAGATAAACATATAATGTATTTTCTTTTCTATTCTTTTCTTAATTCTTTTGAAGTTTTCTTTTCTGAAAGATCAAACACTAAAACTATGTTGGCCCATTTTAACAATTTTTCTGTTTTTATTATATTTAATCTTTTATTAGGCTCTTGCCAATGGTGTCTTTCTCGCAAAGGACATTTTCTCATTTTGCAGCTCTTTTCTGTGCACCCTCTTATTTTTTCAATACTAATAAAAATGCACAAATCGCCCATGGTAAAAAAACATATAGATGACAAAATTGATGGAATAACATCTCACAGAATTCAAAAAGCTCGTGCATGTGTGTGCAAAGGCATATACAATGTTGAATCCATAAAGCAAATCGAGTTTGAAATAAATCCATGATAACATGGTTAAGAACAATCTAAGTACCTACAATCATAACCAAATATCCTAGCCAGATGGAATGTACGGAGTGAATTGGATTCAAGCATACCAATATGCCATACCAAATGTGTAAAACTAAAATACACAAAAAAAATTGTTTTTCTAGAATTTTTCAAAAGAAAAATATCATTTTTTAACTATATGAAAACAAACTCTAACTCAAAAGACAGATAATTTTTTTGTGTATTTTTCAATATGACTCAATAAAAGAAAAAGCAAATACAAAAAATACATATGTCATAACACTTTCAAACATATATCATGAAGCACAAACTCGAGTATGACAGATAAAATATGCAAGCAATCACCCATAAGATATAGCGTGTAAAGAGTCATATGCAAGCATTTGAGAATCAACTATTCCAACATCTAGCACATCCAAAACCTATTTCCTAACCCAAATAGATGTATACTTAACATGTCGAATTTCGAGAAACAAAGTGGTACTAGACTTTAACTTCCTAAGACCTCTTCCAAGATCATAACAAAATGCCCTTAGGTGACCTTTCCTACCACATTGTGAACATGCGTGAACATAAGGAATGTTACCTATATTTTGGCCTTTTCTAATGTCCTTGGATGTGGTTAACCCTCTAAAACAAACAATGGTCTTGGCTTTAGCGACAGAAGCATTAAAATCAAAGGAGACAATACCATCACCATTAATACTACCCGAGTCTTTCATATCATCTTTTAACTTTAAAATTTTAGACTCAATCAAAGAATTAGACTCTCCAAGTTTTAGAAACTCCTTTTTCAAAATTTTAACCATTCCTATAAGGTTATCTACCCCCCCCCCCCTCAATGCAAGCGAACTTATCCCTAATGATCTTCTCATGTGCCCTCAAATCTAAAATCAGTTTATCACTATCTTCATTGGCACGTAAAAACACCCTAGAAATTTTAGAGTCTTTTAATTTTTTCTATAAAAACGGGACTTTTTCATCACTTTCTTTCTTGGACAATTCTAAATTTTTAAAATCACAGTCCATTTCTACAAGCTTCTCATAAAATAAATCTCTTCGATTTTAAATAGTGTGCAAAAGGTCAATTACTTCTTTAAAACGAAAAATTTCTTTTTCAAGAATTTTAATTCTTTTAGCAAACTTCAAATGATTAAGTTTTTCAGCAGGATTGTGAAGCTCATTAAACTCCTCAAGAATATCAAACTCATCATCACTAAACATATCGGACAACTTATCACCACTGGAATCCATCGAGAAGAAAAACAAACTCAAGAGAGAAAAATAAACAACCACCCTAAACAACACTAAAGCAGGATCCCACAATAAATTAGTGCAACCTGCTCCGATACCACTTGTAAATTCATGAACATGCCCAACAAGGATGGCCACTATCAAAAATTCTATTTTTGTATTTTTTTTAATCTATTTAAGATTGAACTTTAAATAATTCAACACAATTTTAAACTGAGTTGTAGCGATAAACCAATTTATCCAATTTTATCTTTCTATCCTAATCATGCATCTAAGTGATAACAGATAAAATAAACCAATCGCACAACATGCCAATGTATGAGGAAAACCACCAAAGGAAAAACCTCGGACCACCCAACCAACAATTCACTATGATGTGGTTTTACAAAGCATAAACAGTAGACTTGCATAAAGACTCGATCCCCCACAAGTCTTAACCCTCTTCTATCTTCAACCACTCCTCCACAGTGCAACATAGGAGTCCACCCACACAAGCTGACATAACACGCGAGTTCACACATACCTTGGTATCCACTGATAATGGCTCAACAATTGTCAAACACCGTAATCAGCATGCGCAGAGTCCACCGCACGAAACAAGTTCCCTCAAGATGAAAGAAACAAACTTTTGTGGCCAAACTTAAGATCTCAAAGCATAGGAAGTATGGAATATGGATCTTAAAACATAAAGGGTGAAACTTGGGGCTTGGAACTCTGGTAAAGAGTTGTAGAAATATTTTTCGCCAAAAGTTATTTTTTAAAATTCTGAGTCTAAAATGCCTTAAGTAGAAAAGCAAGAATTTTGAGGTGGCAAACTCATTTGAACGAAAACTAGGATTGTTCGAACGAAAATATCATCTTGTTTAAACGAAAAGTTTATTCGAACGAGAAGACAATCTAATTTGAATACAGCTTGCAACGAGCTTCTAATGAGAAATCCCTGTAAAGCAGTCCAACCACGTTAGATGTTCGCTTGATCCTTGATCTAACGAATTGCCAAATTCGTTCTAACGAGCTTATAAAATCGTTTGAATGAAATCTCATTTTTGTTTTTAACAATTTTATATCTCATTCTAACGAACTTAAACTCGAAAAATTTCTCTTACAAAAGATATTAAAATGGTTCCAAAAATTTTAAATAAAAAACAAAAACACCCTTAAATTATTTTTCCCAGTGATTCATAATTAATGCATTCATACCTGCGAAATTCTCGATAAATGTGAAAACAAACTTGGGCGATCAACAGGACACGATATATCCAATATTTAAAGCCTGGTCGCTACATCTTCATCAAAAAACGTGATAGGCTTATGGGATTAATAACATAAAATCTATCCAATGACTCAAACAGTTTTATTCAGAATAATGCCAATTACATACAAATTAACTCGATTGGAAATTTTTCCTTACATTTACTCTTCACGAGCATGTCATTTATCCAGACCTCAATGGTTTCCACTATGCCAAACATGAGAATTATCATAATAAATTGGTTAAGGTTCGAAACTGTGACCTAGTGGTTACGGTCCAAAATTGTGACCCCGTCCAAAATACCGTGATAATGACGTGATCAGCTTAAAAGGTGAAATCAATAAGGATATGGTCATGGTCTGGAGCGTGACCTGAGGAGTCACAATCCTAAATTATGAACCATTTGTGACCCCTATAAACGCTAAAGTTCCTGTCAAAATTGTCACCACAGTAGTCAGGTCCGGAACTGTGACCCACCCTCGACCAATGCCAGTGAATTATGGTCACGACTTTAGACCTTGAACCCTAACTCTAGTTAAAAATGGCCATATTAATATGTTCACCATCCAAAATCCTAACCATTTGTCTAAATTTAATTGGTCACAGTAAGGGTCACGGTCTAGAGCCATGACCAAGTTTCAGTGTTCCATTAGTTACAGTATGAGTAATGGTCTTGAATCATAACCAATTTTAGACTATAAATTCGAGAAATTAGGTCTCATATTGCACCCAACGATTACATCTCTCTCTCTCTCTCTCTCTCTCTCTCTCTCTCTCTCTCTAAACTTTCCCTATTTCCACCGGCGACCACCACCAAACCTCTCTCTCTCTCTCTCTCGGCGACGACCACATATGTAAACCTATATCTCTCTATGTATACAATTATGTGTGTATGTGTGTGTCAATACATGTGTGTATGTGTTTTAGTGTGTGTGTGTGTGTGTGTCCATGTGTGTTTATTTTCGTATGTGTGTGTGTGTGTGTGTTTCATCAGCGTTTGTGTATATTTGTGTATAAATACACACACACACACACGATGGCGAATCCAAAAAATATCTTTAGGTGAGGCACTCGAAAGAGCTTGTGGGTGCGTAATATTGCCATATAGGTGAATTTTTTAGGTAATTTTTAAAATTTTAAAAATATTTCACCAAATATAATAAACTCAAATCGAGCCAAAATTTGAAATGCACAAAAAATAAGTTTTAAAAAAATCCTCTCAAGCTAGTTGAAAATATTCTATCAATATTTAACTTTTAAAAAGATATAGCATAAAAAATTCCAAGGTATGCACTATTTTTGGCTATTACTCAGTTGACCAATATGTTTCATTTGCAAATTTTTTGGAGCTCAAAATAGTTGAATCTATAAATAAGTTTGTTGGTTGACTTACAAGGTTAGATATCTATTCTTATCGATCTACATAACACTTTTTTTTCAAATCCTAGGGGGGCACTTGCCCACCCTATCTACACCGTGGTTCTGCCACTACATGTGTGTGTGTGTATATATATATGTGTGTGTGTGTGTGTGTGTGATTATTATCACATGTTTTATATTGAAATATGACCCTATTTGTTATTAGAAATTGTATATAAGTGTAGAATTGACTTTTTAAACCTTTGTTCTTGGATTTATGATAATTATAATATATACTGAGTAATTGAGATATAGTTAAAAGTTTAATAAAAATATGAGAAAGTTCATGTTAGGTGTAGTTATTCTTATAACTCCATGAGTAGTACCTTGATACCAAATACTTGATTGATGAAACTCTAAGTATGAAAATGTAAAATTATTTCCATGAGAAGTTTTTATATTTGAATACCCCATGGTATACTCTCGAAACATTATTTGAAACTTCCTGTTTAGTTACGTACTTGGAATTGAGAAATTGACTAATTATGTAAGCCACTTTATTATTTAAGTTAATTAATCAAGTATATGATTTGGAACGAGTATGGGATAAATTATGTTGGATTGTTGGGTTGATGGTTGTTATAGCTTGCATTATATGATCACGGTTGGTTACGGACGATGGATACATAAAACACTAACTTTATTAATTTTTTATAATAAACCTTTAACTAATTATTTGTCTTAATGACTACCCTATCTTAACGACTACACACATAGATGCACATCTTCGTGGCCAATAATTTTAGGTTTATTTAAATTAAAATGATCTTAAATTGGACTTTTTGTATGTGATTGATCAGATGGAAAACCACAAGTAGTTTAGGATTAATTAGGATCATTACCTCTATGATTCATATTCACATCCTTCTATATATTTTTTCAGGAAAAATGAGTCACGGTAGTAATTACTTTCAATAAGAGTACGAGAGGGTGAAATTTTATCACACCAAAACACCTTTTATTAGTGCGTGCCATATAGAGGGAACTCCTATTTACAAGTATAAAAAGAGGAAAATTGAACAATTTAATTACCTTACAAATCGTGGAGTTGATCTCTTGCAAGAGTACCTGTTTGATCGTATTCTATTTTCCTTCCCAGAATACTGGGATAAAGCAGTAGAAAATATATTTCACCTTGATAATCCCGATGGGGTACTGACGTTAGTGACAGTGTTAGAAAAGGCTAAAAAAATATTCATTTATTGTGGATACAGTTCCGTAAACAAAGCATTAACCTAGATTGTGACATCTCACAAAACATGCATATTAAAAATAAGCTTGCAAATAAGTTAAAGAAGAAAGGATTCCGAGTTCATGTCACTGACCTTTATACATCAATCATAGATACGCTTTTGCCCAGTTGTCCACGTACAAAATTTCATATAGTTTTCAACATTAATAGTAGTTAGATGGAAATCAAACACATCGAGCATATTTTGAAAGTTGTTAAAATGGTATACGTATATAGGGTCATAAACATGACTTTCTTAGATACTTCGTTATACATTAATTGTAGGGAATGTTGAACATGAATGAAAATAATCAACCAATTAGCAAAACACTGCCAAATGGGTGTTCTCATATACCTCAATATCAATTCTCATATCCTCCATCTTATCAATACTCTGCTCCGTCGGAGATTGAATTTACCACTCCATCTCCGAGTCATCAAACCCAAGAACCCCCAATTAATCAAACACCCTCGCATCCTACTACCTAGGAATCCCAAGTAAGACTTAATAAGCCCATTGGTTCTCCTTGGTCGAGAATTAACCTACCGATAATAAACCCGACATTTAGCTCTTTAAAATCATTATCTATCTCTCAAAAAGATAACTGTGGGCATCGAGGGCGCATACAACTGGAAGAATGTTGATCCTGTCATAAACAATAACATGTGGGAACAGCTTGATAATAATTTTTCATTATCAGTTGGTACAAACGCAAAGGTTATTTCTCAATTCACTACACCAAATTTGCAGAATTATCACGGCCATTGACCTTGACAAGTTCAACTTGTCAAGGTCAATGACCGTGATACTTCTGGGCGAGACAACTTTAACTCGTTAGAATTGTCACAGTTATGTCACGGTCCCTGATCGTGACAAGTTTTGATACGATTTAGGATCGTGATAAACTCGTGACATTTAATAAAAAATTATCACGATCATTGACCGTGACAAGTCCGTGATAACTTTATGTCACGGACTTGTCACGGTCATTGACCGTGACAATTCTGGGCAGAATTGAAAAAAATCTACTGGCCAGTATGGTCACTGCCACTGCCCAGCAGTATATTTGTACCTGTTATAGCAACGTTGTACATGTTCAAACATCATATTTTCAAATAAACTAGAGATAATGCAAATATACATTCAAATTAGAAACAATATGCAAACGGGACAGCTTCGCATCATGCTATATTTTTTTCGTTTCAATGTTCTTATTAATTTACTTATTTTACTAATCATGTGCTTTGGAAGCTTTAATTGTTCAACACCACCCTTCATCTTTATTATAGTCTTCTCTAAAACTTTGGCATTCTCCACAAAGTACCTCAACTATTCAACTCCATTGTTCGACCCCAATCCCGTAATTTCGATTGTCTTTATGTGTGATCTCAAACAATCAGGTACATACCATTCCAACCACGATGTCTCGATTTGTTCACAACAAAATGAAAAACCCTAATATAAGAAGAAACAATATCACCATCAATTATCTCAAATCTACAAACTATTTAGCTGGAAGTGATGTTATGAACCCTTGACGTACCTCAAAGATAAGAACCTCTAGAAGAGGATAACTTTTGAGAAAATCCAGCACCAATATCCAGTTCCAGTTCCACTATAAAAATCAGCCACTGCAAGATACTGCACAAGAGAAATTTTATAAATGAATTGAAAAGTAATAAATCTAAAAAATATAGTCATTTATGCAAGCAACAATAGAAGAGATATTATAGCTTACCAACATGGTAGAACATGATAATGAAAGAGACTTTACGTTGGAAATCCTTCGAAGAATCTTAAATAAACATGTGGCGTAACCAAGGGTGGGCTAACAACAAGCAAATATTCATAATAATAGAATTAAGCTAAAACAAGAAAAAAAATGACAAAGCATAGTTTAATATTATAATCCATTCACAATAAAAATTAAAATGTATAGAAATTGTGCATGACTAATCTTAAAAGAATTCAAATTCATAGAGTGCAAAAAAATTATACCAAAATTGTGCAGAAGATCTTTAACGATTCATATCCATCAATTACAGAATCTAAATCCATAGTCAAAGTGAGTTACGGTTAAAGAAAGAGAGACAAGAATTTGACAAGAAATTCATTTCGCATTGAGTTGCGATTCGATTTAATAAATCCCTAACCAAACACAATCATGAATAAAATTTAATAAATGAAATTGAAATCAGAATAATATAATGTAAATATAAAATGAAATTGAGATCGAAATTGAAATTGAAATTGAAATATTCATATAAATATTCATATAAATACATTACATGCAGTCCCACCCAAACATCTAACTTGAGCTCGTATGGCACCTCCTTACAACTAATGTACCCCGGGCAATCGTGTCAAATACAATTTCCTTCATATCTGAATACTAAGAAATGCCATAATCTTATGGAGTTATGCTCTGTAAATTCCTTCCAATCGTTGTGTAGCCAAACATCACCAGCTGAAGTTGTCAATTCCATTTTCCATATTTTCCAATGTTTTGCTAGAGGTTCCAAGTGGTGGGGTATGGAAAGTGGAATTGACAACTTCAATTGGTAATGTTTAGCTATACAATGGTTGGAAGGAATTTGCAGAGTATCACTCCATAGGATTATGGCATTTCTTAGTGTTCAGATATGAAGGGAATTCTCGCTTCATTTTTTGAGCTAAAGGATAGACGAAGAGATTCAGTCTCCTCTCCACAAATAGGACACCCCAATTTAACTATGTACTAATCACCTATTAAAGGTAAGAAGCGTATATTCATGGATTAGTATAAACGAAACTTAGATTTATAGTATGTTTTATTTAATCATGTCTTATTTATATTTGATTTTTAAATTTCAAATTCAAATTCAATTTATAATAGAAAGTTCCTCCAAATTTTACAACTTTAAGCCACTAAGAATATTATACAGAAATTATGCAGTCCCAAACTATCCAAATGGGACAATTCGAGGGATCTCATTACAGGGGTAATGGCTCTCGAACGGGTCTAAGGGCTATTTAATGCGTATGCATAAAAACTGGAAGGCTAGTATCTATGCGCACTATATGTAATTTCAAGTATATTTTATTTAATTATCATATTATATATTTATATTGTTCGATATACAAAGTAATTTTAAAAAAAAGTTGAAAAATCCCACCCCCATATGGACAATAATCCAGTGGTCATGCCACTTTTAAAATTAACCAACCCAATATCGATTCAATATAATCAAAAAGCAATGTCAACAACAAATGTGTATCCCATACTCCTTCTAATTAATTTACTCAATTAATTATTTTCATCGATTAAACTAACAATTAAAGTATAGAATTATTAATTTACTAATTTACAATGAGGGACAATCCTTCTTTCATAATTAATTATATATTAATTTACTAATTTACAATGAGGGGCAATCATATATTAATTTACTAAAAAAATTAATAATCAATCAATTCGTTCACAAGGGACACTACGCGCAAACACGCATACTACACACACGCGCACATACACACACACACGCAACCCCCATCCCTCCCACCCACCCCCCTCCCTCCACCCACCCTGCCCCACCGCCTTCCCCCACCACACACCCAAAAAAACAACCCCACACCCCACCACACACACCCTGCCCCACCCCTTGCCCCCCCCCCCCCACCACACACACACACACACACACACAGACCCACCCCCTCCATTCCCCACCCCCACCCACCACACACACACACACACACATACACACACACATATATATATATATATATACACATACACATATATATATATAAATGGAAGAGAGAAAGAGAGATAAACTAACCTGAAAGTAGAGAGAGAGAGGGAGAGCAGCGTAGAGAGAGAGAGAAAAAAAAAGGAGGGAAGAAATCGGTGGGAAAAAAAGGAGGGGATAGGGTTTTTTGCTGCGAAACTTGTTACGATCATTGACCGTGATAAAAAAATGCGTGTTTTTTTATCACGATCATTGACCGTGACAAAGCTAGCCGCTGGAAGGGTGCCAATTTATCCATTTTAGTGTAGTGATTAGCTTATAATTGAAAATCGATCAGAAGAACCTTCAAAATAATTTCCCCCCTAAGGGGGCAACGAGTTATGATATTTTGGGTTTAAAAGACATGGTTGCCCCAAAATGTTCAAATGCCCACTAACCAATGGAACAACTTCTTAAAGAATGAGGCCAGGGAGGAAAAACTAATTGAGAAGGAGAAAAATAAACTGAACAGGTCAAAGAAAGTTGATGTCCATAAACATGCAAAAAATATTATGATGGTATGGAGGGTGAATGGGCGGAACGAACCTAGGGGACTCTAGAAGAAGGTGAAAAACCTAATCGGGTCAACATTTACTCACATGACTAATGGGAAAAAGGGACCAATAAATTCCTAGACAAATTGGCTCCGACTTCGATGAGTTTAAAATAAGTTATCACATATATACACGTTGTAATAAAATATTACTAAAATTATAGTCCTAAATATTATATTTTTTTACAGAATATGATAAAAGGCATGTTGACCAGTTCGTGCGAGTGCATCCCCTATAACATTGAAGCAGATGCCCAAACTAAGGTACTTTGAAGGGACAATAAGGAGAGGACAAGAGGTGTGGGATCACATGCTAAGTAGAAAAATGTAGTATTGTGCACCTCTATTAGATGAGATCTCTTCGATGAGGAGCCACGTGTTGAGAGAGGTGGAAGACCACGCCAGGACTAAAGAGAGGTGTCAGAGCTTCAAAGTGAGGTGGAAAATGTTAATAACAACATGGCAATCCTGACGAATAAAATCTAAAGACTGGTTTGATTATTTACTCAACATCAGGGTTACCCATCTCAAATGCCTCCTCAAATATTCCCCTATCCTATGCATCAAGGTTTCCCATTCCAAATGCCTCATTTCGGATCATTCCCCTCCCAAAAGCCTCCACCTATAACATTTCCCTCCCAAATGCCTCCTCCTGGAACATTCCCCTCCTAAATGCCTCTTCTTGAAACATTCCCCGGCCAAATCCCTCCTCCAACAGTTTGTGGATCATCATCATCCATGGACAGTGATGATGTCAATGCATATTATATAAGGGCTTTGTCCAATAGCAGGGTTGTTGGCATGTACACTCTCGTTTCCATGAATATTGGGACACATGTCCACAATTTTCCTTTGGCATTGGGTGAGATTCATATATTAGTTAATACAAAATACAATGGTTGCAGATATGAGTCTCTGTACTTTAATCATGGGGAAGGGGGTCTGTTAAAAAACTATAATAATAATTTTATTACTTGGCCGGTTCATTTGTAGATCAAGACTAGGCATTGAACAATGTTTTCTTTTTTAACACATTTGTAATATTTTAATTATATACGACATCTATTTAGTTTTATTCCATATTTACTGAATGATAGAGTCAAATGAATTTATCCTGAATTTGCTTGAATTATAAACTAAGAGTTACTGTATCCAACATGGCATTCTCTTAATCTTATTTATATATATGACTTGAATTTTTAAGACTATATAATGGATTCCCCACAATACAGATAGTGGATGTGAAAGAGTCATGGAGTATCTGATAATCATGTAAAGGGCATTTCGGAATTTATTAATTATGCAGATAGAAATTTTAATATTGATAAGATTTCGTGTTCGTACAATCGTTGTATAACGTAAAGTTTAGTCTTTGGAAGGCATTGAGTTGCATTTACCAATGTGGGGTGTGGTGCAAGACTATAAGATATGGACATTATATGGAGAAAAAATGTACAATATATTCTGAAAGAATTACCAGTACATAACCGTGTGATGGAACCCCACTGGGTGGAAGTGGTGAAGGACTCATCAGCATATCATCCTTTAACCGACCTAATTGATGATGCTTACGAAGTCCACCACTATTAAAATCGCCAGCCTACAGATACAAATGATATGCATTATGACCGTCAATGAATAAGTTAATGATGAATTACCTGAAGATCGAGAATCTATACGGTTGAAAGCCGATGGCTTGAACTTTGTATAAAAATTACAATGAAGATCACTCAGTATTGTACGCATTAGTCGATTTGCATAATTTGAAGAGTCAATTTGATTTATCGGGTAATTGCGTGACTACAATTATTAAGTGGGCTAAATATGTTCTCTCAAAAATGAACATGTTACCAGATAGTTATTCGAGCGTGAAAAAGAACTTGAATTATTTGGGTTTGAAGTGCTAATTTATTCATTCATGCATGCAGGTACGATTGCATATTGTACCGTATGGAATATGAACTGAAAAATAAATTGTCATGTATGCAAGGAGCCAAGATATATGGTTGTGAGAATGGAAATATTACAAAATTTTACAAGTGATCCCAAGTTCCACATAAGGTATTAAATAATTTTCCCTACGAACCATGGTTAAAAATATTTTCCACTATACCGTGGATAATAGAGGCCATAACATATCACGCTCGAGATGGGGTGGGTGGGAATCTCAGTCACTATCCGGTTGATTCACTCATTTGGTAGCTTTCAAACACATAGCACCCTTAATTTGGAAAGGAATCGCGTAATGTTTGTCTTGTATTATCAACTGATGAGTTTAACCCTTTAGGTAATTTAAATACTAATCAAAGTTATTAACCAGTTCTCATGGCCCCTTTAATTCTCCCTCTAACATCGTACGTGAGAAAAGAGTTTAGATTATGTCCCTGTTGATACTCGGGCCAACGGCTCCAGGTGATAATATTGAAATTTTATCAGTCCCATTAATTGAAGAACTTAAAGAGCTGTGGGTTGAAGGCATGAGGGCGTTTGATGTTCACAAGGTTGAAGAATTCAAACTTAAAGCAATAGTTATGTGAACTATCCATGATTTGTATGCCTATGGCACATTATCCGGTTGCAATGTTCATGGTTATTATGTATGTCCTATATGTGGGGAGGAAACTGAATCCACTTGGCTAAATCATAGTGGGAGATAAGTTATATCGGCCATCATAGATTTTTGTTGAGCAGTCACCCTTTAGGAACAACAAGTCTTAACTTTTTACTTATCGATTAAGAGCATAGGGCAGATTCTGCTCAACTTTTTGGTTATTAAATCGGGGAGTAGGGAAAGGTTGTGTCTTATGAGAATAATTTAGTAGGCAAACACCCTCAGTTTGAAAGATAGAATCGTAAATCTAGGGAGGATCCACAAGATCTTAGTAAAATGAGGGCATAGTCCAAACAATCAATCTTATTTAACTTTTCATATTGGAAATGGATCCATGTAAGACATGTAATTGATGTGATACACATGGAGAAGAATTTTACAAAACATCTGGTAGGAACATGTCAGGGTGGATCTAATACTAATAATGGAGAGAGGGAGCATAATGATATAAAGGAGATAAAAAAATTATGGTCCTACGGGTGATTTCACTTTGACTATTAGTGAGAAAAAGATCCTCCCAGACACGTTGTTCAACTTGAAAACTCTAAATTATTATTCCGGTAATTTATGTGGGCTTGTAATCTACCAAATAAATTACCTAAAACAGTGTAAGTCTCACGATTAGCATGCCATCATCAAATTAATCTCCTTATTGTTTAGGCATTATTTTTCTGAGCACAAAGATCTAGGGTAATTATGCAGGCTAGTTTGTGCTTCACCTTTTTGTGTGCAAAAATTATAAAGAAGACGCGCATTAAGGCTACGAAATCCACTTTAGACTATGCGATTTATGTATTGGAGAAGTATTTTCCTCCATCATTTTTTAACATCAATGTCCACCTACTTGTGCATTTATGCAATGATGCTTTATTATGTGGATTCGTCAGGCATCGCTGGATGCATCCTTTCGAGTGCTTGACGAAAACCTTAAAAGACTACATTAAAAATACATGGTATATTGGATGGTCAATTGCAGATGAATACATAATAGCTAAATCATCATTATACGCCTGGGAATATATATCAAAACAAGGGCTCGGGAAGTTGAATCCTCGTGTAGAACGAGTGATCGAGGAACCTGACGTGTTTGAGGATGAACTGCCTGTCGAGAATCGTAAAGAGGTTAAATTCACCAATATTCAATACGACCTAACATCTCGTAATGTCTTCGAATCCCAAGATTATAAGCATAGGCCTTGTACAGTTTTAGGCCAGACTGGTGCATCCCATTACAAATCGTCACGTCTTCCTCATGGTAAACTGACATCAACACTTGTGACTTCCCGGCATCCTATAAAGGTATAAATCAATTTAGAGTTTAAATTAATTCACAAACTTTCTTTGTGGGATATTTATTTTTATAAAAAATGAACGGGGGATTTTTTAATTTTGAAAAGAAAATACCTTATATTTTAAACCTCGTTCAAACAAGATGGGAATCTCGTTCAAAAGAGAATGATTTTTGGTCAGAAGGGTCGTTTGAAGTTTAATCTAACGAGCATCGATCGATGGCGTATTATTTTGACTCGTTAGAAGGTCCTTTGAAGACTGTTCAAGCGAGATGGATTCTTGATTCAAACATGACTCTATTTCGTTTAAATGATTTTCCTTTCTCATTCGAACGAGCCTTGAATTTTGTTCAAATGAGTTGTCGCCTCGAAATTTATAAACATCATAAAAATACCTGTTTCGTGTTCAGATTTTTTAAAAGTTTTGCTAGATCTATTTCTGCATATATTTTGCAAAAGTTCTGCTTTGTTTAGTGTTCTAAAACACTTTTAATTCACAACATACATCCTAAAAATTATTCTTGTAAATTTGTTTAAACCCTGTATTATTTTAGTATCTTGCATACACCTTTATGAGGAAGGCATGTCCAAAGTTGACCATTGTGATTCTCGAGGGAACTCACTACTGAAGACAAAGGCTGATCGGTGGATACCGAGTGCGGAAGGCCGTGTGTGGACTTCTATTCACCGAGTAGTATTCTTTAAAAAATTGAGAAGGCACTGCGTATTAAACTTATGGCGGGTTATCAAGTAGTCTGTAAGTGGATAATCTTGTAAACTCTCTAAAGTGCTGAAAATAAAGGTCTTATTTGAAAGGGATTTTTCCTCAATCTCGTGTTCTTGAATGCGTATCTTCATTATCTTGTTTAGTACACATATTTGCATTCACACCTTATTTAATCAAAGATTAAAATCTATTTAAAATTAGTGTTGCATGTTTGGATCATAAAATGGAAAAACATAAAAATAGAATTTTTTATTGTAAACATCCTTACTGAGCACTTTTTTTCGCATTCTCATAGTAGTATTACAGCCTTCCGCTCTTACAAGTGGTGTAAGAGCATTCTTACCCTGTCAAATTGGTATTAGAGCCAGTTGCACTAAGTTTTCGTGTTACATCCTTGTTTAGTGCTTTTAGGGTTTATTTTTATTTTTCTCTCGATGAATTTCCATAATTTTTATAACTTAAATCGTTTGAATTTCAAGTTTCTAAAAGAATTAAAATTCTTGAAAAAGAAAATTTTGTTTTAAATTCGCTGTGGATATTTTACAAACACTTCAAAATCAAAAAGATTTATTTCATGAGAGGTTTATGGACATAGACCGAGATTTTCAAAGTGTCGAATTGTCCAATAAAGAGAGTGATGATAGCGTCCTATTTTTAGAATAAGAATTAGAGGACTATAAAAATTCTAGGGTTAATGAATGTGCCTTTGAGGATTGTGTTTTGATTGATGGTTTTAAGGCACGTGAAAAGCCTCTTAGGGATAAGTTTGCTCTCAATCATGGGAGAGAGATAACCTTTTAGGAATGATTGAACATATGAAGAAGGAATCCCTAAAATTGGAAGAGTCAAATTCTTTACTCGACTCTACAATTTTAAAGCAAAAAAATGATTTAAAAGACTCAAGTAGTTTTAGTAGTGATGGTACTAGCTCATATATTTCTAATGCTTCAATCGCTAAAGCCAAGACCATTGTTTATTTTATAGGGTCAACCGCATTCAATGACGTTAAAAAAGGTCAACTAATAAGTAACATTCCTCGATTTTACATATATTCGCATTGTGGTAGGAAATGTCACCTTAGGGCATTTTGTTATGATCTTTGAAGAGGTCAGAGGAAGTTTAAGTCTAGTTTTCTCTTGGTTCCCAACACCTGACGCATTAAGTATACATCTATTTGGGTTAGAAAATCTATCTTGGAAGAGCTAGTTATTAGACTTGTTGATTCTCACATGCTTGCACGTGATGCTTCACTTGCTATATCTTATGGATGGTTGCTTACATGATTTTGTTTATCATACTTTAGTTGTGCTTCATTATATATGTTTGCTAGTGTTATGACATGAGTCTCTTCTGTATTTCTATTTTTTGTTTATTGAGTCATATTAAAAAATACAAAACATTTTATTTTGATATATTTTTTTAAAGTACAAAAAGATTTTTGGTTTTTGTGTATTTTAGCTTTACACAATTAGTATGGCATATTGGTGTGTTTGAATCCAATTCACTCTGTAATTTTCATGTGGCTAGGACATTTGGTTACGACTTTAGATACTTAGATTGTTCTTAACCATGTTATGGAGTTGCTTCGAACTTGATTTGAATTATGGATTCGACTTTGTATATGCCTCCGCACACACATGCACGAGAGTTTTAAACATTAACTTCACATGTATATTTGAGCTTTGTGAGATGTTCTCCCAAGAATTTTATCAATTACATGTTTATGTGACTGTGGGGGATTTGTGCATGTAAGAACCATTATCCATGAGAGATTTTGGTTATTATTGAAAAAATATGAGTGAGCAAGGAAAAAGGCTGCGAAAGACATGTTAACTTTGTGTGAAAGCCATCGTTGAAAAGAGCGCAAGAAAAATTATCAAAAAGGGGCCAAAATAGTTTGGTTTGTATGATCTTGCAAAAGAAATAACTTCAAAAGAATTGATAAAACAAAAGAATAAAAATACGAAATATGTTTATCTTTGGAGGGAGTTTAGTTGAAGACTAACGAGTTTGCATATTGAATCCTAGCATGCTTAATTTGTCATGAAGCTATTGATTTGTAGAATCATTAATATTCTGGACTTGTATGCATTTTGCTTGTTTTGTTCATTCAAGTTCACTTAATTTGTCACTTGAGGCTAAAGCTTAGTTTGATAAAGTTTTATGGTCAATTAGAACTTCTTGAACATAATTGAGTGTTTGGGTCGTAATTTATTTGTATCTAGTTCACGCCTATTCATTTAATCCCACGTACTTAAACACATTGATAGTATGCTAGTGTGTAATACTTATGTGTCTATGTTATGTTTTTATGGTCGTTTATACCTATATGTGTGTGCCGAATTTTCTTTAATATATTTCGCATATATGGTATTTTAAGTTTTTGTTACATTTAGTCCATGTTTGAAACATGCTTTAATCTATTGGATTATTTGTGATTATATGGACATATTTTGTGTTGTACTATATAATTTGTACATTTTGTATTTGTTTTGAAAAATTGAAAAAGTACAAAAATAGTTGGTTTTGATGGCCTTTGAGATTATCATTACACATGACGTATATCTTTTCGTGATGATATTTTATGTTCTAGGTGATGCTTTGTATTTCATGATTATGTTTTACTCCTTTATCTATTAAGGACAAAAGGAGGGAGAAAAAATTAGAGGGGAGATTTTATGTTTGTTTAAAACTCGATGCGTCACGGGGTATATGCTTTTGTCTCATGTGTGTAGGTACTTAAAGCGGAATTCAAGACATACCGAATGAAGACAAATTTTATCAAAGGGAAGAAGAAGAAGTTTAAAGACAAACCGACTTATGTCATTCCGTTCTAGGGTTAGGAAGGGTGTTAGCTTTCCTTTGTCATTTATAGAGTTTTGTTGATGAAATTTGGATTTTGTATAGGTTTGTTTATTTTTCTACTAAAATAGCCAAAATAGGAGATTTATAAGAGCAAAATTTCTGATATTGCTTATATCATATGCCTTGTATGGTTTTAGGCTAGTTTGACATATCCCGTTACAAATCGTCACATCTCCATCACGACAAACCGACATTAACACTCGAGACTTCTCAGCATCCCATAAAGGTATAAAGCAACTTAGACTTTAAATTAATTCACAAACTTTATTTTTTTGGATGTTTGTTTTTATCAAGAACACATCGAGGATTTTTTTTAATTTTGAAAAGAAAATATTTTTTATTTTAAACCTCTTTCAAACGAGATAGGAATCTTGTATAACCAAAAAGAGTTTTAGTTAGAAGGGTCATTTGAAGTTTTATCTAACGAGCATCGATCGAGGGCGTAATATTTTGACTCATCAAAAGCTCGTTTGAAGCATGTTCAAACGAGATGGCTTATTAGTTCAAACAAGACTTTATTTCGTTCAAACGAGTTGCTTTTCTCGTTCGAACAAACCTTGAATTTTGTTCAAACGAGTCGCCTCCTCGAAATTTGTAACGCCATATAAATACTTGTTTCGCGTTCAGATTTTTTAAAACTTTTGCCATATTCGTTTTTGCATATATTTTGCAAAAGTTCTTCTTTGTTTAGTGTTTTAAAACACTTTTAATTCACAACATACATCATGAAATTGATCTCGTGGATTCATTTAAACCCTAGAATGTTTTAGTATCTTGCATACACCTTTGTGGTGAAGGCATCTCCATAGCTGAACATTGTGATTCTCGAGGGAACTCACTGCTGAAGACAAAGGTTGATCGGTGGATACCGAGCGTGGAAGGCCGCAAAGAGTAATATTCTTTAGAGATTTTCAAAGGCACTGTGCATTAAACTTATCGATAGTCTTGTAAACTCTCTAAAGTGCTAAAAATAAAGGTTTATCCAAGAGGAATTTTTCCTCAATCTTGTGTTCTTGAATGCGTATCTTCATTATCTTGTTTAGAACACATATTTGCCTTCACGTCCAATTTAATCAAAGATTAAAATTTGTTTGATATTGTTGTTGTATGTTTGGATCATAAAGTTGAAAAACACAAAAATAAAATTTTTATTTGTAGCCATCCTTGCCAAGAACGTTTTTATTTTTGCATTCGCATAGTGGTATTAGAGCCTTCTACTCTAACAAGTGGCGCCAGAGCATTCTTACCTTCTCAAAGATGAAGTTGACGATTGGAGAGAGTAAGTAACTATATATTTAACCTATTTTTATTTGATTACTTGTATTCTCTATATTACCATTTAAACTCTATAATTTCAGGAACGCATTTAGGAAGTATGAGTGTGAAATAGCCAATATTATAAGAGAAGTGATTTTAGGGAATGAGTATCAAAGTAAATTATGTTAAGCTCTTTTGTTACGGTTATTTATGTATGTGTTGCACAACATGGCCTAATATAAGTCTATTAAAAATGCAGATTTTAAAGAAACGTGATTTGTCTTCAAGGCTTGCACATATAGCCAAAGGTCTTAGTTTCGTGCTAAGGAGTTGAAAAATTATGCCTCAATGGTTTTGATCTCATCTCATACGCGTGCGAGGAAAACTATTGACGCAAAATAACAGAATTTTAATTCCTGCCTTGGCTTCTTGTGTAGCTAGCAAAAGTGATAAAAACCAAAGGACACGGTGTTAACCTATTATGGGATTTTTCGATAAATCCTGAAACTGTTTTACTTAGATTTCAAAGATATCGTGTTATATTGTGACTGGGTGAAGGTGAAGGACACTACAAATGGTTTTAAAATTGATCCTCCCTCAAAACTTATAATGGTAGATTTATCTAAGATGGAGAGTAAAGATCTCTTGATTAACGAGCCTTTTATTTGTGCCTTTTAAAATGTTAAGAAGGTATTCTACTATAAGTGCATGAACGATGACAACTGTCATGTTGTTATGCATGCACTTAAGGGTTTGACTACTCAATCAGACAGATTTAAGTCCCTACAGAGTTCCAATTTGCTCTTGATGACAATCCTAATTTAACCGTTCTTTTAGGTGATTTAGATGAATTGAGTTTTGAAACATTATATTATTGTCATTTAGTTAACTCTTGTATGATAACCCTATTTGTATAGTAAGTATTAGAATAACTCTCCTATTTATTTACATTATATATCTTCTATTCATATATCTAGTTCTCTTACACTTGTTTTCCCACCGTTCACATTTTGCAATATATCATTTTGTAGATCCTCTTAAGTTTTGAATGCGACACTGGTAACAAACTGCCAATCTGAGGTAACGACACAATTACTCATGGATTTTGTTGATGTTCAATATTTGTGTGGTTTCCTCGATTGGTATTTTGTGTTACGTGATGGTCACCGAGACACATGGCATCAAAGTATCTTATTGGTAAAACTAATTCAATTTTCTTATATTCTTCAATCATGAATCCTACTTTGTTTCGTGTAATTATTCCATTTTTAGCTTGTAATTCTAATGCCACTCTTTTTATTATCATATATACATTCATATATATTTTTATAAATAAAAACAAAAACAAAAAGGGGGCCTAAACCACAATTCCCAGTTTAGCACGTTCTCACAATTTTCTATATTTTAAACACATTTCACATATATTACATTAATCAAAAGAGGCACCCTAGATTCGGATTATGGGTTAGACCCCAACATTGTTCATCTTATGAACTATGTGGACTTTGATATTATTTTTAGCTACATAGGCATCCCAAACTTATTTTGGGATTCAAGTCCTTTGTTACTTACCATTTGGAACATTTGGAACATTTTGAAGTATTATTTGCAGGCCTAATTGGAGAAGAAACATTTGAAGTCTTGTTTCATAGAAGGAAACAATCACCGCATTGAATTTCGATTAGGATATTGCAATGTTAATATCAAATTCACACAAGCATGCGTTGTATTATTATTTGTGTTTCATAATTTGATGGCTTTAGTTAGTTAATTTTTGTTGTATTATTATATTTATATTTATGGATGGCGTACTGGCAAAAATTTATTTCTAAAAATGTAAATATGCTTGAAAAATGTACAAGTTTTTTTGGGATGCAGAAAAATAATTTTTATTTTTATTTTTTAAAGTTGGTCATGATCCAGAACCATGACCAAATTTTAATTTTTTAAATTTTGTCACAGTGTTGTTCATGGGCCAAAACAGTGACCCTTACTATGGCATTTTAAAATTATAAAATATATAGTCAGGGTTCAAAATCATGACTATATACATTTTCTAATTGTAAATGATCTCTGTAAGGATCATGGTTTTAGACTGTGACCAACACTAACATCCCTTTGAATGGTCACATTGTGGGAGGATCACAGTCCAAAATCGCGACCAGACGATTAACGTTGATGTTACCCATAAGCCTGTGACCCTAATATGGGGTCATAATTTTGGACTATGACCCACTATTTTATCACCCTTAATATGATCACGGTCCAAACTCGCGACCCATAGGCCTTGGTCATAGTTTAAAACCATGACTATCACCCTATTTTAGCGTAGTGATCACCCAATTAATGCTTTAACATCTTAGTGAATAGTCGTTGATAGGTTGCAACTGCATTTTTAATCCAAATGGCATGATCGTGTAACAGTCTAGGCTAATGGTAGTGATAAATTAGGTCTTTTCTTGATCAAGCCCAAATAAAGGGATCTGATGATACCGTAAATAAGCTTTTGAGAAGCTCATTCACTCAAGGATAGTTGTGGCGTCGACTAACTGACTGATCTTTGGTATAGGGAAGTTCTCCTCGAGGTAGGCTTTGTTTAGTTTGGTGAAGTCTATGCAAAATATCCATTTTTTATTGCTCTTATTGACTACAACCAGATTTGGGAGCCACTTAGGGAATTGAACTTATTTAATGGACCTTGCCTCTATAAGTTTTCCTACTTCTTCTTCTACTTCCTTTGCCTTTTTTGGGGTTTTCAACATGTTTTTTGTGTGATCGATGGAAATTAATAGTCTGCATGGAGTCGGTCATGCATTACTTCGAGGTCGATGCCATGTAGTTGACAAAGAATCATATATTAATTTTCATTAATAATGGATATCAACTCCCCTTTCTTGTGATTAGTTATCGAGCTTTTAATAAAAAAATTCTCTAAGGGTGAGAGTCATCGAACACAAGTTCGTGCAGTGGTTCCCTAACTCAATCTGCGAGGGCCACTCTTGTTTCTTCTACTCCCACTATCCCATACTTCAGTTTTTATTTAGAAGGGGTGAGTCCATCCGTGGTCACTTATTCTGTGACTACCTTTTCTTTTTTCTTTTCTTGTATTAGTCTAATGGTATCGAAAAAGCATTGTAGAGTAGTAGCATGGTTTCCCCGTATCTCCATTACCCCCTGATTGGTAATGTACTTAAGCTTCTGGTAGTAAGTGGATGGAAATGATTTAATGTCTAGGAGATAAACTCTCCCTAAGATTGCATTATAGGGGGACTCAATGTCCACCACTAAAAACCTTAGCAGCTTAGATATGTTCCCAGTTCACAATGGAATTACCACCTTCCGTAAGGGCATTGTCATCCTCTTAGCGAAGTCAACCAAAGGTATGGTGACATTGACCAAAGGTATGGTGACTTCCTTCAAATCATCCATCTTGAGGATAAGTTTGTTGAAAAGCTTCAGATACATAATCTCCGAGGAACTCCCGGGGTCCACTAGTAGCTTCTCCACATCCTATTGGGTGTTCTGAGAGTGATTACTAGCGCGTCTTGATGTGGAGTCCTAACCCTGACCATATTTTCTTTGATGAAAATAATATTCTGTAATACCCCGTATTTCTGAATATTCCATTTAATTAGATTGGAGAATTAAATGAGAAAATATCATCTTGATTTAAATTACGTAAGAGTAGTAATTTAAAGAGTTTTATTTAAAATTGTAATTATGGTATATTAATCGAAAGATAGATACCGATATATATTGCATCATTTTTATTTACTTAGTGAGAGTGGTAAATAGTTACTTAACGCGTGTAGACCGTGTTGGGGTGAGAACGAGTAATATTTTTTAAGTGACTCAAATGATAATTTAGAGGTCACTAATGAGTCCGGAAGGGTCAAATTAGTTAAAATAGTATACCCGGGGGTACTAGTTGAGTCCCGGGGCAATTTTGGACTAAACCGAGACCGTTCGAGGGGCGTTTTGGTCTTTTAACATAAGAGGGTATGGAGACCTACGAAATTTAGAGTTTTATATCAGCCGTATGATAGAGGAATTAGGGTTAGAACACCCATGACAACACCAATACCATTAGAGAGAGGAGAGGCACCACTTTCTAAAGCAAAAAGAAGATTTGGGAAGGATTCAAAGGGGTTTCTACCATCAACTTGTTGGGGAAGAAGGGTTGAAGGATGAAGATCATCAATCATCAACAAGAACCACGAAATCAGACCCTACTGATCATAAGGCAAGTTGTTTATTGCAAAAATTTATAAAGTTATAATACCCATGTGTAGGGTTTTTGAATAGTTTTGTTTAAATCAATATTATGATTGGAGAAAGATGATATTTAAGTATGTTGGGATAGGAATCGCATGTAGAATGATTTAAACTATGTAGAGGATTAATATTCAGATTAGACTTGATGATTTTCGGAATAAAAATCTGGATTTTGAATGATAATATGGGAAGAACACTATAACTAGGGTTAAAGAAATTCTGGGTTTTAATTCATTATTTCTTTAAAGTAATTGGAGTTTTGATGTAATTGACACGTTAGAAACTGTCCTAGTATATGTGGAAATATGTTAGGATCGTTGGGTAAAAGTTTGGTGGACAATAATGGAGTTTGGAAACTTGTTAATGGAGGAGAGGTTCAACGAAGAAGACAGACTGCGTCTGTCCCTGTTCGATCGATCGATCGATCTTGAAATATCGATCGATCGACTATGTCGATCGATCGAACCTAGCCGTCGATCGATCGACGCAAGCTGTTTTCCCGAAAATTTTGTGTTTAATCCTTCGTTGAGTTCGGGAATGAATGGGTATTCTAGGATTTACATTATACTGATATGGAAGTAAGAATAAGACCAGTAGGTATATTGTTGAGGTTCGATAAGGCCATTGGGTGTAGGGCTTGGATTATGGACCGAGGAGAATAATCCGATTTAGTAGAGTATCGGGAACTTCGAAAATTGAGTTATAGGGCGAAGTAAATTCAATTTAAGTAATAGACCAGTAGGGTGAGCAATAATTACTGAAATTATATGTAAGGGGTAACTAGGACCCTTAGAGTTGTGTGAATACTCAAATAAATACGATTAATGAGATAAATCGTAAAGAGAATATTGTACGGTAAATATATGAGATTAAAATATTACGTACGTATATGATTAATAGGTCGGGCGTGTACCTACTGAATTATGTGATCTTTTAGGTAGAGAGATTATACCTAAATTAATTATGTTAGGGTCGATGAGACATTCCGAACTAACATAAAGTTATTATAAGTTTGGGGTCGATGAGAAATACCGAACCAAACTTTGAACTGGTGTCGCGATAAGAGAGTCCCAAACCAGAATATGTGTATATATATATATTTTTAAAATAATTGGGGTCGATGTATCATGCCGAACCAATTCTTACTTGGGGTCGATGAATCATTCCGAACCAAGAGTCCTTTATGTGTATAAAAGGGGCAAAATAGCAGTGACTAATATTTAGTATATATTGTGTGTGAAATATATACACCTGATGATATTCTACTTCCGTGTATTAGTAGATTGATATATTGTGTATTTAAAGATACATACTGAATTGGTAAGTTAAGTAGTGAAACTTAATTTCGAAATGAACCTTTAGATAGAGAAAATCTATTTAGTAATTCAAGTAGCGAAACTTAATTACATAAGTGGAAAATCCAACAATTGTGAAAATTGTAGAAATTTTTGTAGTGAAGCTAAATGAGAAGTCTTGAAAAATAACATAGATGAAATGTTACTTGAGAATTAATTAACATACGCGAGATGTTAGTAAAACGGTTGTACTGTATGGGCGGTACTGGAACTTGGGTACAGATAAGTTCAGTTGACTACTTTGGTTTTAGTTAGCTTGGGAAGTATGGCTAGATAAACTAAGTGTAGAACGTTAGGTGTGCACGAAAGATGAGGGGTGAGTTAACTCAAGAGAGTGTACGAGAACCTAACATGTGTAATCAATAATTGCATTTTATATTGTGATAAACGCTTGCTAAATATTTTCAAAATGTTTTGAGTACTAACTCTTGCTATAAAATATTTTCAAAACCTTTTAGGTGTCCAGCCACAGGGACGCCATGTGTGATGATTCCATTCCAGACTCGGAGCTGTAGCACAGTGGATGCTTACAGGATTTGACTAGACGATATCTCTCATTCAGATCTAGCACAGGATCTCGCACTCTTCTATGTATGGACTTGTGGTCCGGTATTAGTCTCTGATGTTAGTTTCAGACTAGTGGTTATTCTTTTGTTGTTTGGGATTTTTAGCCGATGGTTTATTCGGTAATACTTTTGTTCTGTTGTACTTTTACTTTGATGTTTGTATTATAGTACATGATTATTTGTACTTTGTTCCGCATGGTTGATTTATCTGTTTTAAGAAAGATAAAATTTGGCACCGGTCTAATTTTACTTAGGGGATTAGTAATTAAAAAGTTTTCGACAGTGATGCTAAGAATGAACCATTTGAGAAACCTGTTTTAATTTAATGAAGGCCTGATCACCCGATGTTTAATTAGGCGGGGTGTCACAGATGGTATCAGAGCATCAGGTTCTAGTGTCCATAGGATCTGTACGGCTTACTACGTTTTTCAGCGTATCGTTTGATTGATATAGAGCCCTATCTTAGGATGATTGTACTCCTCTACGTACGTAGTTTACGTTCTCCTGGTATTTAATAGACCTAGTGTTATATATACGAGTCCGATTGGGCACGGTACGTCAAATATGGTGGTAGGTCCAACATTGGCGTTAGCAGGACTACAGGAGGGAGGAGCTCGGCATAAAGCATGGGGTGTTCGAAGATGGCAATCATAGGAGAGATGACCGTGGTCGAGGTCACTCCTAGCGGGTAATGGATGTAACTGCTGCAAGGGTTGTTGAGGCATAGCAGGCATTTTCCAAGTGTCGCGACGGCAAGAGTAATGCTATTCTAGACCGCCCAATGCAGTGATAGTGGGAGTAGGTTTGGAAAAAAAAATTTGATGAGAACGTGCCGTAAATGTGATAAAACGGCGACTGTGCATGTTAACCAATGGAAGTAGTATGTCCAGAAGTTTTGGCATTTAGGACGGAGTAGAAATACTCAGAAGTGGAAAATGTGAGTAAATTTTCCGGCAACGTGGCGGGGATACCAGTCACTACATTCGGACCGAGGGTCCGTATATATAAATAGAAGAACTTTACGTATAGTTTAACCGCAAAGTTCTCCAATGATGATTCAGAAGCATAGTGAATGGGAATATATGAACCCCTCACGTGAAATCCTGGTGGAGGCCAATCGTGAGAAAGAAATTTATCCTGTGAAGTGAACTGGTACCGATGAGATAGGTATAAGGGAAAAGAGCCCTTGAGAAAATGGACTCCCGAGTCATAGCTCGCAATTTTTGGTAAAACCCTTCTTGAACGACTTATGTATATGAAGACAATATGGTGCTTCCTACCAGGTTGAGGTTAATGCTCCTGGGTGGGCGGAGCTAAGGGAGTTAGAGATTTAGTCAAAGAGTAAGACTGAATGTAATGGGGCTGGTGAAAGCCATAAGTGAAAACCCACTAGAGGATTTAAAGATTAGATCCTAAGTCGGGACTGTTAAGTCCCATAGTGCGTTCCTCTTGGTCAGAAGAACTAAGGGAACCAAGATGATAGTGTTCAGGATCGAGACTGCCCAGTCCGAGAGGAGGGGTACCCAAACCGGTCAGCATGGCCTGGAGTCAGGAATTTTTGAAAAGATGTTTAGTGTGGATTCTAGGGCCACGCGTTTTTTTTTTTTACTGGAAGTTATTTGAAGAAATAATAACTCCAATAAGTTTTGCATTCCGGAGAGGACAAGCGTGTTATGTCCGGGAACCATCTAAATCACCAGAGCGATGGATAAGGAAGTATATGAGTTTTAGCCTCGAGTGAATGGGGTATATGACGACTCCTCACCTGAAAAAGGGTCGAGTTGTCAATATTCATCAAAATGTGAGAAACTTCGGAGATTATGAACATCTCTTAGTAATTGATTTCGGTGTGTGGGAACCTAAATGATGTGAGTCAATGTTTGTGGTATGACTGCTGAGAGGAGAGATCGAGCTCGTTGTTGTAGTTAGTGCTAAAGACTTAGTGATAGTATAAGCGCGGTGCCACTTGACTCCTTTAGCAATATTGGAGTATGGTTGCACATATTGTCGAGAAATCGAATTTGAGCATATCGACTATGTGTTGTTCCGATAATGCTCAGTAAGAATACATGGGGAGAAGTCCCTTGTTTAAGTTCGGTTGCGAAAGGGAATACGACTGAATTTTTATGCACGTCAGGGGAAGAGACATTGTTAGATGCTAGGACATCAGTGGAGCCGGTAGTGTTGTGGAGAAACACTGAAAGGCTTACCTCACCACGAAGGGATAAGTGGGACTTTGTGGGCAAAGATTTGATTTTTTTTTTGTCTCTAGGGTATTGAGAATACCCACAAGATTGTAGTCACGTCGTGTAGACTAGGCTAGAGTTGAAGAAAAGCATGTTACGGGTGCGACATTTGCAATGTTTTTGCAAATGTACTCGGAGAAAAGGGTGTATGGGCACCCTAGTCATTTGGATTCCTTAGACATCCGAGATAGAGGGATGCGGAATATTTTGTACGACGTTGGGGAAATTAGGAAACAAGTCGTATCGATGAAATGGGTTGAACGTCATGGGAGATTGACGATGATCCAAGATTATATGTGCTGAGAGATCCAGCACACCCTATGGGATGAAAGTCAGTGGGAAACCGTTCAAAGGTTATCTCTTGATATGGGAGACCTAACTGTGGTGAAGAAGTAGCGCAAGGTGCTACTTGACTGAGTGTGGTAAGTGACTTACGTGTTACTAAAATGTTGATCCTTATAAAGTAACCAACCCAAAAAGTGCGCCAATTGCGAAGAGTGCACGGATTGTAAAGAATAATAAACCTGGAGAGAAAGGGGAATAGAGTACAACTTCAGGAAATATGACGTAAGTGGGAAGCGATGTTGAGGAGAGACGTAGTGAGATTGTCTCCAGATACACCTCTAGTTAATAGACAAGATAGACTCGAAATGAACAACCGGAATGTGGTAGTGAACCCACATTCCCAATGATGGAATGAGGAGACAGACTTATAAATTATTGATGGGTTGTGAACATCATAATTAAGCCAACATTTCGTTGGGGGTAGCGAAATGGGGTGACCGGGATGGATTAGTATGTAGTTGATAAGGGAGAGTGCACAGTGCCGCTCTACATGATTGTGAATCAGGATGAAATCCTAAAATTCCACCCTGTGAGAGAAGGTCAGGAAGGAATAGAGATAAAGTTTTATTTTGAGTACGTTATGCTACCTACGACTCAATGTTAGTGAGAAAGAATGATAATACGCCCTTATGATAGTGGAATTTTGGAGAAGCCCACTGATCAATTCATAGGTTGAATGTATGCCTATAAGAGCATATTTATAGGTAGAGTGAGCGCCTATATGGACTGTACATAAGAATTAGGTTCATGGGTACCGATTACGAACAATACATGTACTTTGGGTGTGGTTCGAGGAGACATTTCGAACCTTTAGTCCTTAACGCGTGATATGAGGACATTCTATTGGAGTGTGACATTTAGAGTATATGAAATGTGAAATATATGTCTCACAATTGTCTACTCATGTGCTATGAGATATATATACACATATTGGTGCTCGAGATGTGATCCCGAGACAAGTAATTAATAACTATTGGTGATCGAGGTGGAATTCCTAGCCAATAACCCCAAAAGTGTTAAAGAAGGGGGGTGATTATAAAATAAGTGTTGGTAGTATATGTTATGTGTAAGATATATATACCTATTGATTTTTACTACTTATGTGCGATAGTAAGTGTGCTTAATCTCTGTATTGGGGTCGATGATGTTCCGGACCAATACATGGGGGATCGATTTGGGGCCGATATTTTTTAACCAAATCAATGATAAATATTGGGAAAGACGGAAGGTCTGAATCGACATGTGCATTACATTTACCTTGGGGTCGAGGAATTCCCGGACCAAAGTAAATGATAAGATTATTGGGGCCGATGATTTTTTTTGCCGGACCAATTTTTCCTTAAAGTATATATAGTGTGTGAAATATATACCTTATAATATTCTACTTATGAGTGATAGTAGACACTTAGATGTTATATAGAGATATACATCAAATGGGTAAATTAAGTAGGGAGAAACTTAATTTCAAGAATTAACGTTGGATTGGGAAAATCTATGGAGAAATTAAGTAATGGGACTTAATTATGATATGTGCGGCATGGGTAACGTGCGATAAGAAATTATGATGAAATGGTCATGTGCTTGGGATGACCGTTAGGATATTATGATTTGGTATTGGGTATTAGAGGGTACAATTATATTTAAGGTCCTTAGCCTTAATACCAGCCTTATCCTAATTTCGAGGACGAAATTCCTTTGCAAGGGGGGAAGTATATAATACCCCGTATTTCTGAATATTCCATTTAATTAGATTGGAGAATTAAATGAGAAAATATCATCTTGATTTAAATTACGTAAGAGTAGTAATTTAAAGAGTTGTATTTAAAATTGTAATTATGGTATATTAATCGAAAGATAGATATCGATATATATTGCATCATTTTTATTTACTTAGTGCGAGTGGTAAATAGTTACTTAACGCGTGTAGACCGTGTTGGGGTGAGAACGAGTAATATTTTTTAAGTGACTCAAATGATAATTTAGAGGTCATCAATGAGTCCAGAAGGGTCAAATTAGTCAAAATAATATACCCGGGGGTACTAGTTGAGTCCCGGGGCAATTTTGGACTAAACTGAGACCGTTCGGGGGCGTTTTGGTCTTTTAACATAAGAGGGTATGGAGACCCATGAAATTTAGAGTTTTATATCAGCCGTATGATAGAGGAATTAGGGTTAGAACACCCATGACAACACCAATACCATTAGAGAGAGGAGGGGCACCACTTTCTAAAGCAAAAAGAAGATTTGGGAAGGATTCAAAGGGGTTTCTACCATCAACTTGTTGGGGAAGAAGGATTGAAGGATGAAGATCATCAATCATCAACAAGAACCACGAAATCAGACCCTATTGATCATAAGGAAAGTTGTTTATTGCAAAAATTTATAAAGTTATAATATCCATGTGTAGGGTTTTTGAATAGTTTTGTTTAAATCAATATTATGATTGGAGAAAGATGATATTTAAGCATGTTGGGATAGGAATCGCATGTAGAATGATTTAAACTATGTAGAGGATTAATATTCAGATTAGACTTGATGATTTTCGGAATAAAAATCTGGATTTTGAATGATAATATGGGAAGAACACCATAACTAGGGTTCAAGAAATTCTGGGTTTTAATTCATTATTTCTTTAAAGTAATTGGAGTTTTGATGTAATTGACATGTTATAAACTGCCCTAGTATATGTGGAAATATGTTAGGATCATTGGGTAAAAGTTTGGTGGACAATAATGGAGTTTGGAAACTTGTTAATGGAGGAGAGGTTCAACGAAGAAGACAGACTGCGTCTGTCCCTGTTCGATCGATCGATCGATCTTGAAATATCGATCGATCGACATAGTCGATCGATCGAACCCAGTCGTCGATCGATCGACGCAAGCTGTTTTCCCGAAAATTTTGTGTTTAATCCTTCGTTGAGTTCGGGAATGAATGGGTATTCTAGGATTTACATTATACTGATATGGGAGTAAGAATAAGACCAGTAGGTATATTGTTGAGGTTCGATAAGGCCATTGGGTGTAGGGCTTGGATTATGGACCGAGGAGAATAATCCGATTTAGTAGAGTATCGGGAACTTCGGAAATTGAGTTATGGGGCGAAGTAAATTCAATTTAAGTAATAGACCAGTAGGGTGAGCAATAATTACCGAAATTATATGTAAGGGGTAACTAGGACCCTTAGAGTTGTGTGAATACTCAAATAAATACGATTAATGAGATAAATCGTAAAGCGAATATTGTACGGTAAATATATGAGATTAAAATATTACGTACGTATATGATTAATAGATCGGGCGTGTACCTACTGAATTATGTGATCTTTTAGGTAGAGAGATTATACCTAAATTAATTATGTTAGGGTCGATGGGACATTCCGAACTAACATAAAGTTATTATAAGTTTGGGGTCGATGAGAAATACCGAACCAAACTTTGAACTGGTGTCGCGATGAGAGAGTCCCGAACCAGAATATGTGTATATATATATATATATTTAAAATAATTGGGGTCTATGTATCATGCCGAACCAATTCTTACTTGGGGTCGATGAATCATTCCGAACCAAGAGTCCTTTATGTGTATAAAAGGGGCAAAATAGCAGTGACTAATATTTAGTATATATTGTGTGTGAAATATATACACCTGATGATATTCTACTTCCGTGTATTAGTAGATTGATATATTGTGTATTTAAAGATACATACTGAATTGGTAAGTTAAGTAGTGAAACTTAATTTCGAAATGAACCTTTAGATAGAGAAAATCTATTTAGTAATTCAAGTAGCGAAACTTAATTACATAAGTGGAAAAGTCAACAATTGTGAAAATTGTAGAAATTTTTGTAGTGAAGCTAAATGAGAAGTCTTGAAAAATAACATAGATGAAATGTTACTTGAGAATTAATTAACATACGCGAGATGTTAGTAAAACGGTTGTACTGTATGGGCGGTATTGGAACTTGGGTACAGATAAGTTCAGTTGACTACTTTGGTTTTATTTAGCTTGGGAAGTATGGCTAGATAAACTAAGTGTAGAACGTTAGGTGTGCACGAAAGATGAGGGGTGAGTTAACTCAAGAGAGTGTACGAGAACCTAACATGTGTAATCAATAACCGCATTTTATATTGTGATAAACGCTTGCTAAATATTTTCAAAATGTTTTGAGTACTAACTCTTGTTGTAAAATATTTTCAAAACCTTTTAGGTGTCCAGCCACAAGGACGCCATGTGTGATGATTCCATTCCAGACTCGGAGTTGTAGCACAGTGGATGCTTACAGGATTTGACTAGACGATATCTCTCATTCAGATCTAGCACAGGATCTCGCACTCTTCTATGTATGGACTTGTGGTCCGGTATTAGTCTCTGATGTTAGTTTCAGACTAGTGGTTATTCTTTTGTTGTTTGGGATTTTTAGCCGATGGTTTATTCGGTAATACTTTTGTTCTGTTGTACTTTTACTTTGATGTTTGTATTATAGTACATGATTATTTGTACTTTGTTCCGCATGGTTGATTTATCTGTTTTAAGAAAGATAAAATTTGGCACCGGTCTAATTTTACTTAGGGGATTAGAAATTAAAAAGTTTTCTACAGTGATGCTAAGAATGAACCATTTGAGAAACCTGTTTTAATTTAATCAAGGCCTGATCACCCGATGTTTAATTAGGCGTGGTGTCACATATACTTGTTGTATTCAACATCTTATGGTCAAATACATTTTCCTGACGAACTTTTAACAGGGTTAATTTGGAAAGCCTCCATTACTACAGTGACTTTTTTTAATTCCATACGTACGACATCGACTTGGATCTAATTCGAGCTTGAGGTTCCATGGATGATTGTTAATTGACGTACTATATCATCATTGTCTGGGATATTATCAGGCTTTTGATCATTCTCCATAGGAGCCTTTATATTATTCTGCTCTACATAGTCGTTTAGATGACCTACACGGGCAAGAAATTCTAGGTGAGACTTTAGTGCCTTACAATTTTTTGTTTTTTGCTCGTGTTCCTTGTGATAGGAACATAATAGGTTGGAGTTCCTCTTTTATGGGTATCATGCCATCTTCTTCGGCGAATTGAAATATTACTGATATTTATCTTATTTAAGATTTTATAGATCGATTATTTGTAAATGGTGTTAATGTCGTGGTGGGACCTATTGGTATTTGCCTTATCATCAACCTTAGATACTCCATTCTGCTCCCTACCCCCTTTTTGGGAGCACCCTCTTTGTCCTCGTTTATGATTGTCTTCAGTCGACCATTATCCTACCAAGTGCTAGCAACTACATCTTCCACTTTGGAATACTTCTCAATTTTGGACATGAGATCATTTATAATATTAGACTCTTTATTAATAAGGGACTGGTGCATCATGGAACTACTCGACATGACGATCTTAAATGAGTCCACAACCACTTGCTTAGAGCAATCCTCCAATTCATTGTAGTTTTCCTAATATCGTCGAGTATAATTGTGCAATGTCTCATTAGTATTCTTTTTCGGTGTTATGAGCGAGTCCATACTTTTTGGATATGAGACGTTTGTGATGAATTTGGCGAAAATGGCCTCTGCGAGCTCCTTGAAACTATTGATCAGCTAATGTGGTGATTTTTCAAACCACTTATCTATAATGTCCCCCAAATTAGAGGGGAATATACATCATATGGGGGCCTCATTATTCCTCCAAAGGGTATTGGCTTGTTAATATTGGTAAATATGATAGATATGATCAGTCTTTCCATCATAGATCTCGAATCGAGGTATGGTGAAATTCTTAATAGGTTTAGGATTCTAATCCATTTTGTGCCAATTTTATAAATTCAGACTCCGGTATGACTATTTTGCATTTGTTTCTAGCTCCTTTTAACATATTTATGAAGGCAATTGCCTTTTCATCGGGTTTTTAGCTTAGCCTAGCTAAGTCAACCATTAAGACTTAGGTATTGATTTAGAAAAATTATGCATGGAACATTTATTCTATTTGTTACCAAGTTTGGACAGAGTTAAGTGGCAAACTTATAAACCACGAGAAGGCTGCATCAGTGAGTGAACTGGAGAACAAACGCAGCCTTAGATAATTATTTATCTCAATATCAACACATTAACTAGTGAACTCTTAGATACTTATCCATCACAACATCAACATATTGACTAGTGAACCTAGCAATGTCTTCTATAGTGGACTGACTTTCATCTCCCGAAAAGAGAGCAAGCGTTGAGAATTTAAAACATTTTATAAAATTTATCCTATCTATCCGCTCATGATATGACTTCTTATAAACTAGGGTCTGCATCCCCTGAGCCACTAGTCCATATATTTTATGTATAAGATTCGCAATCTCATTTCTCCCAACTACCCCAAGCAATTGCCTATTTTGTGGGATCACTTTCTGATTTACTATGGGAGTTGGTTGCACCAATGGTGGTGGAACCCGATGAGGCATATTCTATTGTGCTTGGTAGGATTGAGGCTGAGACCCCTGGGGAATTTGGTTATCAAATCTCCTATTTTTTCGTAACCATCTGAGTCCTTGTTCAAACACAATATTATTAATAATCTCATAGTTTGAAGCACTTGGGATTCCTATATTGGTATTATTTTGATATTATTTGGTTCTTCCTCCCTATGGAAGGGATGTTCTCGCTATTGGGTAGTTACAATTTAATTGTTGGTAGGTATTAGATGGTCCTGGACTTTCCATTGGGTTGTTATTACCAATACCAGTAGTATTAGGGTATCCTCTTGTCCTTAGGTTATTTTCAAAGTTGATTTCACCTGTGTTAGGCCTGTAATAGACACAATAGTAAGGATTGGGTTGAGTTATTGGGTTTACACCAAAGTATAGTGCATATCCCTGACTATTAAGCATTGCACTAGTAAGTGTGGACAACCAGCTAGTCACAATTGTCACCATAGTGTTAGTGTTCTGTATTATATTCCCAAGATGATAAAAAACTGTGTTTAGTTGGTTTATCAATTGGTCTTGGCATTTGTGGATATACCACTAACTGGTGTATTGGGAATATTGTCGGCTCTTGGAGCCTTTTGCATATTTAATTATTGACCGTGATCAATTTATGTCAACTCATGAGTTGTTTCGACCATTGTTTGCTCTGAAATAGCAACATGTTGGCTCGTTGACTCAATTTCACCAACATTTTCTATTACATCCTCATTTCTATGTGTCCTACCCACTATAACAATAAACCATCACTTGGTGTCCCACCGGGTGTGTTAAAAATATGTTTGTGTTGTTTTTACTTGGCTTGGTAAATAAGTTTAATTGTAATTTTGAGCGTGCATGCAAGGTTGTGGTCTTACCAAACAACTTATCTTAGCCTTGTGATAATATCAAATGATTGCGTACCGTTTGATGCTTCAATTAAGAAGGCATGTGTTTTACTTAGGGAAGACGTTGATATGTGTGATAAATTACTAAAATTAACTAAAACAAAAGAGACTGTAAATCACATAAACTAAAGTGAAGTAATCTTTAAAATAAAATAAATATAATTGCAGTAAAGTAAATGATTACACCACGGAATGCAAAGCAAGAAAGTGAACGAAATCAAATATAAAGGCAAGAAACTTTTAATAAACTATAAAAGAAGTTACAATCTATCTTACACTCTACTTCGAATGAAAGAAAATTAGCAAATAAATAAAAAGACGAAAAGAAAGGATAAAATGAGTAAAAATAGTTTTTTTATGAGGGAGTCATTCTTTCCTTTGTCTTCAAGTTACTTATTTATAGAGTTTCTTTCTATGTAACTGTCACGTAATTGTTGGGTGCTTACCCTATAAGGTTTTTTCGCCGAGGTGCATCAGTGTTCCGATATACGCTGCTTAGTACTTAATCCATATCCAATGTCTTGACATGTTCCAAATATTTAAGCTTCCTTTATTATTAAGGGTCATTTGGCCATTAGCATCTGCTAATTTGTCTAGTTCACGGTTTGACCCTTTTTTTTATGTAGGTTTGGCACCTATTTTGGATGGAAATCGTTTGGTCAACATGGTTGACCTTTGGTATAAATCCGAAAATACCCTCTATTTAACAAAATCGTAAACTACCCGTAGCCACTAACTACGTTTAATAACAAAAAGGCATTTCTTTCGAATTTAAATATATATATATATATATTTTAAAAGACACCTTTTGATTAAAAAATAGTATATTTTATAACAAAATCGTTTTTATATAAGATTAATTTTTTTAAAGTGTAACTATAACACTTTTTAAGTTCTAACATATCAAAATTACTTAACGTTCTTTAATAAATAATTTTTTTTAAAAATAATACAATTTTTATAGTTTAAAAAAATACAATTATGTTTAGTGTTTTTAAGAAAAGAAAATAGTTTTCTTTAAAACATTTAAATACAATTTATTAAAATTAAAAATGTGAAAAACGTCAAAAACACTTTAAACCAGTTTAATAAAATTAAAAAGGTTAGAAACCTTAAAAATATTTCATTAAAAAGTTATCTAGTAAATAAAACACTAGAAGTTGTTTTTCATAAAACATTTATTAGATGGAAATAGTTTTTTAAAATAGTTTCAATTATTAAAAATAATTTATTAAAATTAAAATCATTTTGATTATCTTAACATTAATGTGTGTTCATGTGTTTAGTTAGTGATACAATTTGGTTCGTTCTAATTTGATTAGTGGTTTACATCATACCTTGGATATATTTGTGTTGCATGATGAAGTTTTAAAAGATTGAGGAGGATAACATTAAATTTTAAAACTAATTTTTGACTACCTAGCACTGTGTGTTTAAAAAGTTCTTACTCGAATTGGAGTTCTAACTCCAAAGACGAACCTTCTTGAAATTCCCCCTTATCTTCCCGAGTTCATAGAGTTTGAAGCCGTTGATAAATGTCTTAATTGCAAAAAAATGAAAATTAAAGTTAAACGCTTTTAGTTTTAATAAACTAATTAAGTATTTTTTATTTAAAAAAATATATATATTGTTTTCTTAAAAAACATGTAAAAATAGTTTATTAAAAACAATAAACAAAAATGTATTTTTTTAAATCATAAAAACACTATTTTTTATGAAAAATTATTTAACGTTAAGTAGAGTAATTTCTTATATATATATATATATATAACCTCAAAGGTTGGGATAAGTTTCAATTTTAGACCGAATGTTTCACAAGTTACAATGTTAACATTTAATTTTAAAAATTTGTGCAATCAAATCCATCGTCACACTACCATTAAAATACTTAACGGAAGTTCATGTGTTCAATCAAGATGGCATCCTACCTGTCATTATTTAAAAAAATAAGTGCCACATGGATAAAAAATATTAGTAAATAATAAGTTAATAAATTAATTACGAAATTAAGTTTTTCCAACACCTCCTAGTACCACCTCCGACACTCTTACACTACCACAAACTGCTACCACTGCCCACCACCTCCACACTTCACACTACTACCACCTATGAATTCCACATATCACACACTAACTCCACAACCATCAGCTAACTCCACTACCTCCTGCCATTATTCCCCCAACCTCCACTACCCCCGTTTCTTGCTATGATTCAATAAGAGTCACACCCAATCGAACCTAAACTCACACCTAATCGAACCAAATGATACAAGATTAAAAAACGGGGCTAATTAAGAAATTATGCTAATTATGCATGTTTCGTCTCCCTTGTGGAACCGAAAAATGTTAATGAAGCATTGGATGACACACACTGGATTTCTGCTATGCAGGAAGAACTTTTACAATTTGTCATTCACGATGTCTGGTATCTTGTACCGCGGCCTCAAAATAAAAATGTTATTAGCACACGTTGGATCTTTAAAAACAAATCTGATGAAAATGGGGTAATCCTTAGAAACAAAGCTAGACTAGTTGCTCAAGGTTACTCACAAATAGGGATGGCAACGGGGCGGGTTTGGGGCGGGTTTTCAAAAATCCTAACCCGCCCCATTTAATAAACGGGGCGGGGCGGGTTAGGATTTTTGAAAATTAACTCCTAACCCGCCCCATTTAATAAACGGGGCGGGGCGGGGCTCCTACGGGTTGCGTTAATTTTAAAAATAGTAAAATTAAAAATATTACATTATAGTCTTAGAGGTATACAATGGCTCGTATTCCAATAAGTGAGACAATCCCCCAATTGTCAATTCATATTTTCACTTAAATCTTTTACAAAATTAACATACATATAAAGATTTTTTTTTAGTGTGTGAGTGTGTGTGTATATATATATATATATATATATATATATAATTTAATTATAATTAACATACATATAAAGGATATTTATATAAGCATAAGTTAAACGGGGCGGGGCGGGGCGGGGCGATTTTATTTCAGCTAACTCCTAACTCGCCCCATTTAATAAACGGGTTTTTTTCTTAAACCCATACCCGCTCCTAATTCATTAATCGGGTTTTAAAACCCGCCCCATTAGGGGCGGGGCGGGGCGGGACTCCTACGGTTCGGGTTAAATTGCCATCCCTACTCACAAATAGAAGGGATAGATTTTAGCGAGACATTTGCCCCTGTCACTCGTCTTGAATCTGTTCGACTTCTTTTCGCCATAGCGTGTCACTTAAAATTTACACTTTATCAAATGGATGTCAAGTCTGCCTTCCTCAATGGAATTCTGTCCGAAGAAACGTATGTTAAACAACCCAAAGGTTTCATTAACCCTAAACTCAATGGAATTCTATTGTTGTTTAGCATTTTTAGCCGATGGTTTATTCGGAAATACTTTTGCGCTGTTGTACTTATACTTTGTTGGTTTGGGTTTTAGCATGGTATTTGCTTTACTATTTTCCGCATGGTTGATTTATTTGTTTTAAGAAAGATAAAATTTGGCACCGGTCTAATTATACTTAGGGGATTAGTAATTAAAAAGTTTTCGGCAGTGATGCTAAGAATGAACCATTTGAGAAACCTGTTTTAATTTAATAAAAGGACTGATCACCCGATGTTTAATTAGGCGGGGTGTCACAGATGGTATCAGAGCATCAGGTTCTAGTGTCCATAGGATCTGTACGGCTTACTACGTTTTCAGCATATCGTTTGATTGATATAGAGCCCTATACTAGGATTGTTGTATTCCTCTACGAACGTGATTTACGTTCTCCTGCTATTTAGTTGATGAAGTGTAGTATATACGAGTTCGATTGGGTATGATACGTCGAACATGGCGATAAAAACTAGCGGAGGCGTTGGAAGAACTGCAGGAGGAAGGGGCTCGGCATGAGGCATGGGGTGTTCGAGGATGGTAATCGTAGAAGAGATGACCGTTGTCGAGGTCGCTCCAAGTGTGAAATTATAAGTAAATGCTGCAAGGGCTGTTGAGGCATAGTAGGCATTTTCCAAGTGTCGCGATGGAAAAAGCTGAATGCTAATATAGACCGCCAAATGCAGTGATAGTGAGAGGAGGTCTGGAGGATTTTTATGAGAACGGACCGTAAAAATGTGATAAAACGGCGACTGTGCATGTTAATGCATGGAAGTTGAATGCCTAGAGATCTTGGCATTTAGGATAGAGTAGGAATACCCAGAAGTGAAAGTTTGGGTAAAGATGTTTGAGGCAACGTGGTGGGGGTACCAGGCACCACATCCGAACCTAGGGTCAGTATACAGTTAGAGGGATTTTACGTATAGTTTAACCACAAATTTCTCCAATGATGGTTAAGAAGCGAAGTGAATGGAAACTTCTGAACCCATCACATGAAAACCTGGTAAAGGCTGAAAAACGTTGCTAAAGCCGTTTAATACAAGATTAAACTGTATAAGCAACTCCGAGATGTTTGTTGAAGAAAACCTTTTCTTTTGAAAATAAAAATGATAAACAACAAGATGTGTTTACAAAAACTTATGTACGAGAGTAATCAAGACTTTGTAATCAGTTTTTAAAACTAAGACAGTTTCAAAAATTCAGCACACTATAGAATGAGATGAGGAGATGAAGATAATCTGAACACACAGTTTTTAACGTGGTAAAACCTCTCCCAATAGAGGAAACATCCACGGTGACTTCTAAGTCACAAAAGTAAAAAATCCACTAACAACAAATAGCAGTTACAAACAATACAACATACATGCACACAAATCAACCTATTCTAAGTTTAGGAATATACCCCACTTGGTGTCCTTCTAACTTCTCTTAGATCTGATTATTGATGACGTTCTTCCAGTTGATAACTTCCTTTTGCTTTAGCTTCCTTGCATCGACTCAATAATCTTTGATCTTATTCACAACACTTCCAGTGTGGTAGTGTGTTAAGTGTTTGTGATGTGATTCCTATCAACATGTATGA
Organism: Sambucus nigra; assembly: GCA_949130495.1. Taxonomy (NCBI): domain Eukaryota; kingdom Viridiplantae; phylum Streptophyta; class Magnoliopsida; order Dipsacales; family Adoxaceae; genus Sambucus; species Sambucus nigra. The sequence continues at coordinate 79,259,827 of OX422223.1, forward strand.
ACTCACACACACTTAGTTTTACAGACAGTCCTAGAAAATTACATATAAAGACTATATGCTGTGATTTTCTTTTCTTTCTTTCTTACAGAACTTGTAACCTTTTTGACCTTTAAATATATCCCAGATTCCACGGATATCTTGCTTCTAAATCGATCAAGATCTTAATCAATCTCTGTTTTAAAAATATTTTTGAGATCGAAAATCTCCAAGTGTGAATCCAACTAGGTCAAGGTTAAGTTTCATAAGAATAGAAACTATAAAACATTTTCAAAACTAAATCAGTAAGAAATACATTATTCAATTTTCTAAATGAAATCGAATGTTGTAAAACCCAAATGAAAATCAAATTCAATAATCCCATATCGAAATCAAAATCAAAATCCTCACTGCAACCCAAATCGAAGTTCAATCCGTATAACAATATCCGATTGAAACCCATCGCAAATCTAATTAAATAAATAACTTAATCGCAAACCCAAATCCAACTCAAATCGTAATAAAATAAACTCAATGAAAATAAAACAATTGTTTCAAAACCAAAGCTAATTCAAATATGGATGAAAATCGAACTATTGTTTTAAAACCAAAGCTAATTCAAATATGACTAGAATCCATCCAAACATGAGCACAAACAACAAATTTAATCATATTTCTAAATAAAACTCAATAATAGTGTAAATTCAATTAAAACTTATTAAAGTTGAGAGAGAGAGATAAAAAGAGATTTAAGTTCCGGTGGCGATAGAGGAATCGAAGACACTGGAGACGGTGGAAGTGGTTACTGTGACGACTCGACGATGGCTTTTGTTTTACCTTATCTTTTTTTTTTCATTTTCGAGGTCTTGCATGTTTTTCATGGCTTAACTTAAATGTATGTGTTTAAAATAAATAATGTAACGTGTGTGGGTTTTAAGCAGTTCAAGCTTGTTTGTTTTATTTAATTTTAGGGGTTAATAAATTGTTAAAGGATGTCATTTATTTGCATTTTAAAGATAAAATTCATATTGATAAATTACTTTCTGGAGCCATGTGCCAATTGTTTATTGGAAAAATAACATATTTTCCTCATAGGTTGCACTCTCGCCATTTTTCGTCAAGTATTTTAACATTAATGTTACAATGGGTTAGGTTGAAAACAAAAATAAAATTCAAGGTTAAAATTATAACTTTTGAACCATTAGATCAATGTGTGTGTGAATACGAATGTGTTAAAAAAAATAATTAAAAATAAATGACTTTTTGTTATTAAAAATAATTAGGGCTAAATATCGTTTATTATTTTGTTAAATATAAGGGTTTTTTTAGAATTTATACCAAATCATGATTGGAGTTAAAGGTCAACTATGTTGACCAAACATTTTTCATTCAAAATGGTTGTCCAACCTTCATAAACAGAAATGGTGGGTGTCAAACTATAAACTCGACAAATTAGTGGATGCCAAAGGCCAAATTACCGTATTATTAATCCCATACATCTTACTCGGCTATTATTTTTGTTTAGTAATAATATGTGGCAAGCCTTGATTGAACGATAATTATATGGTGTAAACAGTTTGTAATTTAGTTTTACTAAAACTTGCTTTGACAAATGTTGTTTGTTTATTTGTGAAAGAGTTATGTTTTCTAGTGAAACCTAACCCACACTTTTCATTTTCAGTTTTCATAACAGCCATAATATGATCAAGTTGTTTAGTGTTAGATTTAAAATTTTGACAACTTTTAAAAAACTTGTAACATTTTTCTTTAGATTGTTCCAATTCGACCAAAGTGGCCTCGTATTTTTGTTCTAAGACGGAATTTGAATCTATCAAATCTGTTATTTTATTTTCAAAAAATAGTTTTCAATCTAAAAAAGTTGGCATTAACGTGCACTCCTTCGCATTCAACATTACTTATTTATTTAAGACATTTAGTTTCTTAGTCAAATTCTTAATTAATTTGTCAAATTTTAAACACATTTTTAGATAAGAAAATTAAAGTTCTTGATAGTCTGGAGTTTCACTTCCACTTTCAGAGTCGTAACTAGATGTTGTGCGTGAATAAGTGTCCCTTGCATTCCCACTTTTGAAAAGATTTGAACTCACCCATCCATCAAAATTTGGACTCGCACACTCATCCAATAAGCTAATGGAATTATCATTCACATCACAAATATTATACACGTCAAACAATTTAACATCAGAATCAGTAAAACCATGGATTCATTAATAATTTTAGCATAAAAGACATGCAGGTTTCATTAGACTCATCACTATCAGACGCAGAAGACTCATTATAAGTCTTAGTTATACGGGCCTTAGGATAGTTCCTTTTCTTAACCTTATATTTATTGGAAAAATGTTTAAAGTTATGACAATTATGTTATTGGACTTTAGTCATATCCAAGGGAGGTCTCTGTTCGTACCTAATTCTTAGACATCAAGATAATTCATATATAGTGAAATGATCAGGATCAAACATATCAGCAAAATCAACCATTGCCCCACTATAAACCCTACGAAGTTGATAATCAAACTTTCCATCACGATGTAATGCAACAGTTAAGTAGGGGTCATTTTTAGTTGAATTAAGAAAAAATATTATAAAAAATGAGGATTAATTATTGATTACATATGAATACTACATAATAATAAGTAAAGCATTCATGCATGCAGAAATTACCATAAAAATCACTTCTTATAATCAATAGCTATGCCTGGAAAGTCATAAACATTTAAGACAAACTACCCATTTATAACCGTTTGATATGGTTTTGGGTATTGACTTCTTTTTTCTCGCGGGTCATAAGTGGGCCGGCAGCCCAACAAATCGATTTCCAACTAGTTGATTATCAACCTGTTTATTGGGTTATATTAAAACTGTTTGATAAAACCGAGTAAGAACCGTAAATCCCTAAGCATCTATCTCCATATATTATTATGTTGAGTGACTTCAAACAGAAAAGAAGAACCACATTTGTTGCCCATATCCACATCCCTACCGCCCGAAACTATAATTCCTCCCTGAAATTTCATTACACCATGTTCCGAGAATGGTCACAGGAGGTGTGTCTGTGACAATCCGCTTATTAAAATAACGGGTGTCCAGCCTTTTTCTAAAATAAAAATGGAATCTCATTTGGCTCATTCTTAGCATCAATGTCAAAAATCTAAATAGTTACTAACCACCTACTATTTGATCAAGTCGCGAGACAATTTTAAACTTTAATTAAATTACCGTAAATAAAACCTTTCACCATAAACCATTCCATATAATTATTTAAATCCACAATGACATAATCAAATATGAATCCTGAACAGAATAAAAAACCACTAACCGAATAAACCATCGGTTTATAATCCAAAACATTAATTCATTAAAATTGAATTAAATAAAAACTAAAATACAAGACGACATTGGTCGATATGTCCGGATAATAATTGACTGAGTTTTATCTAGAATTTCAAAGACAGAAAGGGACTAAACAATCCCTGCAACACTTCGCAGTGGCTGCAACTTCGATGACCTTAAAATGATACTCATGCCTTGCGTCCCTGTGGCTGGAGACTTAAAAGGTTTTGAAAATATTTGATACAGGTCAGAGCGCAAGTCCTTTTGAAAATATTTTGCAAGTAATTAAAATGCATTAATAAATATGAGTACGTTCTTTCATATTTAAACTAGGGTCGCACTCCCATGAAATAGTCCTCACCCCTCAACTATAGTGTGCACCTAACGTATGTATTTTAACCCCTGATTATGCTACCCAACCTAACTAGTCTCAGTATACCCTTAAGTCCATATGCAACACTGTATCACGCTTATTTTATATAATTAGCTTTCGCATCCACTTAACAATTATAATTGATTTATTCATTTAAAACAACTTTCACTATTTATTAACTCAATATTCACACCTTAATGTCTTATGACTGTATATAATTTTATTCAATTTTATATACGTAGTTTCATATTACATAAAGTATACGTACATATATATCACTCGCTATATATGTATAATCGCCATCTCTGAAAGTAATAACTCACTAGATGCAAATCTCTAGCATGCTATCAAGTTCCAGGGAATACACACCTCTACCTGGGCAACCGGGTTGGAATCTCACCACCAAACCCAAAATATAAAAGTAAATCGGAGGCGGTCATAGCCATACACCTGTGGGTCATAACCATACCACATTACCACCACCAGACTCTAAACTCATATAGTGTGGTCATGTGACAGACCTATGATTCGGGGGATCAATTATATACGTGCTGGGATTCACCGGGAGAGATTGTCCACAGCGCCCAACCTCCATTGATAGCATATCTACTAGGATAGGTATGTTTCATATAAATATATCATACACACATATATAATCATACATATATAACTCTCGATATACCCGTATATATATATATATATATATATTCAATAAACCGGCTAACCATGCATGTCACTCGTAGCACTAGCCTATACTTCTCGAGTCAAATCTCGATTCTGAATTATATAAATATTAACTCATTTAATAAATTGATCCTTATAATACAATTCTTGACACGTAACCATTCGCAACTAGCCTGTATCCCCTTTTTACCGAATTTTCTTTACACATTCATCATTTCATTTTCCCGAGTGTTATTCATCCCAAATACCCTAAGTCTTACCTCGAATATATCCTAACCAACCCAAGGTTATGTAATAACTCATAAAATTTGTAAGAATCCCAACATATCATTATGAACCTTATATAATCGACTAAAACCAAACTTCATTTCGAATTTATTTAAAGAGCCCAAACCATTTCTCACAACAGGTCCAAATCGATTTGGCTTCTAGGCCCAAATTGATTCGTCTTTCGAATCGATTCTGGGCAGTAACCCAAATCTTGTTACCAAAATGGGATTTCATGTATCTTCATCATCCGATTCATTATGTAAAACTAATATAACCCAAGTTTCCCATTCTCCATCAATCATATATACGAATCTAATCTATTTTCATATATAATTTCACTTACACATCAACCATTTCATGTGATTTATTATTCTAATAAAGAATTGTATAGTTTCTCAATAAAATCACAAGACTTTACAATTTATAAATCTTTTCATTCAAGATTATTTCTTTCTTCATGGATTCTTATTCTCAAATTTCATTTTATATAATCCGTATACAAATCCTATGAAATCATGTCCCCAACCCCATTTTTCGTACGAATCCCGCCCAAAACATTTGTCACCAACTCTAATATGAATTGAATTGCAAAAAATACGAAGCAAGTTAATCACTTGCCTAAAGGTTTGTAGAGTCTTGTCTTTGTTGATGATAATCTTAGACCATAAATCTCCAAAATATTCTCCCAATTGATCTCCTCTTGAGTCTTATTGGTGTTCCTCTTGAGTTCTTTGAGTTTCTTCCTCTTTTCCTTTGAACTTTTGTCTTAAACTCTTAATATAATAACTTAAACTCTTGCTATAACCAAGTGACTCTTTTCTAAGCCCAAACCTTTCATTTTATAAGCCTCATACCGGAATTAGGTTAAAATATATTTTAAAATGACCTGTATACCCCTGTGCGAGTCCCATTTAGTCTAAAAAACCTCTAAAACCCAATCACTACCCCCTAGTACTTAATTCTAAGTATATCTACCTATTACGGATCAACTGTGCAGTCGAAATAATCATCCAAATCACCCATCATCAATTTATCATTTTATTCCCAACATGACTCCACACACGCGTTTCGAATAAGATATTGTTTACCCGTCGCTTTAACCCACTTACAACGTAATATAAATTAATATAATTTTACTTACGTATCACACAAGTAAATATAATAACACATAAATATTAATATATTTCTTGTCAATTAATATTTATTCAATTCACTTTGTTTTTCAATTTAATTAAATTAAATTACGGTGACATGTGTAATTTAAATATTTAAAAAAATACGGGGTGTTACAAAGTCGCGGTCCAATTTCATAACCACTGTGAAAATATTGTGACTACGGTTGTGACCCCTTCCAATGGTGACCTAGACAGGACAATGATTATGGCTTTAGATCGTGACCACCATAGCCATGAGTCTAGACCGTAACTCAACCATAACCCATATGGTGGAAAATTTAGCATTAATTTTGTCAAGTTGAGGGTCGCGATTTCAGACCGTGACAAACCAAAGTGAAATATGGTCACGGTAAAAATGATGACATCATTTTAGTTCGAAAGAGGGGGACACAAAGGATCACAGTTGGGAAGCGTGACCATATATTAGGACCCATGATAAATATATTTGGTTACAAGAGGGGTCATAGTATGGAACCATGATCAATTATTGGCTATAAATAAAACCCCTTATGGCATTTGTTTCATTTCACTGACCCCTTTCTCTATCTCTTACTCTCATATCACTCTCTTTCTCTTTCTCCACTCACTAGTGATCACCTCTCTTTCTCTCTCTCTCTCTCTTCAGTGCTTTTCTCTCTCTCTACACTCATGAAAATACTCTCTCTTTATATATATATGTATATGTATGTGTGTGTGTGTGTATGTTTATCTCTCTCTCTCTATATATATATATATAGAGAGAGAGAGAGACAGACAGAGAGAATGAGAGAAACATACACACACACACACACACACACACACACATATACCCATTTTTTTTATGTAAATATGAAATTGAAATTAATTGGGTATAATGTTGTGTAAATATGAAATTGAAATATAAAATTGGGAATAATGTTGTGCAATTTTTTGACATTTGTTTTTTGTTTTATACCCAATTGGATATATTAAAATCTAAAACCATATACGTGATTGGGATAAGGGTATAATCGCACATTGTTGGTATAGTTTTATACGCTAGCATAGTTTCACATGTTTGAATATTTCACACGCATTAGAATAGTAACTTTGCAATTAAGTGTACTCTTGACGAGTTATGTTAAATTTTCGGGATGGAATTGGAAGATTAGGAATACACATATATACATACACATACACACACACACACACACACACACACTCATACACATATTGATGAGTGCATTAATTTGTATATATTATACCCAAATGTATACATTGTTAGTCCCATTTTATTTTATTCAATAAATTCTTAGGTCCATTTTATTATAAAAGGAAAAAAAATGTAAGAATAATAGAATTTTGATTCAAAACGGCAATTCTAAATCAAAAATGGGTGCTTCAATAATTTTATAATATTCTTGTGCTAATTTGTGAAAAAAGTTGCCTAGTGAAATTTTTGCAGGTAATGGCGGAATTTGGTGCAAATTGATGATCAACTCGAAAAATGCGCAAAAAAACTGATTTTTACGGTCGTTCGAAAAAAGCTATTTGGCATGCGTGTTCAGCAAGCAACGATAAGACTTTTCGAGTAGGGGGAAGTTGAAGAGGTGGAAGTTGAAGAGTTTCACCAAAACCCTAATGCCTCACCCTAAGCCTATAAATAGGACCCCTTGGCTCATTATTTGGTGTGCAGAATTTTAGAGAGAGTCACTTTAGAACAATTGTTGGTAGTTTTTGTAATACCCAGTATTTCTGAATATTCTATTTAATTAAATTGGAAAATTAAATGAGAAAATACGGCTTAATTTAAATTACATAAGAGGAGTAATTTAATGATATTTATTAAGAATTGTAATTATAGTATATTAATCGAGAGATAGTTACCGATTTATATTGCCTCATTATATTTACTTAGTGCGAGTAGTAAATAGTTACTTAACGCATGTAGACCGTTTTGGGGCGAGAGCGAGTAATATGTTTTTAAGTGACTCAAATGACAATTTAGAGGTCACGGTTAACCCCGGAAGGGTCAAAATAGTCAAAATAGTATATCTAGGGGTACTAGTTGGGTCCCGAGATGTTTATGGCCTAACCCAGGACCGTTCAGGGGCGTTTTAGTCTTTTAAATTATAGGAGTGAGAAGACCTACGAATTTAATAACTCTAAGTGAGATTATAAGATTTGGAGGCTAGGGTTAGAGAGAAGAAAAAACACACCATAGCCATTAGAGAGAAGAGAGAAACAATTCTCAAGGCAAAAGGAAGAATTGGGAAGGATTCAAAGGAGATTTTCACCACAAACTTGTGGGGAAGGAAGATTGAAGGAGAAAAACAATCAATCATCAACAACAATCACAAAATTAGAACCCCTCTATCAAGGCAAGTGTTTATTGCAAATCAAATTCAAGTTATAATACCCATGTGTAGGGAGTTTTAAGAATTGGTTAATTCTATTGAAAAACCATGAATTAAATGTTTGAATTGATCACATGTTTGGGTAGGATTGCATGTAGAATGAATCCCTAAGTAAAGGTAAAATGAAATTTGAATATATTTTATGATTAACATAGAATCTTTATGAGTTCTTGGTTAAAGAACATTAATTTTGAATGACTTAGGATTTAATTGATGAACACAAGATGTCAATCTGCCAGAATTTTTGACACAACTTTAAACGTATGCCATTTGAGTTATACTTCGAATTATAGTGTGAACCATACATTAATAGAAATTTATTTCTCTTAGCAATCCAATGAACTTCGAATCAGGTCAATCGGCTTTCTGTAGAGGGAGTAATAGACATATTACTACAGGGTGTTTAATCTGCCAGCATAGTAATCTGCTAGAAGTTTGACGTGACTTTAAACATGTACGGTTTGATTTGTACTTAGAATTAGAGTATGAATTATAGATGTATGGAAAGGTATATCTCTTAGCTTTCCAATGAACTTGGAATCAGGTCAATCGGAGTTCTGTAGAGGGAGAAATCGAAGTTTTACTAGAAGGTGTTTAATCTGCCAGAAAATTTTATGATTCGTTATGCTGCGAGAAAATGTAAGATATTTAATTTTAAGCCTCAAATGCCTAAAATTTTATCGGGGAAGTGTTTGGGACCTTGATGAAATATATTTTTGGAATAATGTTATGGAATTAGGTCTATGATTGAGCATTGGACTTTAATTTTGTGAGAGAATTAAAGTGGAGATTCATAGGCTTGATTGTGACGTATTCTAATTCGAGATGATAAGAATATAATTACGAAAAAGCGTGAGCGAGCTTAAATTTATTGGGTCAATATGTTAACAAGGGTAGCTACTGAATTGATATTACGTTAGGGGTAACTAGGGCCCTTAGATTGTTGTGAATACTCAAATAAATGCGATTAATGAGATAAATCGTACAATGAATATTGTACGGTAAATATAAGAGAATAAAATATTACGTACGAACATGGTTGATAGGTCGGGCGTGTACCTACTGAATTGTATGAACTTTTAGGTTAATAGAAGTATACCTAAATTAACTATGTTAGGGTCGATGAGATATTCCGAACTAATATAGGGTTATTATATAATTGGGGTCGATATATCATTCCGAACCAATTCTTACTTGGGGTCGATGAATCATTCAGAACCAAGAGTCCTTTATGTATGTAAAAAGGACAAATAGTAATTACTGATATTTAATATATATTGTGTGTGAAATATATATTTAATGATATTCTACTTCTGTGTATTAGTAGATTGATGTATACTTAAATTAACTATGTTAGGGTCGATGAGACATTCCGAACTAACATAGGGTTATTATATGTTTGGGGTCGATGTAAAATGCCGAACCAAACCTTTGAACTGGAGGCGTGATGAAAGAGTCCGAGCCAGAATTTGTGTATATAAATAATTGGGGTCGATGTATCATTCCAAACCAATTCTTACTTGGGGTCGATGAATCATTCCGAACCAAGAGTTCTTTATGTGTGTAAAAAGGACAAATAGTAATGACTGATATTTTGTATATATTATGTGTGAAATATATACACTTAATGATATTATACCATTGTGAATAAGTAGATGAATATGATGTGTTTAATGTTACGTTTAAAATTGGTAAGTTAAGTAGTGAAACTTAATTACGGAATGTATCTTTAGATAGAGAATATCTAATTAGTAACTTAAGTAGTGAAACTTAATTACATAAGTGGAAAGATAACAATTGTGAGAATCCTAGAAATTTAGTAGTGAAACTAAATATCTTTGAAGCATAACATAGGTGGAATGTTATTTGAGTATTAATTAACCTTTGCGAGATGTTATTGAAATGAATGCACGGTGTGGGCGATGTGAGAACTTAAGCTTAAATAAGTTCAGATGATTACTTAGACCTAATTAACTTGGGGAACATGGCTAGGTAGGCTAGGTGTAGAAAGTTAGGTGTGCACAATAGATGAGAAGTGAGTGAACTCGAGAGAGTGTACGAAAACCTAACATGTGTAATCAATAACCGCATTTTATATTGTGATAAACGCTTGCTAATATTGTCAAAATGTTTTGAGTACTAACTCTTGCTATGAAATATTTTCAAAACCTTTTAGGTGTCCAGCCACAGGGACGCCATGGATGATGATTCTATTCCAAGGACTCACAGCTGTAGCACAGTGGATTCTTAGAGGATTTTGACTAGACGATATCTCTCATTCAGATCTAGTACAGGATGCCACATTATTCCATGTATGGACTTGGAGTCCGGTATCAGTCTCAGATCTTAGTTTCAGATTAGTAGTTGTTCTATTGTTGTTTAGCATTTTTAGCCGATGGTTTATTCGGAAATACTTTTGCGCTGTTGTACTTATACTTTGTTGGTTTGGGTTTTAGCATGGTATTTGCTTTACTATTTTCCGCATGGTTGATTTATTTGTTTTAAGAAAGATAAAATTTGGCACCGGTCTAATTATACTTAGGGGATTAGTAATTAAAAAGTTTTCGGCAGTGATGCTAAGAATGAACCATTTGAGAAACCTGTTTTAATTTAATAAAAGGACTGATCACCCGATGTTTAATTAGGCGGGGTGTCACAGATGGTATCAGAGCATCAGGTTCTAGTGTCCATAGGATCTGTACGGCTTACTACGTTTTCAGCATATCGTTTGATTGATATAGAGCCCTATACTAGGATTGTTGTATTCCTCTACGAACGTGATTTACGTTCTCCTGCTATTTAGTTGATGAAGTGTAGTATATACGAGTTCGATTGGGTATGATACGTCGAACATGGCGATAAAAACTAGCGGAGGCGTTGGAAGAACTGCAGGATGAAGGGGCTCGGCATGAGGCATGGGGTGTTCGAGGATGGTAATCGTAGAAGAGATGACCGTTGTCGAGGTCTCTCCAAGTGTGAAATTATAAGTAAATGCTGCAAGGGCTGTTGAGGCATAGTAGGCATTTTCCAAGTGTCGCGATGGAAAAAGCTGAATGCTAATATAGACCGCCAAATGCAGTGATAGTGAGAGGAGGTCTGGAGGATTTTTATGAGAACGGACCGTAAAAATGTGATAAAACGGCGACTGTGCATGTTAATGCATGGAAGTTGAATGCCTAGAGATCTTGGCATTTAGGATAGAGTAGGAATACCCAGAAGTGAAAGTTTGGGTAAAGATGTTTGAGGCAACGTGGTGGGGGTACCAGGCACCACATCCGAACCTAGGGTCAGTATACAGTTAGAGGGATTTTACGTATAGTTTAACCACAAATTTCTCCAATGATGGTTAAGAAGCGAAGTGAATGGAAACTTCTGAACCCATCACATGAAAACCTGGTAAAGGCTGAAAAACGTTGCTAAAGCCGTTTAATACAAGATTAAACTGTATAAGCAACTCCGAGATGTTTGTTGAAGAAAACCTTTTCTTTTGAAAATAAAAATGATAAACAACAAGATGTGTTTACAAAAACTTATGTACGAGAGTAATCAAGACTTTGTAATCAGTTTTTAAAACTAAGACAGTTTCAAAAATTCAGCACACTATAGAATGAGATGAGGAGATGAAGATAATCTGAACACACAGTTTTTAACGTGGTAAAACCTCTCCCAATAGAGGAAACATCCACGGTGACTTCTAAGTCACAAAAGTAAAAAATCCACTAACAACAAATAGCAGTTACAAACAATACAACATACATGCACACAAATCAACCTATTCTAAGTTTAGGAATATACCCCACTTGGTGTCCTTCTAACTTCTCTTAGATCTGATTATTGATGACGTTCTTCCAGTTGATAACTTCCTTTTGCTTTAGCTTCCTTGCATCGACTCAATAATCTTTGATCTTATTCACAACACTTCCAGTGTGGTAGTGTGTTAAGTGTTTGTGATGTGATTCCTATCAACATGTATGAACTCACACACACTTAGTTTTACAGACAGTCCTAGAAAATTACATATAAAGACTATATGCTGTGATTTTCTTTTCTTTCTTTCTTACAGAACTTGTAACCTTTTTGACCTTTAAATATATCCCAGATTCCACGGATATCTTGCTTCTAAATCGATCAAGATCTTAATCAATCTCTGTTTTAAAAATATTTTTGAGATCGAAAATCTCCAAGTGTGAATCCAACTAGGTCAAGGTTAAGTTTCATAAGAATAGAAACTATAAAACATTTTCAAAACTAAATCAGTAAGAAATACATTATTCAATCGAGAAAGAAACATGCAGATCTAGTGAAATATAACTTGCAAAGTGTAGATCTACAATTTCTATGAAGAAGAAATACAGATCTTCACACGAATGTTTAAGTTGGTAATAAGATCAGTGATTAAGAGGTTACAGCTTCAATATGAACAACCAAGTAACACCACTCTCTCTCAAAACACTCAAGGTTGTGTTTGGGGTTGTGTGTATACGAAGGTTTGAATCAGATTTGAAGTGTTTAGGGTTAGGGTTAGGGTTTGGCTAACACAGTTTTCCCTTTCTCTCTCTTCTCTCTTTTCTTTTCTCTCTTCTCTCTCACTTCTCTCTTCTCTCTATTTTTTCTCTCAGAAATGACGACTGCCAAAAGTCTTGAAAGGTGGAGAATTAGAGGGCTTTTATAGGAGTGGAGGAAGATTCTGGATAGTCGAAGGCAATCAAGGGCTGAGATTAAGTCTTCCTAATATTGACTTGATCCAAGGGTTATAAGAAGGCGGTGGTTAAGTCGAATGTGATTGGTTCACAGGATAGCACAAGGATAGGTTTAAAACACATGCAGGTCATCGATAAGGATTGATCTAACGATCAGCAAACCACCAGGCAACCCTCTCACATAACAAACACAAATTGATACATCAGGAACGTGACAAGTGTTGGCATATAAGTGGCTTACAAACGCGCGTCAAAGTTAATTACAAGCAGCACCCTGAAGTCTCTAGCGCATTTACTTTCTACCCAATCAAACATTCTAATGAAAAATGAATTTTTCAAAATAGCAAATTAACCCCACAAATTTTATGATCACACTTTTATTAATGAAAACATTATTTTAAAAATGTTTAAAAATGTTTAAAAATTCCCAAAAAATTATTAAAACAGCATTTTAAGGGGAATTTAACACACAATCAATTTTAAGCAAAATATACACATGTATGCACTTCTAATGTGTGTAGTATGATTCAATTTATACCTTCTTGGATTATTGAAGAGGATTAGAGAGATTAATTCTGAGGCTCTTTGGATTCTAGGTTAGACAACCAATTTTGCCACTATTTCCAAATTAGTTGAGCACTTATACAATATAGACTTAAGTAAGTCAAATCTATAAGGTGCTTCAATCTCCCCCTTTGAAAATATGAGGCAACATCTCCTTTGAGTTAGCTTAAACTCTTAGGGAACAAAAAAAAAACTAGTCCTATACAAAAGATACTATCTACCCATTTCCTAGAAAGTAAAAAAATTACATAACTCAACTATTTACAAAATTTGTACACTAGAAATGGTAGACAATCAGTAGAAGAGATTCCTGCAAATATGCACACTAAGATCAAGCAGTTTAGATGAAATGTGAACAAAACATTGAACCCGTAAGACTCAAATTTCTCCCCCATTTTGTCTCAAATGGACAAAGGGTAAAAATTAAGGTCTTCAGAGTTTAATCAGCACATACCATACCTATAGAATTACGCAAATACAGAAATCTGTTATAGTCTAAAGGTTTAGTGAACATGTCTGCAAGTTGCAGATCAGTAGGCAGGTAATGGATTTCTAACTCCTTAGTTTCAACAAGTTCGCGTATAAAATGATGTCTTATTTTAATATGCTTAGTTCGCGAGTGTTGAACCGGGTTTTTGGATATGTTAATAGCGCTTTGATTGTCACAATACAATTTTTAACTGATCTTCTTTAATCCCATAGTCGCTTAACATTTGTTTTATCCATAACAATTGAGCACAGCAACTTCCAGCTGCTATATATTCGGACTCAGCTGTAGATAAAGATGTGCAATTCTGTTTTTTGCTACTCCAACCAACTAAATTATTGCCGACATAATAACAGGCACCTGATGTACTTTTACTGTCATCAGTACATCCGGCCCAATCAGCATCAGTATACCCTATGATGGTACTGCATGTATCATTAGTGTACCTAAGTCCAAGATTAAGAGTGCCCTTTATGTACTTTATTATACGTTTTACACACGATAAATGGCTCTCTTTAGGGTTATTCTGGTAACGAGCACACAGACATACAGCATACATTATATCTGGTCGTGAGGCAGTTAGATAGAGTAGGCTACCAATCATACTACGATAAAGTGTGGAATCAACTGACTTTCCATTTTCATCTTTACATAATTTAACAGTAGTACTCATAGGCGTTTTGGCAACTTTAGCATTATCTAAACCAAATTTCTTAACAAGATCTAAGGCATACTTAGTTTGAGAGACAAATAGTCCATCAGAATTCTGTTTCACTTGAAATCCTAAGAAAAGCTGTAGCTCCCCCATAAGGGACATGTGAAACTCCTTATGCATAATAGCAGAAAAATATTTAACTTCAGATGTTGAAGTAGACCCAAAGATGATGTCGTCTACATAGACTTGGGCTATAATAATGCTTTTGTCAAAATGTTTGACAAAAAGGGTCTGGTCATTTCCTCCTCTCTTAAAACCCTTATCCAACAAAAAGTTGGAAAGGCGTTCATACCAAGCTCGAGGAGCTTGTTTTAAGCCATACAAAGCCTTTTTTAGACGAAAGACATGGTCAGGGTATTTAGGGTTAATGAAACCTTTGGGTTGTTTAACATACGTTTCTTCGGACAGAATTCCATTGAGGAAGGCAGACTTGACATCCATTTGATAAAGTGTAAATTTTAAGTGACACGCTATGGCGAAAAGAAGTCGAACAGATTCAAGACGAGTGACAGGGGCAAATGTCTCGCTAAAATCTATCCCTTCTATTTGTGAGTAGGGATGGCAATTTAACCCGAACCGTAGGAGTTCCGCCCCGCCCCGCCCCTAATGGGGCAGGTTTTAAAACCCGATTAATGAATTAGGAGCGGGTATGGGTTTAAGAAAAAAACCCGTTTATTAAATGGGGCGGGTTAGGAGTTAGCTGAAATAAAATCGCCCCGCCCCGCCCCGTTTAACTTATGCTTATATAAATATCCTTTATATGTATGTTAATTATAATTAAATTATATATATATATATATATACACACACTCACACACTAAAAAAAAATCTTTATATGTATGTTAATTTTGTAAAAGATTTAAGTGAAAATATGAATTGACAATTGGGGGATTGTCTCACTTATTGGAATACGAGCCATTGTATACCTCTAAGACTATAATGTAATATTTTTAATTTTACTATTTTTAAAATTAACGCAACCCGTAGGAGCCCCGACCCGCCCCGTTTATTAAATGGGGCGGGTTAGGAGTTAATTTTCAAAAATCCTAACCCGCCCCGCCCCGTTTATTAAATGGGGCGGGTTAGGATTTTTGAAAACCCGCCCCAAACCCGCCCCGTTGCCATCCCTATTTGTGAGTAACCTTGAGCAACTAGTCTAGCTTTGTTTCTAAGGATTACCCCATTTTCATCAGATTTGTTTTTAAAGATCCAACGTGTGCTAATAACATTTTTATTTTGAGGCCGCGGTACAAGATACCAGACATCGTGAATGACAAATTGTAAAAGTTCTTCCTGCATAGCAGAAATCCAGTGTGTGTCATCCAATGCTTCATTAACATTTTTCGGTTCCACAAGGGAGACGAAACATGCATAATTAGCATAATTTCTTAACTGGGATCTAGTACGAACTGGCTCATTAGGATTACCGACCACGTTGTCAATAGGATGATCTTTAGAGACCCAGCCAGGTACTTCTGGACTCTCAATAGGTAATGAGTCATCTATTTATGGTGAATCAGTTTTGAAATCATTTTCAGATTCAACCACAATAGGTGATTCAGATATCTTATTTTCGACAATAGTGTCGCTTACAATTACATTTATCGATTCCATAAGGGCCTTAGTACGCAGATTGTATATAGGATAAGCACGACTATTTGGAGAGTATCCTAAGAAGATGGCTTTATCACCACGCGTCTCGAATTTAGATAAATGTTCTCTGTCTTTACAGACATAACACTGACTTCCGAAAGTTCTTAGATATTTCAGATTAGGCTTCTTACCGTACCACAACTCATAAGGGGTTTGTTTAGAGTTTTTCCTAAGGTAAACCCTATTAATGATATGACATGAAGTTCTAATAGATTCTACCCAGAAGTATTTAGGTAGAGATTTGGCATGCAACATGACACGTGCCATCTCTTGAAGAGTTCGATTTTTCCTTTCAACAATACCATTCTGCTGAGGAGTCTTAGGGGCACTGAATTCGTGTTTGTAACCGTTGTAGTCACAATATTCAACTATTCCTGTGTCTATGAACTCTCCCCCTCTATCGCTACGAACGCGATTGACTTGTGTGTCCTTCTCATTTTCAATTCTTAGTAAAATTTTCAAAAAATTCTGAAACGTGTCAGATTTTTGTTTCAAGAAGGCAACCCAAGTGAATCGTGTGAAATCGTCAACCATGACAAGGATATAACTGTGTCCACAAAGACTAATAGTTCTAGAGGGACCAATAAGGTCCATATGGATGAGATCTAGAGGTCTAGAGGTGATGATGTCTTTAACTTTTTTATGCGAAGTCTTAACTATTTTTCCTTCCTGGCAATGACCACAGACAACACTGGAAATAGGTTTAATTTTAGGAATTCCTCTAACAATCTCTTGACTAGACAATCTACCAAGGATATCATAACTTAGGTGACCCATACGATTATGCCAGATTTCATTGTCATCCATTCTGACAATGTTACAGGTTTCAGAACCAGTCTTGACAGTATAACAATTGTCAGGTGTTCTAAATCCGGTAATAATGCATTTACCTTTATCATTTAGAATTTTACAATTGTTCTTTGAAAAGGTAACTGTATGGTCAGAGTCACAAAATTGTGATATACTTAGGAGGTTGGCTTTAAGACCTTTTACTAAAAGTACATTTTTGAGAGTAGCCATTCCCTCTTCTTTTAGGGTTCCTTTACCTATGATCTGGGATGAAACTCCGTCACCAAAAACTACTTTGCCTCCAGCAAATCTGGTTTTGTTTAAGAGTTTGGTTTCATCTCCTGTCATATGTTTGGAGCATCCAGAATCTAAGTACCAACCAGATGAAGTGTGTTCAGCTTTTAAGGCAGTGATAACAATGTTACACTTCATTTGGGGTAACAGATCATCTTTTCTAACCCAAATAGCTCTTATTTTAATTTTGCGCAAGTTTGCCCTCATTTGATAAAATTTTCGAGAAGTAGATTTTTGTCGAAAAATATTTGGAGCAACAAACTGATTATTGTGGAAAATTTGAGCTTTTGGTTTAGGCAAGTTTCTGGGAGCCTTTCTCTTAAATGAACTCTTAGTTTTGGTCTTTCTATTCCTGTAGTTAGAGTTCTTGTCAGGTTGTCTTGGAAGGACATAATGGTTACGATTTTGCCTAGAATAGTTAAAGTTTTTGTAGACAGAAGTGTTGTACATAGGGGTGTTTAGACGCCTAGCATAACAACCTTCAAAGGAATGACCATAAATGTCACAGTAGGAGCAATATTGATTGCTTGAGGGATGAACTTCCTTAGGAAAACTTCTAAAGATGGGTTTAACAGCATTCTGTTAAGAAGTCCTATTCCTAGGAGGTATGGTCTTAAAGGTAGAATCAGCCTTTCTGATCAAAGGACACACGTATTTAGTCTTAAGTGCAGTGTCAGCCTTAGAATTACTAAACTCTCCAATGTCTTTCTGTTGTTGCTTTTGATCAAATTCCTCTTTAATAAAATGAAAGTTTGGACATGTTTTGATTGGTCTTTTGCCCCCAGACACAAACTTAATAAGTTCAAGATTTGTAGTTTGTGGTTTGTTCTTAGGGTAAAATCCAATACCGGTTCTATCATCAGAATTGGTCTTGGAGTCAACAACAAAGTCAGTAAAACAATTTGAATTGTTTTCAAACTTAGAAAAAAATTTGAAAACAGTAGTTGTCTTTGTTTTTGCTTCTTCCAGTTCTAATAATGTTCCCTTGTATTTCATTTCCAGGGTTTCATTAGTTTTAGTCAACTCTTTTAATTTTTGATCAAAAGTTTCAATTTCGGATTGATGAGACAGACACTGGTTAGTATACTCTTCGGCATTCAACTTCACAATAAGACTTAGATCATCTAATTTCTTAGTCAGGTCTTTAACAGTCTTCTCCAGTCTAGTGCCTTTTTTGAGAGTTTTAGCATACAAAGTATGAATATCTGGGAGGTCATCTGTGTCTGAGTCGCTAAGTGAAGTGTGTGTAGTGACCCCTAACGATTCAGTTTTAGTACTCACGCACCCATTTACATCGTCGTTATCGAGATCACTTTGACTCACACACACGGAACTAGAGCTAGCAACATTTTCAGATAATAAAGCATCTAGGCCAGTCAAAGCAGTATTCACATAAGCAGGAGTAGGAGCATCATTATCACACACAGGCATATCATCATTGTAAATGATCTTAGCATAAAAGAACATGCAAGGGTTAAGTACATTTGATGACTCAAGTTCCTCTTCATCAGAGCCACTTGAATCATTCCAAGTTTTACAGACATTGGCTCTATTGTGTGTGTTGGCTTTATTCAGATTAACTCTACAATCGTGAGCAATGTGACCTAGTTTCCCACATCTAAAACATTCAATCTTTTTAAGGTCTCTGCTGGGTCTGGAGTTGTTATCCTTAGGATGTTTGTCAAGACCTCTCTCATGAGGTTTGGGATTAGACAGAGTAGGATAATTAGGCTTGCCTTGTTTAGTTGCCTGTTTGTTTCTAAATTTAACAATTTTCTTAAATTGTTTAGACATTAAGGCAATCTGATTATCTAGTTTGTCTATATCACACTCCTCATCAGAGTCAGAGTTGATCAAATTAGTCTCAAGTTTAGATATCTTAGAGGCAAAACTCAAGTTAGAGTTGGGCGGTTTTCTTTGTGAATGATTTAATTGTTTCTTAAAGTCTAATTCCATTTCCACAGTCCTAAGTTTGCTACTGAGTAACTCAGGGGTAAGGTTTTGATCACTCATTTCCTTAATAGCATACCTCTTGTTGTCAAACTTTTGTGGTAATGATCTTAGAATTTTAGAAACAATCTCATTCCTATCATATTTAATACCATTAGCATGCAACTTAGTAACTATATCAGTTAAGTTCATGTAAAAGTCATCAAAAGACTCAGAGTCAGACATAATCAAAGAGTTGTACTGCTGGGGAAGCATTTGAGTTTTAGCAGCTTTAACTCTTGAGTCTCCTTCATGGGCAGTGATTAATGTGTCCCAAGCTTCCTTAGAAGTGGCACAAGATGAGATTCTCCTAAAGTCCCTTGTATGAAGGCAACCATTCTTACTTTCCAGTAAGCAAAGTTGTTTCCATCAAAGAGTGGAGGTCTGGACAGATTACCAAACCTTTCATTCTTCTCGTCCATAGTTAGGTTTTTCAGAAAACGATTTCAGAAACACAAGATCTTTTTGAAATAAAAGTTTACAGGGCCCTGATACCAATTGAAAAACGTTGCTAAAGCCGTTTAATACAAGATTAAACTGTATAAGCAACTCCGAGATGTTTGTTGAAGAAATCCTTTTCTTTTGAAAATAAAAATGATAAACAACAAGATGTGTTTACAAAAACTTATGTACGAGAGTAATCGAGACTTTGTAATCAGTTTTTAAAACTAAGACAGTTTCAAAAATTCAGCACACTATAGAATGAGATGAGGAGATGAAGATAATCTGAACACACAGTTTTTAACGTGGTAAAACCTCTCCCAATAGAGGAAAAATCCACGGTGACTTCTAAGTCACAAAAGTAAAAAATCCACTAACAACAAATAGCAGTTACAAACAATACAACATACATGCACACAAATCAACCTATTCTAAGTTTAGGAATATACCCCACTTGGTGTCCTTCTAACTTCTCTTAGATCTGATTATTGATGACGTTCTTCCAGTTTGATAACTTCCTTTTGCTTTAGCTTCCTTGCATCGACTCAATAATCTTTGATCTTATTCACAACACTTCCAGTGTGGTAGTGTGTTAAGTGTTTGTGATGTGATTCCTATCAACATGTATGAACTCACACACACTTAATTTTACAGACAGTCCTAAAAAATTACATATAAATACTATATGCTGTGATTTTCTTTTCTTTCTTTCTTACAGAACTTGTAACCTTTTTGACCTTTAAATATATCCCAGATTCCACGGATATCTTGCTTCTAAATCGATCAAGATCTTAATCAATCTCTGTTTTAAAAATATTTTTGAGATCGAAAATCTCCAAGTGTGAATCCAACTAGGTCAAGGTTAAGTTTCATAAGAATAGAAACTATAAAACATTTTCAAAACTAAATCAGTAAGGATTTTCTTAAATCGAGAAAGAAACATGCAGATCTAGTGAAATATAACTTGCAAAGTGTAGATCTACAAGTTCTATGAAGAAGAAATACAGATCTTCACACGAATGTTTAAGTTGGTAATAAGATCAGTGATTAAGAGGTTACAGCTTCAATATGAACAACCAAGTAACACCACTCTCTCTCAAAACACTCAAGGTTGTGTTTGGGGTTGTGTGTATACGAAGGTTTGAATCAGATTTGAAGTGTTTAGGGTTAGGGTTAGGGTTTGGCTAACACAATTTTCCCTTTCTCTCTCTTCTCTCTTTTCTTTTCTCTCTTCTCTCTCACTTCTCTCTTCTCTCTATTTTTTCTCTCAGAAATGACGACTGCCAAAAGTCTTGAAAGGTGGAGAATTAGAGGGCTTTTATAGGAGTGGAGGAAGATTCTGGATAGTCGAAGGCAATCAAGGGCTGAGATTAAGTCTTCCTAATATTGACTTGATCCAAGGGTTATAAGAAGGCGGTGGTTAAGTCGAATGTGATTGGTTCACAGGATAGCACAAGGATAGGTTTAAAACACATGCAGGCCATCGATAATGATTGATCTAACGATCAGCAAACCACCAGGTAACCCTCTCACATAACAAACACAAATTGATACATCAGGAACGTGACAAGTGTTGGCATATAAGTGGCTTACAAATGCGCGTCAAAGTTAATTACAGGCAGCACCCTGAAGTCTCTAACGCATTTACTTTCTACCCAATCAAACATTCTAATGAAAAATGAATTTTTCAAAATAGCAAATTAACCCCACAAATTTTATGATCACACTTTTATTAATGAAAACATTATTTTAAAAATGTTTAAAAATGTTTAAAAATTCCCAAAAAATTATTAAAACAGCATTTTAAGGGGAATTTAACACACAATTAATTTTAAGAAAAATATACACATGTATGCACTTCTAATGTGTGTAGTGTGATTAAATTTATACCTTCTTGGATTATTGAAGAGGATTAGAGAGATTAATTCTGAGGCTCTTTGGATTCTAGGTTAGACAACCAATTTTGTCACTATTTCCAAATTAGTTGAGCACTTATACAATATAGACTTAAGTAAGTCAAATGTATAAGGTGCTTCAAAGGCCAATTGTGAGAAAGAAATTTATCCGTTGAAGTGAACTGGTACCCGATGAGATAGGTACAAAGGAAAAGGAGCCCTTGAGAGAATGGACTCACGAGTTGTCATCCACAATTTTGGTAAAACTCTGCTTGGATGACTTATGTGTATGAAGGTTGTATGGTGCTTCTTACAATATTGATGTAAATGCTCCTAGGTGATCGGAGCTAAAAGAGTTTAAGGATTTAGTCAAAGCGTAAGACTGAATGCAAAGGGGTTAGTGCAAGCCATAAGGGAAAACCACTAGGGGATTCATTGATTTGATTCTAAGTCAAGACTGTTAAGTCCAATAGTGTGTTCCTCTTGGTCAGCGAAACTAAGGGAACCATGATGATAGTGTTCAGAATTATGGTTGCCAACTCCGAGAGGAGGAATACCCTAAACCAGTAAGTGTGGCCTGGAATAAGGGGATTTATGAAAAGATGTATTATGTGGGACGTAAGACCACACGTTTTGATCTTTCCAAGTTATTTAAGGGAATACGACTAGATTTTTATGCATGTCAGGAGAAGAGACGTTAGATGCTAGGACATCGGTGGGGCCGATAGTGTTGTGGGGAAACACTGAAAAGCTTATCTCACCACGAAAGGATAAGTGGGACTTTGTGGGCAAGAATTTGAATTTTGTTCTATAAGGGATTGTGAATACCCACAAAATTGTAGGCACGCCGTGAAGACAAGGCGAGAGTTGAGGAAAGCATGTTACGAGTGCGACGTTTGCAATGTTTTTACAAATGTGCAAGGAGAAAAGGGGGTATGGGCGCCCTAGTCAATTGACTTTCTTAGTCATCCGAGGTAGAGGGATGCAGAAAAAAATTATATTTGATAAGTTCGTCGGTGGGGAGGTTATAAGGCAAGTCGTATCGATGAAATGGAGTGAACGTCATGGGAAATAGACGATGATCCAAGATTTTTATGTACTGAGAGAGCCAGCACACCCTATGGGATGAATGTCGGTGGGAAGCCGTTCAAAAGTTGTCTCTTGATATGGGAGGCCTAACTGTTGTGAAGAAGTGACACCAGGTTCTACTTAATTGAGTGTTGAGAGTGACATACGCGTTATTAAAATGTTGATTCTTATAAGGTAATCAACCCTAAAAGTGCGCCAATTTTTAAGAGTGCACGGATTGTAAAATATAATATACCCGGAGTGAAAGGGGAATAGGTTACCACTTGAGGAAAGATGACGTAAGTGGGAAGCGATGTTGCGGAAGAGATATAGTGAGATTGTCTCCAGACGCACCACTAGTTAATAGAGAAAGACGGTCTCGAAATGAGCAACCGAAATTCGGCGGTGAACCTACGTTTCCAGTGATGGAATGCGTAGGCAGACTTATAATTTATGGATGGGCTATGAACATCGTAACTAAGTCAACATTCCGTTGGGTTAGCGAAATGGGTTGACCGTTATGAACTAATATGTCGTTAAAAAGGTAGAGTGCACAAGTGCAAGGTGCCGCTCTATATTGTTGTGAATCAGGATGAAATCCTAAAATCCCACCCTGTGAGAGATGGTTAGGGAGGAATGGAGATAATGTTTTATTTTGGGTGTGCTGTGTCACCTATGACCCAATGATTGTGAGAAAGGAAGATACTACGTCCTAACGATAGTGGAATTTTGGAAGAAGCCACTGATAGATTCATAGGTTGAATGTATAACCGTATGAGCATATTTTATAGGTAGTGTGGGTACCTATATGGACTATACATAAGGATTAGGTTCTTGGATACCTATTATGAACTTATATGTACTTTGAGGTGTGGTTCGAGGAGACATTTTGAACTCTTAGTCCTTAACGCGTGCTATGAGGACATTCTATTGGAGTATGACATTTTAGGATATATAAAGTGTGTAATATATGGCTCATAAATTGTCTACTCATGTGCGATGAGATATATTTACATATATTAGTTCTCGAAGTGTGATTCCAAGACAATATAACCAATTTCTATTGGTGATCGAGGTGAGATTCTGAGCCAATAACCCCAAAAGTGTTTTAGAAGGGGGGGGTGATTATAATATTAGTGTTGATAGTATATGTTATGTGTAAGAAATATATACCTTATGGTTTTCCTACTTATGTGCTATAATAAGTATGCTTAATTCTGTATTGGGATCGATGATGTTCCGGACCAATACATGAAGGATCGATTTGGGGTCGATGATTTTCGGAACCAAATCGATGATAATTATTGGTATCGACGGAAGGTCTGAACCAACATATGCATTACATTTACCTTGGGGTCGAGGGATTTCCGGACCAATGTAAATGATAGGATTTTTGGGTCGATGATTTTGCCGGACCAATTTCCCTTATAGTATATATTGTGTGTGAAATATATACCTATTAATATTCTACTTATGAGTGATAGTAGATCCATAGATGTTATATATAGAGATATACATCAAAAGGGTAAATTAAGTAGGGAGAAACTTAATTTTAAGAGTTAATGTTAGATTGGGGAAATCTATGGAGAAATTAAGTAGTGAGACTTAATTATGATATATGCGGCATGGGTAACATGCGATATGAATTTATAATGAAGCAAGGCATGTACTTGGGACGACTGTTAGGATGTTATGATTTGATTTTGAGTATTAGAAGATGCAGTGATATTTAAGGTCCTTAGTCTTAATGCCAGCCTTATCCTAATTTCGATGACGAAATTCCTTTGCAAGGGGGGAAGTATGTAATACCCTGTATTTCTGAATATTCTATTTAATTAAATTGGAAAATTAAATGAGAAAATACGGCTTAATTTAAATTACGTAAGAGGAGTAATTTAATGATATTTATTAAGAATTGTAATTATAGTATATTAATCGAGAGATAGTTACCGATTTATATTGCCTCATTATATTTACTTAGTGCGAGTAGTAAATAGTTACTTAACGCATGTAGACCGTTTTGGGGCGAGAACGAGTAATATATTTTTAAGTGACTCAAATGACAATTTAGAGGTCACGATTAACCCCGGAAGGGTCAAAATAGTCAAAATAGTATACCCAGGGGTACTAGTTGGGTCCCGAGATGTTTTTGGCCTAATCCGGGACCGTTCAGGGGCGTTTTAGTCTTTTAAATTATAGGAGTGAGAAGACCTACGAATTTAATAACTCTAAGTCAGATTATAAGAGTTGGAGGCTAGGGTTAGAGAGAAGAAAAAACACACCATAGCCATTAGAGAGAAGAGAGAAACAATTCTGAAGGCAAAAGGAAGAATTGGGAAGGATTCAAAGGAGATTTTCACCACAAACTTGTGGGGAAGGAAGATTGAAGGAGAAAAACAATCAATCATCAACAACAATCACAAAATCAGAACCCCTCTATCAAGGCAAGTGTTTATTGCAAATCAAATTCAAGTTATAATACCCATGTGTAGGGAGTTTTAAGAATTGGTTAATTCTATTGAAAAACCATGAATTAAATGTTTGAATTGATCACATGTTTGGGTAGGATTGCATGTAGAATGAATCCCTAAGTAAAGGTAAAATGAAATTTGAATATATTTTATGATTAACATAGAATCTTTATGAGTTCTTGGTTAAAGAACATGAATCTTGAATGACTTAGGATTTAATTGATGAACACAAGATGTCAATCTGCCAGAATTTTTGACACAACTTTAAACGTATTCCATTTGAGTTATACTTCGAATTATAGTGTGAACCATACATTAATAGAAAGTTATTTCTCTTAGCTATCCAATGAACTTGGAATCAGTTCAATCGGAGTTCTGTAGAGGGAGTAATAGACATATTACTACAGGGTGTTTAATCTGCCAGCATAGTAATCTGCTAGAAGTTTGACGTGACTTTAAACATGTACGGTTTGAGTTGTACTTAGAATTAGAGTGTGGATCATAGATGTATGGAAAGTTATATCTCTTAGCTTTCCAATGAACTTGGAATCAGGTCAATCGAAGTTCTGTAAAGGGAGAAATCGAAGTTTTACTAGAAGGTGTTTAATCTGCCAGAAAATTTTATGATTCGTTAGGCTGCGAGAAAATGTAAGATATTTAATTTTAAGCCTCAAATGCTTAAAATTTTATCGGGGAAGTGTTTGGGACCTTGATGAAATATATTTTTGTAATAAAGTTATGGAAGTAGGTCTATGATTGAGCATTGGACTTTAATTTTGTGAGAGAATTAAAGTGGAGATTCATAGGCTTGATTGTGACGTATTCTAATTCGAGATGATAAGAATATAATTACGAAAAAGCGTGAGCGAGCTTAAATTTATTGGGTCAATATGTTAACAAGGGTAGATACTGATTTGATATTACGTTAGGGGTAACTAGGGCCCTTAGATTGTTGTGAATACTCAAATAAATGCGATTAATGAGATAAATCGTACAATGAATATTGTACGGGAAATATAAGAGAATAAAATATTACGTACGAACATGGTTGATAGGTCGGGCGTGTACCTACTGAATTGTATGAACTTTTAGGTTAAGAGAAGTATACCTAAATTAACTATGTTAGGGTCGATGAGATATTCCGAACTAACATAGGGTTATTATATAATTGGGGTCGATGTATCATTCCGAACCAATTCTTACTTGGGGTCGATGAATCATTCCTAACCAAGAGTCCTTTATGTATGTAAAAAGGACAAATAGTAATGACTAATATTTAATATATATTGTGTGTGAAATATATATTTAATGATATTCTACTTCTGTGTATTAGTAGATTGATATATACTTAAATTAACTATGTTAGGGTCGATGAGACATTCCGAACTAACATAGGGTTATTATATGTTTGGGGTCGATGTAAAATGCCGAACCAAACCTTTGAACTGGTGGCGCGATGAAAGAGTCCGAGCCAGAATTTGTGTATATAAATAATTAGGGTCGATGTATCATTCCGAACCAATTCTTACTTGGGGTCGATGAATCATTCCGAACCAAGAGTTCTTTATGTGTGTAAAAAGGACAAATAGTAATGACCAATATTTAGTATATATTATGTGTGAAATATATACACTTAATGATACTATACCGTTGTGAATAAGTAGATGAATATGATGTGTTTAATGTTTCGTATCAAATTGGTAAGTTAAGTAGTGAAACTTAATTACGGAATGTATCTTTAGATAGAGAATATCTAATTAGTAACTTAAGTAGTGAAACTTAATTACATAAGTGGAAAGATAACAATTGTGAGAATCCTAGAAATTTAGTAGTGAAACTAAATAGCTTTGAAGCATAACATAGGTGAAATGTTATTTGAGTATTAATTAACCTTTGCGAGATGTTATTGAAATGAATGCACGGTGTGGGCGATGTGAGAACTTAAGCTTATATAAGTTCAGATGATTACTTAGACCTAATTAACTTGGGGAACATGGCTAGGTAGGATAGGTGTAGAAAGTTAGGCGTGCACAATAGATGAGAAGTGAGTGAACTCAAGAGAGTGTACGAAAACCTAACATGTGTAATCAATAACCGCATTTTATATTGTGATAAACGCTTGCTAAATATTTTCAAAATGTTTTGAGTACTAACTCTTGCTATAAAATATTTTCAAAACCTTTTAGGTGTCCAGCCACAGGGACGCCATGGATGATGATTCTATTCCAAGGACTCGCAGCTGTAGCACAGTGGATGCTTACAGGATTTTGACTAGACGATATCTCTCATTCAGATCTAGTACAGGATGTCACATTATTCCATATATGGACTTGTAGTCCGGTATCAGTCTCAGATCTTAGTTTCAGATTAGTAGTTGTTCTATTGTTGTTTAGCATTTTTAGCCGATGGTTTATTCGGTAATACTTTTGCGCTTTTGTACTTATACTTTGTTGGTTTGGGTTTTAGCATGGTATTTGATTTACTATTTTCCGCATGGTTGATTTATTTGTTTTAAGAAAGATAAAATTTGGCACCGGTCTAATTATACTTAGGGGATTAGTAATTAAAAAGTTTTCGGCAGTGATGCTAAGAATGAACCATTTGAGAAACCTGTTTTAATTTAATAAAAGGCCTGATCACCCGATGTTTAATTAGGCGGGGTGTCACAGTTTTATTTTGAGAGTGTATTTTTATTAAGGGCCAAGAATTGTATCTTTGCGGAAGGAATTCTGTCAACATCAATTGTAAGACACATCATTTGTAAATTATTTTATTAATGAAAATTCATATTCATTCTTGGAATTTTATGAAGTCTTCTATTATTCTAGCATAATTTCTTTACTAGGACTAGGTGAAATTTATCATGCTTGATTAATATTATGCGTGATTTAAATTCGTCTTTGTTCCCGATATGTGCTAAAGGTCTTAAAAATTCGACATTCATTTAAAACGACACGAGGGTGTGTTTTAAACCTTCGGCTTTGCTTGAGAAAAAAACATATTTTTATTTTTAAGTGTGAGTACTTTTTGATGGATTATGGTTGCCCTCGATTATTTTTATAGTCTATGCTTAAAGACTATACTTTGAAATCTAAAAGTGAACTTTTAAGGGAATAGGGATTTTAGCCGTCTTAATTTAGAGACATTAAATTTTATTGGGATCTTAACCGTGTTATCCTTCAAATTAAATACGACGAGTGTCGTTTTAATTTGAGTTATAAAATCGGGACTAACGAGTTTAAATTATTACATAAAATTAGTTGAATGTGATAAATGGATCCAACGTCCTAGTTTTCACGCTCCCTTGATTATATCTCTCGTACTCCTACTTTTTGTTTGTGTTTGCTTAGTTTAATTATCACATCTCATTACTAGACCCATTTCGTCTAATTGGACAGTCACAATTAATTTTAACGGAAAAAATGATAAATCTCTATGGGTTCGACCCGTACTTACACTCGTTATTCTATAATAGCCCGTGCACTTGAGGTATTTGATAAAATTGACAACACATATACTCACACGCGTACATATATGCATATATACGCACACACATATAACATATATATATATATATATATATATATATATATATATATATATATATATATATATATATATATATATATATATATATATATATATATATATGTGTGTGTGTGTGTGTGTGTGTGTGTGTGTGTGTTATTTAACATAATTGTACATATACACACACACACACTTACACTTGCACAAATTGATACTAAAACTAAAAAGAAAATGAGTCGCGATAAATTGAATATATAAATACATGAATTCCTAAACATACATAAAGTCCCTCATATACTCACACGCTCACACATATACACACACACACTTACACTTGCACAAATTGATACTAAAACTAAAAAGAAAATGATTTGCCATAAATTGAATATATAAATACTTGAATTCCTAAACATACATAAAGTCCCTCATATACTCACACGCTCACACATACACGCTCCCCGATCGATATATATATATATATATATATATATATATATATATATATATATATATATATATACACAATTTCACACATATATACATATATACACACACACACTCATGCATATATATATACACATATATTCACACGAGCACATATATATACACATGCGCACAAACATATAACATATACATGTATATATATGTACTTTAACATAATCGCATATACACACACACACACACACACACACACTTATGCTTGCACAATTCAATACTAAATCTAAAAAGGGAATGATTCGTGGGATAAAATGAATATATAAATACATGAATTTCTATGCATACAAGAAGTCCCTCGTACACTTATACGCGCACACATACACCCCCACATACACATATACACTTTTACATAATCTCTCTCTCTCTCTCTCACACACACACACACGCACACACACACATATAGTCATCATCATCATCGTTGCCTCAATCCCATCATATGGGGTCGGCCACGTAGATTCTCTTTTTCCATTCTAATCTATTATATGCATTATTATCATTCAAGTTTAATTCCTTAAGGTCTCTCGCGATAATTTCCTCCCACGATAGCTTAGGGTGACCTCTGTCTCTTTTACCCTTTATTTTCAACAATCTTCCTCTTGTTATAGGAGCATCTACTTGTCCGTACCACCTAAATCTACTTTCTCTTAATTTATCGCTAATAAGAGCCACTCCTAACTTTTCTCATATATATACTTTTACACAATTTCACATATATTCCTGCACAATTCCACGCACACATACATATATACACACATTCATGCACATATATACACATATACGCACACATATAACACATACACGTATATATACATAATGCACTTTCTACCTAAATCAAACGTTTTAAGTAACATGAGATACACAAACTACATGTTTAGAATAGAGTAATTCGGTAACATTTTAGATTGAATAATATGTTAACACGTTTCTTCTCGTTCCATTACTGAAGATCAACTGATTCGACGTGCTTTATTTATTCAACCAATTTTAATTATCTTTTCTTTATGTAACATAGTCTTAATATACAACTACAACTTCTGGGTTAACTGTCATGGCCATATTCACCTTTTCCTTAAGTGGTTGTTGTTTGGGTAAACACAGATTGGTGTAAGGGCTTGCACATATACGTGAACACATAGTAATTTTAGGATTAATTTAATTAAAATGAACTTAAATTGAACTTGTTGATAGTGTGCTAAATAATATTAATGCATCTATCTGTTTGGTTAACTATTTAAAGGCCCCTATATAAAACACTCTTAGGGTTAGGATTTTTATGATGTTTATCTATATAGACCTTCATTTAGATGGACTAAAATTTTGACAAGATATTTTATGTATTCATGTTGTGTCTAGTATACCTGTGCCAATACCTCTGCTCACTCTATTACATTTCTCAGAGTTCAACTCAAATCACTTCAAGGGAATGTAGTCTCTCACACTTTGCATAACTATGGCTCGTAGGAATAATTTTAAGTCACATAGGACACTACACTGTATTTCATAACATAATTTCTTATGATTTGTGTTCATATATTTAAAAAGGATTTTTAAATATTTTAAAATCATTTTTAAACATTTAAATCAAATTAATTCTTAAATTCAAATTAGTTGTCTTAATTAATTTCGATTACAAAGAATAAGGATAAATTCTTAAGAAAAATATGTTTCTGTGTAAAAAGGTTAAATTGGTCCTGCTTGAATCCTTTATACAAACTCGTAGGTAATTTGAGTTTATTCAACTCTAGTTACTTCCGCATAATGTTTTAAAAGCGCACCATTGCCCGCTCACTATTGTGGCTGTGCTCACCCCTTCCTCAAGTGGTTGCTCTTTAGGTGAACATAAATTAATGGAAGTCCTTGCACATTTGGTGGACACATAGTAATTTTAGAATTAATTTAATTAAAATGAATATAAATTGGAGACCATAATGGTAAAGCTAGGGAGGATCCAAAAGATACTAGTGAAATGAAGGCATAGTCTAGATGATCAATCTTTTTTTACTTTCCATATTGGAAAGAGCACCATCTAAGACATGTAATTGATGTGATGTACAAGGAGAAGAATCCTACGGAACACTCGATACGAACATATTTGGGTGGAACCCATTCGAAATATGGAGAGATGATGCTCCACGATATAAGGGAGATGAAAAAAAATGTGGTTACAAACTGACCTACAACAGGAAGAAATTCGATTCCCGTGTGTGCTTTCACTTTGACTACCAAGTGTTGATGGATTTATCCTTTCGAGCGCTTGATGAAAACCTTAAAAGATTATGTTAAGAATACACAAATTATTGGAGGGTCAATTACAAAAGAATCATATTTATACGCTCGGGAACATATGCTAGAACTAGGGTTTAGGAGGTTCAATCCTTAGGGATAATGAATAATCACGGAACATAATGAGTTTGAAAACCTTTTAGGAATCTTTAAAAGGTGATATTCACCAATCTACAATGCGAGCAAGTAACTCGTTATGTCTTCGAATCGCAAGACGGAGTTTAATATTGAAGAGAGTAGGTAGCTACATATATAACTTTTTTTTTATTATATGTATTGTTTGTATTACCATCTAAATTATATAATTTCATGAACACATTTAAGAAGTATGAGAGTGAAATTGCTCCAAATCAGAAAAGAAATTGCACGGTGAATGATTTTAGGGCATGGGTATCGAAAGAGTTAAGTTCCACCTCTTCTATTGCGACTATTTATGTGTGTGTTGTAAAATATGCCCCAATACGAATCCATTAATAAATTAAGCTTTTAAAAAGAGGTAATGTCTCTTCAAGACTTGCACGCCTAGCCAAAGGTCCCAATTTCCATGCGAAGTTCGCATTAATGATTTTGATTTTATCTTATACACTTGCGAGGAAAAACTATTAAAACAAAATAGGAAAAAGTATTGAAACAAAATAAAGGAATTTTAATATATTCTTTGACGTCTTATGTGGCAAGAAAAAATGATAAAAATCCAAAGGATACGGTGCTGACCTATTATGGGATGTCCAATAAATCCTAGAACTAGATCAATTAGATTGAAAAGAAATCACCTTCTATTGTGACTGGGTAGAGGTGAAAGATATTATGAATGGTTGTAAAGTATATCCTGACTCAAAACTTCTCATGGTAAATTTATCTAAGATGGATAGTCAAGATCACATGGTCGACACACCTTTTATTTGTGCCTTTCAAAACATGAAGAAAGTAGTATACTCAAATTATATAAATAATGACAACCGGTATGTTGTTATGCATATACCAAAAGGTTTGACTACTCAAGCGGACATATTAAAGGCTTCTATAGAGTTCCAGTCTGCTCTTGATGATAACCCTAATTTGAAAGATCTTTTAGTTGATTAAGATGAAGATTGAGTTTCAAAACATTATTTTATTATTATTTACTTTACCCTTGTATGTCAACCCTATATGTATCATATGTATTAGAACAACCCTTGTATTTATTTACATATGTACATATTCTACTCGTATATTTAGTTATCTTGCACTTGCTTCCTCGTCGCTGATATTTTGTACTTTTTTATGTAGTACTTATTAAGTTTTGAATGTGACACTCATAAAAAATCGCCAATCTTTGGTAACCACACGAATGGCATGATTTCTGTTGATGTTCGCTGTTTGTATGGTTGCCTCAATTGGTGGTTTATGTTATGTGATGTTCACTGAGACACAAGGCATCAAAGCATCTTATTGGTAATACTAATCCTATTTCCTAAAATCATTCTATCACTAATCCTACTTTGTTTCTTGTCATTAACTTCAAACCATTCAAATTCATTCGGATTTTAATATGAATAAGGTTATATCATCGTCTTGTTATGAATTTAGGAACCCCAAATGCGTTGGATCGGTCAGACCTCCAATAAACTATCAAAAGGACACTCAGCCAAAACTACGAATACGCATTTTAGTTTTCTTATTCCATTTGTAGCTTGTTTATAATAATTCTACCACTAATTCTACTATTTTTATTATCACAAGTACATTCAAATCTATTTTCATAAATCGAAAACTCAAAAAAGGGGGATCATACCACAATTTTCAATTTAGAGTGTTCACACAATCTTTTATATTTTCAACATATTTGACATTGATTTTCATAAATCAAAAGTGACACCCTAGATTCGAATGATGGGTTGAGCTATCCTTGTTCACCGTACAAACTATGTAAACTTGTATGCCATTTTTTGCTACGCAGGCATCTTGAAATCATTTTGGGGTTCTAGTCATTTCTCACCATTTGAAACATTTTGATGTATTTGCATGCCTAGTTGGAGAATGAACACTTTGAACATTTTGCATATGTTTCGTGGAAGGAAAACATTGAAGATTTAAATATTTATTTATGGAAATGTATACAGTTTGTGTTGTATTATTATTTGTGGAAATGTATACAACTTGTGTTGTATTATTATTTGTGGAATTGTATAGATGGTGTGTTGTATTATTATTTGTGTTGAACAATTTGATGGCTTAATAGTTAGTTCATTTGTGTTGTATTATTATTTTTTAATTCATGGATTAGTTAGTTTATATAATGAAAATGTATACATGTTTGAAAAAATGCACATTTTTTTAGGATGCAGAAAATAAAAAATTATATTTTTTAATTAAATTTAGTATTGGTCACGGTTCTGTGTCATGCCCCTTTTTATCACAATTGAGTGTCACAATTGGATACCGTGACCAACATCAAAATTTCACCAAGGATGGTCACGGTTGGGGCTCGTGACCATCAAAACAACACGGTTAGTTGTCATGGCTGGGGTCACAATGCTAAGCCGAGACTACTTGGTCAAAGTCCACAACGGTGACCAAGACCCTAATGTTGATGTCACCAAAAATACAATGATCACCTATTATGGTCATGGATTTTGATCGTGACCCCTCAAATGATCACCCTCAAAATGGTCAAGGATTAAAACTGTGACCTTAAGCCTTTGTCGCGGTCCAAAACTGTGACCATTCTCGGTATATGGCATGGTATTGGGGGATGCCTCTTTTGTATCTCCACTCACCTGCACATATTGTGTAAGTTCATATATGTGTGTATATATACACACACACACATAAATATATAAATATATAGAGACAAAGATAGAGATAAAGAAAGATGGAGAGAGAGAGAGAGAGAGAGAGAGAGAGAGAGAGAGTTAGGGTTTCTTGAATCAAATCATACTTCTTGTTGTGTGATAGCCTTCTATTCGATTTACTATATCAGTAACATTTTTATTTTTTATTTTTCATTTATATTTTGGAGTGAAGGGCCAAGAATTGGATTGTCAGATCAACCACTCTAAATCTAAATCGACCCATTAATCAACCTGTTGCCAACCCACACATATTCAACCCAGAATCACTACGAATTCACCCAAATTCGCCCAATTGCTAGGTCTATCAACAGTCTGTCTCAAAGTACAATCCATTTCTTCATTTTTGAAGAGTAATAATGTGAACTGCCTTCGAAATAATGAGAAAAACTAAGGTTTAATCACCGATCTTTTAGGGTTTGGTAACAAGATGCTTTCAAACAAATTACTTTCCTTTAAATAATGAAATTAAGAGATTACAAGGAGGTTAAATGATGTAATATCTTGTTTTGGAAAATTGGTATTCATCTTCGATTTCGGTCTGAGTTTGAAAGAGTGTGGAAATATCGGAAAGAGATATTGGGTTGTAAAAATAATAGGCATTCTACCTTTATTACCCACTTTTACAGGTATGTGCGACTTACATTAATTCCTCTTTTCGTTATTATTAACGGTTTTAATAGATGAAGGAGATGTGTTAAATCTACTTTTATTATTAGAGGATGACACATTATATAATTCATAAATCACTTTGAAACAGTCGTGATAATTTAAATTCCAAATGACTCGTTTACTCAAAAATACTAGCATACAATTTGTGCGACGCACGGGCCATGTATAGTTAAAAGTTATAAAGATTATTATAAAACATATCTTGCAAAAAATCACCGTATAGAAATTAAAAAAAAATGCATATTTCACACTTTACGATAAATTCAATATCTTATCTTAAAGCCATTATATT
Organism: Sambucus nigra; assembly: GCA_949130495.1. NCBI lineage: Eukaryota > Viridiplantae > Streptophyta > Magnoliopsida > Dipsacales > Adoxaceae > Sambucus > Sambucus nigra. The sequence goes on from OX422223.1 coordinate 79,295,204, forward strand.
GACACTCCATCTTTTTCTCCGTTGCATTGCTTAAAATAAAATAAAAGGGATATTTTCATCAACTTTACATGCAACTAAAAATAATATGATACATACTTTGTTCAATCTTTTAAATTTAAGTAATCTAATGTTATTATACCGAATGTATAAAATTCATTCTAAATATAATATATTCAGTAAAGAAAATAACAATAAAAGAGAAAGCTAGGAAATAATAAATATATGCATTTACACTGTGTTAAACTGTTAGCAAGACGTACACTCTAATATATATACATGTAAAAATTTATCAAGCAGTACATCTATTTTCGTGGGTTTGGCTTTATGCCTTCCTACTCATCAAAATAATTTTGAAAAAAGGTATTTAATCCGAAAGAATTATGTGCTCAAGATTTTTGCTTTGATTGGATGCATTCTTCCATAGTATGAATTTTTGTAATTATTTCAATTCATCGTCTATTTGTTCATGTCCTTCAATTTTAATTATTCAAACTAAATAAATAAATAAATAAAAATTACATATGGATTTTAGGGAAAAAAATTAAAATGTTAAGAATATAAAAAAGTTAGTCACTAAGATTGTGAGAATCCCAACAGATTTTGGAAGCACCGACGAGTCTAACATAATGGGGATGATAATTATACTGAAGCACTTACGTCCAGTTCGATACTTCAACTTTGTCTTCTTCTCATCAATGGTCTTGATAACCAAATGACGGGCCAAAGCCGTTGATTTTATTTCTTTTGATGTTCATTAATTATTTTTCCAACCTCTCAAGATTGTGATCAATGTTATAGTTTATACAAATAACTAAAGATTCAAAAAGAGAAAGACGGGAAATAAAAGGAGAACAATAAAACTATTAAAGAAAAAAATGAAGAGTTATTGAGCAGAGGAATGAATGGCAACATGTAAGGAGATGAGAGGAAGCAGGAATGAGGAATGAAAGAGTAATATCAGAGGAAAAGGTTGCAAAAAATGAAAATTGATGAGAGAAATGAGGTAGCAAGGATTGGAATGCCACGTGAATTATAGAGTTCCATTTTATAGTTATAATATAGATTGTGATCAATGTTATAATTTTTACAACTAACTAAATATTCCAAAAGAAAAATATTAAAAATAAAAGGGGAAAAATAAACTATTTGAGAAAAAAAATAAAGAGTTGTTGAGCATAGGAATGAATGGCAATAGGTGAGGAGATGAGAGGAAGAAGGAATGAGAAATGAAAGAGTAATATCGAGGGGGAAGGTTGTAAAAAATAAAATTTGATGAGAAAAATGAGAGAAATAAGGTATCAAGGATTGGAGTGCCACATGGATAGCTTGAAATTTTATTATAGAATTCCATCTTATAGTTGTAACTAGTTGTAAGCTCGCACGATGCTTGTGTGAGGCGCAATGTGTGGAACATAAAAAAGAAAAAATTTCTCACATTTTCAACAAAACTCCCAATAAGAGGGGTGAAGAAGATTGAAAACAAGAGATGAAAAAAATGTCTTATAAATGGAGTCTAAGAGATGAACAAATCTGGAAAACTTTTGGTTAACAACATCGTAAGTCGAAAGGATGAATTGCGTTTCTAAAGGTTTTATTAAAAAAATGCACTTTAAAAATTTATTTATAATAATAGTTATTTTTTTTAAATTGTTAATTTTATTAAATATTTTTTATATTTGCGAAAAATAGTAAAATTTTTTGTTACATAAAATAGTTAAAACTATTATTTACTTTTTAAAAGAGTCCAAACAATTTTTATTTTATTTTATTTATGTTTTCAAATAATTCAATCACTTTAAAATGCACTTTTTAAATATTTTTTAAAACATTTTTTTAACTTAGATGGCATAATTTTTATAAAGAGAAACAAAGAGGCTGGAAGAGAAGAGATAGTTGGAGAGAAAGGAAATGAGGGAATATAGAGACTTTCAATATTTTTAAACCTATGTTGTTATCTTTGAATTCAAAGAGAGTTTAATTATTAAAGTTGCAAATCTGTCCTCTTTTCTAAAATATTATTATTACTCTATTTTCAAATAATGCATTCCATGTATATAAGTTATAAAATATTTACAATTCTCCACCCTTTACTTTATAGACAACAATTATGGTCACATATTACTTTACAACACACACACACACACACACACACACACACACACACACACACACACACACACACATATATATATATATATGAATCTGACATTGGTGAAAGCATGTTGGTGTCAAAGTGTCACTTTGTTTTACCTAATCCCACCTCCTCTTAAATTCATTTTGACATTGTGAGTATTTTATCAACAAATAATTTATGTGAAATAATTAAAAAAATAACTTTAGTGTAGTAACGTAAGATAAGAAGTTGTAAGTATGCGCTAGTATGTTATATTTGGAATTACGTTGCCCTCTTCACTCTACAATATAACAAAAGCTGCTTCATCAATTTATGAGGACAATAGATTACATTTGTTTCCTCTAATTCAAATTTCTTAGGCAATTGACTAAGCACATTTGACACTTAATTTTGCTAAAGTTAATTTTTGCTCTGAAAAGTATACCATATATTTATTAAGTTATACATTACTCTTTCCTAAAAATATTATACTATTACTAATATATCCCCAAAAAACAATCAAAAATGTAAATCTTATCTCACATATATAAACAAATATTTTATACTCTTTGCAAGATATGATAAATGAGGGATACTTCCAAAGGAAAAATACTATCAATCCACATACTTGCGTTAATTCTAATTTCAATACGCTGTATAAGAAAAAAATTATTAATGTTTGCAATTAGAAGGGACAAAAAGTGAGAGTCTACACAGATTGGAAACCGCATCTAGTGTACACAAGCCCTTCCCTTCCCCAATAGGCCCCAAAACCTAAAAACATGAAAACGAAACAAAACGATAATACCACGATTTATCTAAAATCCTGGTAGAAAGAAACGGCACAAAGGGGTCCCTTTCGTAAGAAAAGGGAGCCACCGGGGGCTGCCACTTTTTAAAGACCACAGGCTTTTGGGTGTCCTTTTCTTTACTTAATTCCTCTTTATTATTAGATTTGGTATCGGTCGTCCTATTTGGAGAGGATGACGATGTGATTAAGGGTGATAAGAGAGGGATGGGTGCATTCCAATCGCTAACGAGGGTGATTTGGATAGACGAGGGTGCTCAGCATTGTAGGCAGCATGGATGACGCCTATTGTCGGAGTTTCTTCTGGTCACGGTGGCCATGATGGGGATGGATAAGGTTGTATTTGAGGAATGCAATGATAATGATTCGATCTTTGGCTTAGGACAAAGACATGTCGGCAAACATTCGAGATGAAATTAATATATAAGGTTATTGGGAGATAGAGAGACTGATTCTTGAAATTATAGGGTATTAATGGCAGAAAGAGAAATATCGTTTGAATACCAAACGATTCTTCAGGAATTTTTAGCCGGTTTGTTCTACTCATATTATGGTATTTTTGACTCTGTCAGTGTAAATTAATTTCAAAATTTACAGTCCACGTGGACAACTTTACATAATGATATAGATAATAGATCTGTTAACGGGTCGTGTCGGGTCATGTACAGGTCTGATTAATGGGTTAACGGGTCAAAACATCATTAACCCATACACGACCAGTAAAGACTAATGGGTTTAATGACAAGACCCAAACACGATTCGTTAAAATTAACGGGTACATGACTTAACACCCACTAAAATTAACGAATTAGTTTGGCTCTAAACGAGTAACGGATTGGTTGACCCTATAGTACCCGTTAGTCTTCATTTATTTAAAAATAATGAATTTTAATGATTATTCTTATTGGGTATATGTTGAGTGACCCTATAATACCCATTAGTATTAAAGGATTTAGAAATAATGGATTTTAATGGTTATTCTTATTGAATACGAGTTGAGTAAAACTATAGTACCCATTAGTGTTAACGTATATTAACGAATAAAAACGGGTACAAGTAAATTTTCAAATTCAAACTGTTAGTGTTAACGGGTCTACCCTATTAACCCGTAAACAATCTAAACCCAATAAAAATAAATTCATTAATTTATAATTTCGTGTCGGATCGTGTCGTGTTAACGAATTATGATTTTTTTTTTGATAAGGCTAATAGATATGAACCATACTTATATTTGGAATGAATTAATAGGGAGATGCCACGTATGAGGTGACTCACGTTCAGAAATTTGAAAATTTAAAAATATATAGAGAACAAAAGCAACATACGCAACCAATTTCTTCTCCGTCCTGATCACACGTGCTCAACAGTCTAATCTTGGTCCAAAATTAATCCTACAAACTTTTCCTAATATCAACAGTTCATATTTTGACACGTATTACCCATTTTCTAACATGAACCACATCTGATCATAACCCATTTCTTTCTAGTATGTACTTAAAACCTTTTATATGCCAATCTACACCCTTTCTCTCTCTTTGTTTCTCTGGTTCTCCGTCCATTTCCTGTTAGCCTTGAGGTTAGATTTCTCTATCTATATCTCTATAGATATGTTTTATATATATGTATGTATATGCGTGCGAGTGTGTGTTTTGTTTGATTTTGTTTTAGTTTTAGTTTAGTTGTTGAGTTAAACTGAAGCTCGATTTGTTGGTTGGAATGAATATATTTACTCTCTCTCATATATATATATATATATATATATATATATATATATATGTACATATAATATATGTATGTATGTGTAATATGTTTGTGTGAGGGATTTAGTTTTAGTTGTTAGTAAAGTTGTTCCAATTTGATTGTATAGTTGTTCCAATTTGATTATTGACTTCGATTCCAGCTGAGTCGGTTGGTTGTAATGATCATATTTTGTTTCTCTCTCTCTCTCTCTCTCTCTCTCTCTCTCTATATATATATATATATATATATATATATACTAGGGGTACCTGTGAAATTTATATCATAGTTTTGCTATAAATATTGTTGTTAGTTATTAATTTGATTTTTGTGAACAAATAAAAAAATTATTTATTTACGTTTTACACCAAATATTAAATATTTACGTTTTATACATCAATCTAACTGGAACACAACCCAAATAAAACACGATACATATTATTTCTTTAACGTAACACAAACACAATCCAATTAAAATACAAAACGCATAAATCGTATATTGTCATCAAGGAAAATGATAACATGTGCCCTAACGGCGCATGTTTTAAGCCTCAAAATAATAAGTTTGATAGCACTACATGAGTATCTATACCCTATTAAAAGAATGTTGAAATTATGTCCCTACTATTTTTGGATTCTTAGCGTGTGCCCTAGGGCTGTCAATGGACCGGGTCTGGACCCGGACCCGATCCGGACCCGACCTGAATTAACGGATCTGAGCAAATTTTATAGACCCGATTACCCGATTAGTTAATGGACCGGATCTGGATATACATGACTCCGATCCGATAAGGACCCGACCTGAATGTGTATATATATAATATAATAAATATATATTTATATATAATATTATATATATATATATATAACTGTTATATATATGTATGATATATGTATATAACTGTTATATATATTACATACATACATACATATATATAACTGTTATATATATATATAAGTTATATATAAAAACAGTTTTACACACATATATATATATACATATATATATACAAATTACAATTATACAGTTTATATATATATATATATATAATCGGGTCGGGTCTCCGGGTCCTTAACGAATCCGGGTCTGGATCCATTTTCTGAGACCCGTCGGGTAATCGGTAAGACCCGATCCGTTAAAAATATACCCGGATCGGTTCTGGATATGCCCAAACCCGATCCAGACCCGACCCGTTTACACCCCTAGTGTGCCCTTATGACACATGTTATCATGACCCTTTTATTAAACATGAACTTGACCATTTAAATACAACAATAGACACTGAAGTCTTTTTTTTAGTAACATAAAATGCGTACTGGAAAAAAATTATTTTTTAACCCAACCCAAATGCACCTCAATTAAAACATGGCACCACATGAAATATTTTTTTGTACCTAAACATTAACACTAACATAATTAAAACACAACATGCCACAAAATCTTTTTTGCCTAACAAAACACCAAAATCATGTAATTTGGGTCTTGCTTGTGTTGTGTGAACATAACCATTGTGTCCTGACGCATTTTAATCGAGTCATGTTCAAGTTTTATCGTGTCATGTTTGCTCTGGGAAAAAAAGAAAAAATAAAACATGGCACAATTTATTTTCGTTAGTGTACGTATCATGTTTTATTCGAGTCAATCACATCATGTTGTCTTGTATTTACCATGTTAGGTGATGTATTTTTTACTCCTATGGCCCCTAAACTATTGGATGCAATTGAATAGTTCAAAAACTATATTTACTAAAAAATTAGTTTCCAAACTATAATAAAACTATTTACAAAATTTATGGGAAAACCCACTATAACATTGCACCTAATATATTTTACATAACACGATATTGCTCCCAATTGTGGGTTATATTCTTTAAAATGTCATTTGCTTAAAGCTAATGCTTAGTAAATCACATTTTTTTACACGCATCCAAAAGCAACACCACCCATTATTTATTACGGTCTTTTGTTAACACACTTAAAAGAGTGAGAAGCAGACGCACAGTACCCACCAATAACTTTATGTAGAAATAAAAAAAATACATAATATCCTAAAATTAATGGGCCCAAATGTATGCTAACACCTTTTTTTTCTGTTATGTTGTTTTCTTGAGATCCATATTATAAAAAGATCCAAGCAAATGAAGGCATCTAAATATGAAAATAACACCAATCCATTTAAATAAATGGTACATCATATTGAATAGTAGAATATCATATTATCCTAAATAAAATAAACATATATAAATAGGTATACATGAATAGTTAAACTTACAATGAAAAAAATGACATCTAAAAACATTTGACAAATAAATGACGGAACAAATGTTGAATGAGGAAGAAACAACACATGACAATCATTTGCCCACTTTTTTGTCTTCCTCACTTAACAAACATTTGCATACTTAACGTGTTACTTTGAGATAATGTCTATTTTTGACAAATTATTCTTTTTTCGTTCCACGGATATTTAACGTATTGCCAACCTACTTCTTATTACCTACAAAAATTCACATTCATAGAATCGTCAAAAAGTAATAAAAGGAAGATAAAAAATAAAAAAAAACATTTTAAAACTTAGTAATAAAAAAAAAAAAAAAAGCTTACCACTGTTACCAACAAAAAAACCTGTATAGAGGAAGATAAAAAAACATTTTAAAATTTAGTAAATTTTACCCTTAAATCATAAACAAAAAGGAAAATAAAAAAACATATCTTATAACAACAACTTTAGTTCAAAACTTTAGCTGCTGCTACCAATAGCTTACCGCTACCCCACCAGTTTAGAGGACAACTAATGCAGCCCCACCTGCTGCTACCAACAGCTTACTACCGCTGCCCACAGCCTAGTGCCGCCACATCAAAACCTAAAAAAAAAAATCAAAGATTTAGTCAGATGAACAGAACCGACCTCGGACGTGGTTAAAACTAAATATGATGAAGAACTAAAAGAGGAAAAAAAAGGAAGACGTAAGCAAAAGGAATTTGGATCCAACTGCGACTCTGGCTCAGCCTCCGGCACTGGTTCGACCAGCCATGTGCCACTCAACCTCCGGCACTGGTTCGATCAGTCATCTCTAACTCCATCAACAACTACAAAGTACTACAATAACAAAGTTAGAAAATTTAACATTTAAATCAGGTTATGCACGATTTTCTCGGGTCTGACCAAGATGGATTTGTAGATTTGGAATAGAAAAAAGTATAACATGAAGTTTAGCTACAAACCTTAAACATACTCTGTTTTTCTGAAGAAAAAAATCACACAAAACAGTCTCTAAATTTAGAGACAGATTGAAAGGAAGTTAAGATAGATAAGGGAATAGAAAGATAAATTACTATACCTTCTGTAAAACTTGCAGAGTAAAATATATTAGGGAATAGAAAATGGAGAACATTGTTTGGGGAAAATGGATAGGGAGAAGAAAATGGAGAAAGGGAAAAAATAAAAGAAAGAGCCGTAGAAAAAGGAACTGTAGACATCCTCCTTGAGCTTTGTGCTCTGTTGAACGGGATCTCGAAAATCAAAAAATTAGTTTCAGACGAAATCTCTGCACCTTAGCATGGGTCACGCAGAACCTAGTATAGGACCTAAACTTGATTGTACACGTGGCTTCCTGATTAACCATTTCTCACATTTAAGCTGAACTGTGAGTTATGGATAGATAGATACATATGACGTGGCTATATGACGTGGTAAAATTTGTATGATGTGGCAAAACACCCTCCTGCTTTATTATATATATATATATATATATATATATGTGTGTGTGTGTGTGTGTGTGTGAGGGATTTAGTTTAAGTTGTTAGTATAGTTGTTCCAATTTGATAGTATAGTTGTTCCAATTTGATTATTGACTTCTATTCCAGCTGAGTCGGTTGGTTGTAATCATATTTTGCCAATTTGATAGTATAGTTTTCCAATTTGACTTTTGACTTCGATTCCAGCTGAGTCGGTGGACTAGGCCACATTTCGGACATGTGTCACCTGGCGGTGATCCCAAAAAAGAGAGAGAGAGCCTATAATTTAGACGATAATTTCTAGGCGCACCGTTAGGTGACATGTGTCCGGTCCGCATTCTTAAAATGCGGACTAGTCTGCACAAGAGCATTATTATATATATATATATATATATATATATAGATGTGTGTCTTGTTTGATTTAGTTTTGTGGCTATTTGATTGTTGAGTTGACTCGAAAAGTGTCCATTCGCATGATAGTATTATTTTTACTCCGTGCGCGTGTTTGTGTGCACGCGCGGTTCCTATGATGTAGTTGTTAGTGTAGTTATTGGTTTTGGTCGATATTGAAATTAGTTTCTTTTTTAAAGGGGATAGGTAAGCTAAATTACTATTAAAAGATTATCTCCTTTGACAACAGGTTAGTTTTGTATTTGTTTATATAATCGTTTCAATCACGTGTTTCGGTAACTATAATCCAGTTGAGATGTCTGTAGGTAGTGAATGTAATTTTATACTGATTGCATATTTCGGTTTGGATATCTTGATATTAGCTGTAGAGAGTTTTAAAATGTTGAATTTTTCTTTCCAAATGTTGAGGTGGTTGATTTTGAATTTTGGTTCCTTTTATTCTATGAAGCACGGACTCGACACGTAATACGTGTTTCCACACGACACGCGACGCATGATTTTTTCAAAAACTAGGATACGACACGCTAGGATACGTATAATATATAATATATGTTAAAATATATAATATATATTTAAATATATATATTAATGAAATAAAATAGATTTTTTTCCATAAAATACATTACTAGAGCATTTTTAACATGAAATTAAGAAAATGGACCATATAAAACAAATTCAAACACACTTTAACATTAAAAATCATAAATAAGGCAGAATCATAATCACATAAGAAAAAAAAAGTAAAAAAAAAGTGTCATTTTTACGTGTCCCAGCGTGTCGGGAACGTGTCCCAGCGTGTTGGCAACGTGTCCCATCGTGTCCAAATATGTTTCAACGTGTCACGTGTCGAACTCTTGTCAAAGCCGACTCGTGGCTTCCGGGAGAGTGTCGGTGCTTCATAGCTTTTATTAGAGTTTGTTGTAGTGGTGCTATGTTTGATTAGTTGCAGTTTACTTGGATGTACATGGGGTATAATGTTAATGAGAAATGAAATTATTGAATTTTAAGTGTAATTGAGAACGGATAGAAATTTTCCAAAGGAAATATGTAAGCCTTTGGCCATGTTTCTTGCATGAACTTTTTAAGTGTGGGAGGGATATATCACTTACCTAGGAGATGAAATTAAATTTTCAAGTCACGTGAAAGTTTTAGATTACAATAGAGATGGGATCTAGGTCGTGTTGCTTGCAAAGTTTTAACAATCACTCGAGGCGGATCGAGTGATTTTTACAGTACTGTTCTTGTGCTGATGAGTTCGCATTTTAAGAGTGCGGATCGGACATGTGCCACCTGGCGGTGACCCTAGAAATTATCGGCTAAATTATAGGCGCACACTCTCTCTCACCGCCAGGTGGCACATGTCCGGTTCGCCCTCTTAAAAGGCGGACTGTATATATATATATATATACACACATAACAGTCCGCACTCTTATGCGGACTGGTCAGCATAAGAGCAGTATTGTATATATATATATATAGAGAGAGAGAGAGAGCCAGACTCATGTGCATACTAAGTTTGCACACTAAGTTTTTTAAAATAGTAAAAAAAATATTTTTGAGTTTGATTTTTTTTTGTGATATTTAAACATTTCAACAGACCCATGTAAAAAAAATTAGCTCAATTTTTTTTTGCTATTTTTAAAAAATCGGTCAAACTTTCGCTGTTTTTAAGCACTTTAAAAGATGCGAACGTTTGACCGATTTTTTAAAAATAACAAAAAAAGTTTTTTCGAGTTGATTTTTTTTGCATGGGTCCGTTGAAATGTTTAAATATCACATAAAAAAAAATCAACTCAAAAATATTTTTTTAATGCTTTAAAAAAATTGGTGTGCGCTAGCATTGTGCAAACTTAGTGTGCAGAGGAGTCTGCCTCTCTCTCTCTCTCTCTATATATATATATATATATATATCAATTAATTATGTATACATACTAATGATCTGTATTTTTTTTTCTTTTCAAATTCACTATTTGTTTAAAAGTTAAAGAGCTCTTCATTTTTCTAAAAGTGCACTTCACTTAAAAAAATGTTGCTTTAATCTATCAACTCTTATTCTTTTTTTCGTTTGTTTTAAATTTGCACTTAACTTATATTATTTACTATTTTAGCTAATTTTTTTTAAAACATAACCAATATGTGAATGAAACTTAAAAAAATGATTTTTTCAATTTGAATTTGCATTGATTAATTTATTATTATATTATACAAACAATTACTATGTGAATGAAACTAAAAAAGAATATTTTTTTCATTTTGGTTTTGCATTGATTATTATCATATTATAGAATTAACAATATGTAAATGAAAAAAAATAATTTTGTACTCATTGATTTATTGTCATATTGTAAAATAAAAAGTATGTTAAAATTGATTTTATCAAATTATTTAAGGGGAAAAAGTCATCTCGGGGGAACAAAAAAATGTTTTATTATGTGAGAAAGTCGTCCTCAAAGATGTTTTTTTTGCACATTTATTCTATATTTTTTTGTTACTTCATTTTTTATGGTTTTATTAATATTTTTTAAATATTTTTTTATTTCTTTTTGGGTGCACGCCACAACACGCCTCGCCTCGTTGGAGCCAAAATACCTCACCTCGTCTCGTGCCGTTTTAAACATTGGTTGCCTGATTGGAATTCTTATTAGTTTTTTAAAGTTGTATGAGTTGGATATTCAAAAGTTGAATTTTCGCTAGTAGGTTGTTTTAATTTATATTTTCTTCCATATAGCTTTGGTTGAGGCAAACGTGGGATGTAGTCTTGGGAATAGTGTCAATTCCTGATTTTGAATTGGTTGAATTGAGATGGTGTTTATGGTTACATTGAGGGTGTGAAACTAATATGATTGAAATAGAGGTGGAATTGAATGTGAAGTTTGTGGTGGTAAAGTCGGATCCATGATGACGTAAATGCATTAGAATATCCCTTGCACTTGCTCACATACATAATAAACCAAAGGAATTCGCTCGATCATAGTTCTCATAACTCGATAGCAAGTTAAGCAATTACAAGAGAGGACTGAATGTTTAATTTATAATACTAACTCTTGATAGTTGTAATTGACTAATATGAAAGTAAAATCAGTAGTAGAAGTGGATTTGGAGGTGGTGTAAACAATTTTAAATGGTTGTTGGTGACATTTTGGGCTTATCCGATGTACCTTTCTGAGGTGACAATGGGTGTGTTAGCATAAAGGTACAAGAGTTGGTGGAGGAGCTGGTGTAGATTTTTGTGGATCTGGTTTTACTGTTTTAGTTGTAGCATGGTGGTGGCATATTGAAGGTAGTACCAATGAAGTTACTTATCGATTTGTTGACTAGTTTTTCCGTTAAGTTTGTGGTGTTGCTCTAGATGTTGAGGACATATTTTACTCGTATCATTTAGTCACATAGTCACATGTTCATTGGCACTTTGCTTTAGTATAATAATTCCTTGCCAGGAAGTTGTAAAAGATGTGTTTTATTTATTTTTTAACTGTATAGAAGGGATGCTCTGTTAATGTATAGCCTATATTATGTTGGAATTGGTGGGAACTACCTCGACTTCAGCTAGCTGCTAGAGTAAGCTCTACTACAAGATGGGTGTTTGTTACTGTTGAGTTATTTATTTTGGGGGATGGGGGCTGGGGGCTGGGTTGGATCTCATAAATGCAGGCAATTTTAGGCATACATATTTCCTGTTACTGATATGGAAAAGAGAGGAATGATATTATGGTAGTTGATGAGTTCCATATTGTGATTTTAGGCTATTTGATGTTAGGGTACCCAGTACATTTTTGGGGTGACGATCTTTTTGTTGAATAGGTGATGCATGCAGTCGTGGGGTATTTGGTCCCTAGGGTTTGAGAGAGATGGCGGTAAAAATGGGGCTTTTGATGACGAATGATTGAGGAATTGTACCTTTTCCCCTTCCCTCCTCTCTTTTTTTTCGTGTGAGATGAGATAGCGTATTTAAGAGGTTGAGTAGATGAAAGTTATGCGCTCGCATGCAAAAAGCCACAGGAGAAGCTTGTGTTTTGCTAGTAACCTTACTAGCATGAGAAAGGTGAAGGCCACTCACCAGCCTCGGCTTCAACCATTAGTGAGTTTTGGAGAGGCAGTAAAAATGATACGGTTGTTTTATCCCAGTTCCTGAGCGTTTGGGATACAGTTAAGTTAAAGGTTTCTTAAGGTGCCGATTAGGTGATGCACGCATTTTTTTTGGGTGGGGGGTGGGGTTAGATAGTGTGCTTCTTGGGATAAGAGACGGTGCATGGGGGTTAAGTTTTTAAAGTTTTGGCAAGGTTTTTGGGTTGATCCTGATCTTTAGTATAAAACTTTGCAATTTGGGTATTGGCCTGGGCCTTAAAAGGTTTCACCACTTGTAGTTTTCGTTACATTAAAGAGCTTGATGTTTTTTCGGCTGCAAATAGGACTACAATATTCAAAGTGGTAATGCATTTTTTAATTCTTATGAAAAGTCCTAAAGGATATGTGTCTTTTCAATGCTCTTTTTGTTGATGAGTTTGAAGGTTAAGTTCTGGAAGGGGTAAACCTTCAACATAGAACAAGGTTTATACTAGTTTATCTATTGGATCTTTGTCATGTCAGAGTAGACTCAGGGCCAGCTTTAAAGATTTGGGGGCCAAGGCGAACTCCAAAAATGGGCCTATCTAGGTAAGATTACTAACACATTATGTTCTTTTTTTTGAGAGCGTGCTAATTTTTCTCCATTTTTTTTATTGTACTCGGTGTTGGACCCAAAATATATTCAATTTTTTCCCTTTAACTTGCTAGTGGAGTTGCAACAGAAAAGAGCATAAGAAATTTGGGGGGCATGCACTAGACGATTAACAATAAAAGTGCGAAACAATTAATTACATGTACCTGCCCACAAAATAATGTAGTAGCTATTATGATTGGTTCGCCGCACTATATAGCCCAACGCTATATAACCAATAACAACAACTGCCACATCATTTCATGAACATCTTTTTAGCACATTTTTTGTTCCAAACATTATTAGAAAATATACTATATATTGAATGCAAAATCTAGAAACAAAGCAATTAACACATTCATGTCAAATAATTAAAATTGTATTAGAGTCGAATTCTATATATTCTATATGTTTATACTAACCGTTTTTTTTCTTTGAGAAATTAAGCGTCAACAATGAGTATGAGAACCGCATTACTTTCAAAGCTACTTCTTTATATACACATACATATATATTTTGGGGCAGCCAATATATTACCAAATTGTGGTGCCCAAGGTGGTGGCCTATCTTGCCACCTGCTGCGAGTATAGCCAGTAATTTTGATGACGCATCTATAGAATCTCTAATTATGTGCAAGACTGCCATTGAGTACGGTCTTGTAGAACTCTAATACCATCAGTGTTTCTCTTAGGCAAGGAAATTGCTACTTCTCTTGCTACTTTTGTAGTGGTTCAGGTGTCCTTAGGTTAGAGGAGCCTACGAGGCAGCGAATAGTTATTCTAGTTGGGCAAATGTTCTATCAATCACTTGAATAATTCTGTGATTGGGGAGAAGTTTCTTTTCATCAGATAGGATGCTTTATACAAGTGTATAGTTGATGGAGCGGATGTTGGGTGAGAGCTGTGGATGATTGTTTACTTTGAAGGCGAGCTTGGGTTTGATAGGTTGGTTTCGGGTACTGCATCTTCTTGTGTTGGAGCTTTTACGTCCCATATTCAATTTGGAATTCCAAGACTATCGCTGATCCTCTTGCTCTGGTGATTTGATAGTAGAAAGTTTGAGTTGTCAGGAGGAAGAGGGTGAGATTTGGTTAGAAGATTCCCTTCTCATAGTTCAGAAGGTCAATTAGGATTGTTTGGTTCCTGGCAAAATGTGATGAAAACAGCTATTGGACTTCGTATGCGTGGTCTGTAGATATTTGGGGATCAGTTATTTAAGGATAGTGAATTGAGTATTTCTGAGGAGTTTGCATGGCACTGCTAGGAAAGTATGATTGCCAAGTAAGAATTGATCAGATATTATTATGTTTGATGAACTTCAAGTTGAGGCTTGGTATGGAGAAGGGGAAGCATTATGTTGTGCTGACAATTATGTTGATTTTCTGCAGTCCATCTGTAGTTTAACATACTAACCTCTTACGAAGGGATCTCTTTCTCAAAGTTTTTGATGTGGGTTGAGATATTTTACTGACTATTAAGAAATTTGGCTGTGAGAGGGGAACTGGTCTTGTCTATTTAGTCCTCGGCCAGTGAGAGAGGAGGGAGATTCAAGACCCTCATTTTTTTTTTTACCTTTCAAAATAAGGCTGAAGTTAGCGGACCATTTTGGAGAGGAGATTAGGGTACGAGTTTCTTCTTTAAACTACAATGTACAGAACAGTGAAGAAAAATAAGAAGTTAAGTGGGCTGGTGTTCTCAGTTTATTATGGTCCCATCACTAGCATTAGGGGTGGGGGGTATTAAGTGGTTCCCTTTTTTCATTTTTATCTTTTGATGTCGTTATAAAAATGTTTTGGTGGTTGTTCTTTATTTATTTGTTTTACTATTTTTATGTGTTGTGTTTCCGATCCTTGAAAGATTTCTATTTTTTTTTATTTTATCAATGGCCAAGAAAATGAACGAAACTCAACTTTTAGAGGGAGAATCAAGAGATTTCTTATATTTCAAAATGGAGAATGTCCTCAAATGAGGAATACAAGGGGTATTTAAAGGGGGGAGTAGCTTAGGTTCTAAGCTGATATCCTAATTACAAAAATGCCCCTAATTGTCTTTTGCTACTCCCACCTATAAATACTAAAATAAAAGGAAAATTCAATGACATAACAAAATAAAAGAAACTAACACCCATTTCTATCACTCCCCCCCCCTCTTAAGACAATGCTCGTCCTTGAGCGTTCAAAAATTGGAGACTCGTGAGGAAATTCTAAAAAAAGTGCCAAAAACTTGTGGAGGCCAAAAATTAATTTTCTGAAAGTTGAGACGTGTCCAATCCACAAATTTTCTTCTTTTCTTCTTCTTTACCCAAACAAGCCCAAGAAGCTTCCTCCTAGGTCAAAAACTATTGTTTCAAAGCATCTAGAAGGTGTTGGGTTGGTATTTGGTAGCCCAAGGGCACAGCTAGGGCAAAACCCTAGGTTTTGGGACTGTTTTGGGGTTCGAACTAGGATTAGTTGGGTTTTGGGGTCGGGTTGACTGGGAAATGGGTTGGGAGTGGCAGGGAGGTTGTTGGGGTGGGCAGTAGGGGTAGGGTCTAGGGTTTGGATAGCGGGGTGGGGAAGGTTAGGGTAGAGAGGAGTTCCGTCATTTGTTGTTTCAGCTTATCAATTTGTTGTTGTGTTTATACTAACTCTTTCATTCTTTGGTTGAGTTCTTGAATCTCATTCTTGGAGCCGCCATCGAACGTAGTGTACGATTTGATAAAACACACTCATACCAAACACCAATGTTGGAGCGACACCTCGCCCTGATACCAATTTGACGTAGAATCAAGAGATATCTTGTTACTTCTACCCGATGTTTAAAAAGGCGTTTGAGGCTTACGCTTCGAGGCGGGCAAGTTAAGCCTCAGGGTTGAATTTGAGGCTTACGCCTCGGTGCGCCTCACGCCTTTTTGCTGAGGAGCGAAAAAAAAAACTGTTTGTTCTTTTTTATTTTTTAAAACTGCACTTAACTTGTACTATTTACTATTGTAACTTGAGAGAAATTTAAAAAAAATAACCATTATGTTAATGAAACTTAAAAAACTGATTTTGTCAATTTGATTTGATTTGAAATAAATGTACTAAATTAACTTCAATATGACTTTTTTTTTTAAGTTCTGTTTTTTGGTTTTCAACTTAGATTAATATGTTATCTTTAACTAAACTGAATATATATTAAGAAACTAATATATTTTAAAGGTTGCTGTTTTTTTAATAAACTTAGGTTGATATGTTTTATTATTATTTTAATAAAATTGTTGTTTTTTTAATCTTAGCTTGAAAATCAATGTTTTTTTAATAAATTTGCTTGTTAAGTTGCATTGATTAATTTACTGTCATATTACAAAATAACCAATATGTGAATGAAGCTAAAAAAATGTTTTGCCAATATAATTTTGCATTGATTAATTTATTGTCATATTGTAAAATAATCAATATGTTAAAATTGATTTTCTCAAATTACTTTTTTTTTTAAAAAGTTATCTCGAGGGAACAAAAAAATGTCAAACTATGTGAGAAAGTCCTCAAGGATGTTTTTTTTGTAGTTTTATTATTTATTTATTTGTTATTTTATTTTTATGGTTTTATTAGTATTTTTTTAATATTATTTTGCTCTTTTTTTTTTCTTTTCGGTGAGGCTTACGTCTCACCTCTCCGCTACTAAAACGCCTCGCTTCGCCTTTTGCCTTTTTAAACATTGCTTCTACCCCGAAATACTAAAATAAAAAGAAAATACAATGACGTAACAACATAAAAGAAAATAATAAAAATATAATAAAATGCAATAAAACCCTAAAAAGCGCCCGTTTCCATAAAAAAATAAAGGTGCCAATAGAGGGGGACCTCTTTGAGGTTTGTTAAATGCACAAGGAGCTTTATGACTTGTAAATTAGAGGCCTCAGTTCTTCAAACTTAAGTCATGTATTTCCCTTTCCAGTCATATACTCAATGGTACAAACCCATGTACATGCTCACCTAACTTGCATACTAGCACGTCCCAATGCAACCCAATAACTGAGTTAAGAGGTTATATCATTTATAGCAGCTATAAAATATTTATTAATCCCTTTCATGGTCAACATTTATTCAAGAAAATACTGTATTAAGATTTTGATGGCCTACACAATGTTGATTGTTAAGATTTTGAGGGCCTATTATACAAGTAAAGATATCCACCTTGTGAGGACCTTAAAAATCCAACACCTTCCTAGGGGATGTGGGAGGTTGTAAAATTAGATCATCTCACTCAAAGCTCTAATAGGTTGGCTGGATTTATCCTCGGTCATCATTTCTCATCCCACATCTTGAATAGATCATCCAATGTTCAAGCTCTGAAATTCTAATACAGCTAATAACTGAGGTTTTGTAGTGTTGACTATTAAACACAATTATCAACGAAAGCCTCTTTATGATCTGTGAGGCTGAAAGATTTAGAAGACCGACATATGGGGGGAATTGTATACCAAGAGTTATGTTGAATCTTTTGCCATT
This sequence comes from Sambucus nigra, assembly GCA_949130495.1. Lineage (NCBI taxonomy): Eukaryota > Viridiplantae > Streptophyta > Magnoliopsida > Dipsacales > Adoxaceae > Sambucus > Sambucus nigra. Next base: position 79,313,178 of record OX422223.1, read on the forward strand.
TACTGACTAAAGCTAAATTGTAGCAGTTAAAGTTTGAGTCTTGTGTTTTCCAAACTATTTCTGATGGAAGAATTCCTCCTCTCCTTTCCTTAAGCATCAATTGTCACAATCCCTCTTATTTTGGCCACTCCACTCTATTTTCTTACAGTCCAGAAGATCCTTAAGTAGCTGTACAGTGTTTTTTTAGACTTCTGTTTTGTTCCTTGTTGTTTTTCAGTCTTAGCTATTTGATTCATTTGCCAAAGCCTGCTGGATATATTATCTATCGGATCCTGCTTAGACCATGAAATGAATGGGTTAGGTGAAAAGCAGGGTATTGCTCATTTTCTAATATTTCCTTTTTGTTTATTTCTTAGGAATCATAGGTTTATGACTCAACAGCTTAATATGCTTGCACATAATAGAGTATGAAGTGAAATGAACTATATATATATATATATATATATAGGGAGAGGTTCACAAGTGGACCAAAAGAATGGACTTTTTAATGGACTTAACAAAAAAGACAAATAAGTCTCGGTTATTGGGTGCCGCTGGCGCGGACCCATTACACTAAGGAATTAAAATTAGTGGGTTATTAGTCTTTTTTGTTAAGTCCATTAAAAAGTCCATTCTTTTGGTCCACTTGTGATCCTTCTCCTATATATATATATATATATATATATATATAACTTTCTAATAGCAAAGGAGAAGCCGCAGTGATGGATCTAAGGGGCCCCAAAATTTTAAAAATTTCCTTTATATATTTGCATTTTCTTAGATTTTTCTGAAATAATAGGATATTGCCACCTCAAAATTTTTGAAAAAAATTAAGAGTCGCCACCCTAATGAAAATAAAGAATTACTTGGCATATCTACGTAAATTTATAATCAAAAGACCATATTTAGTTGTTATATATGACAAGGTTTACAAATTACAATTATATATGTACAAAGAACATCTATTTATACATTTTATTAGTAAATTTTTATTTTTTGTATTAAAAAAATTAATAGCTAACTAAAAAGAAATTGGTTACTGTTAACACATGCTTTCACCCCCTAATTTTTTTTTTAATAGAAGGCGGCGTGATTGGTGTTAAGCATGATAAACACAGGTTCACGTGCGAGCGCATCTACTTTTCGAGAATGTAGGTTTATTGTATTCTATCAAATCCCAACACAGTTGTTCAGGATTATTATTGGGGAATAACTTTGTACTTTATCTTGTTGGAGGTTGGAGGGCACAGGTTAAGTCTGAAAGCAAAAGGATTATCATCTACTATTGCTATAACTTTGTGGTAAAAGATAAGTCTATAAGCTACCTGAACGTTCAGCCCTCGGTTCTTGTTTTATAAAATTTTAATAACTTTAAAATTTAAAGCCATATTGAGTGAGCACCACTAACTAGAGTGGTGGGCACCACTAACTTTGTGATGCAGAAATGGAGAGAGAGAGAGAGAAAGAGAGAGACCATATTAGTTAGTGGTGGTGCCACATCCCTTTCTAAAAGTTCACATGGAACTTTTTGCTTAGCTTTTATTGAATTGTTTTTTTTATTGACCTTTTATGAAAAAAAAGGATTATTTGCAGTTTGGGGTTCAGTAATGCATTTTTTCCTGTCGGGGGTACGAAGTATTACATATTTGCACTTTAGGGTCCGTTTCACTTTTTTACAATGCTTTTGGGGGAGAGAACCCAAAAAATATCAAATAACGTTGTAAAAGTGAATGTATCCCAAAGTACAAGTAATCGTAAAAATTAAAATTTTCATTTCAGAACAATATGATCTATTATTTCGGTTTAGAACTATATATCTGATTTTTGTGTTTGTCAATGCACTACAATTGTGGGCCAGAGTTTCTTTACATATGTTTCTCTTTTAAAATTATATTGCAGGAAAGCTGAAACATGGAGCAGAACCAGACAGGCTGCCAAGCCCCACCCGAAGCTCCCATCCTCTGTGTCAACAATTGTGGATTCTTTGGATCTGCAGCAACCATGAACATGTGCTCCAAATGTCACAAGGACTTGATGTTACAGCAAGAACAGGCTAAACTCGCTGCATCCTCCATCGGGAGTATTGTGAATGGCAGCTCCAGCTCCAATGGGAAGGCACCAGTTGTTAGCGTATGCGTCGAACCGGAGGTCGTATCAGCACAACCCTCTTGTGCATCGGGGCCCAAAGAGATCATCGAAAAGGTCAAAGAAGGCCCAAACAGGTTGGTATAGCATCAACGCGAACTAACTAAAGAAATTCAAGGCTTAAACAAATCAATCTCAATATTCAATCGTCGATAAAAGGTTTCTCAATATCAAAGATTACAACTCGTTTATGTCTGGGGTGTCTTTGATTGGAGTGGCTGGAAAAATTTCTTTTTCTTATTTTTCATGGAAAATGTCTAAAATGTGCATTATCGGGTTGTATTTAGGCCTTTATGTAATTTCGAAGGATAATCAAGGAAAATTTAGACAATCAGACATGAAAAGTTAAAAATATGAGATCTTCCGTATTTTTCATGGAAATTGCTAATCAAATACTCCCTAAATTTAAACCTAATTCTAACGACTATACTACTAAATAAAATACCTAATTCAAGATGAATACTAATATCCTATAATATCTTATGGGGGTAAGGTCGTATCTTGGTGCGATGGCAAATGTTCTCACCCAAGCTGCAGTTGGTCTTGGGTATTGCCCCCCTTCCTTTTTAATCTTATAATCATAGTATCTCTGAATACATCAATTACCAATCAATTATCCCGTATATGGAAAAAAATAAACGTTCAAATGTAACATAATTTATTTTCCCATAATTCTTATTATGTTGTTCTACTTCACAGGTGCACCGCTTGCAGGAAACGGGTCGGGCTAACGGGTTTCAACTGTCGATGTGGGAGCCTTTTTTGTTCAATTCATCGTTACTCTGACAAACACAAGTGCCCCTTTGATTATCGCATTGCTGCTCGGGATGCTATTTCCAAAGCCAACCCAGTTGTTAAGGCCCAGAAGCTCAACAGGGTTTAGGTGATTACTCTTTTTATGAGCCCCTATGAGATTTCAAATTTGTTGGCCGTTCTCTAGGTAGGTCATGACAAAATATTCATTGTAACTGTTCTTTTGAGGACTGGTATCACAAACCAATATTCTCTAAATCTCTTTAAAAAGATTTGGAAGTGTTAGTTGGATGAAAGAAATACAGTTCATGTGAGTTTGTGTGATACCACGTCTGCAAAATAACTGTTGAGTATTTTCTCATATGGTCGTGATGGCTCTGACATCTGATTGGTTCGAGATAAATAATTACTATAGGTTTTGCGTTATTTAATATCTCAACCAATCATATGCAAGGGTTTTAGAGTCGACAAATTTGAATTCCCTACAAAGTTGATATATATAGCAGAAGAATGTGATGATAGTGGTGGGCATCTTTTCTAACTTCATCTTTAGTGGTTGTTTGCATCTTATGATATTATTTTTTCTTGGTCATATTGTTTGGCTTGTGTTTGTATGGGTAGTGAAGTGTGGTTGGTTGATGCAAAAGCTTGGATAGGATTTTAGCTATTTACATGTTTTGTGGTCATCTTATAGTTTGGATGTAACAATGAAACTGCATTATTATGTTTTTTATATGTTCGATGCTGATGGCGTCTAGGTGAAGGTAACCCTGTGATCTAACAAAGTTGTGGTGGGATCTAGGGAAATTATAGATGCTCTATGCCTGGTGACCCTCATTAATTATTTTCTTTAAATTTCATCTCGTAACGCAATTATCTAAGCTGCGGAAAGAGCTTTTGAGATAGGGTTGGCTCTGTGTGATTTGGAAGTGGTTCATAGGCCCCCCCATTAGTAGTTTTGTTTAGTAGATATTTCAGTCGCTGGGAGTTGGAATAATAATAATGATAATAATACAATTAAATTATATGTTTTGTTTTAATATAAATAGACTCTGTTGGAGTGTTGAAGTCAATATAGCTAATGCGATAGACGGATAATTTCTCAAGTTACATGGAAGGTTATATGGAACGACTGTATAATAATTCAGCACACGATATGTGATCCTCAGTATTAAAAACAAAAGAGATGTTTAAAACAAACGAATCATTTCTTTTTATAGAGCAAATAGTATTTTTATTGTTTGCTTTTTCTTTATAAAAGCAAATAGTATTTTTACTATCAACTTTTTTCAATCAGACGAAGCAAACATTTGTTTTTTAAATTATTTTTTTCTTATCTTTTGATTATTGGATATAATTTTGATAACATTTTTACCCATCCAAACATTATATCAGTTAAACTATTTAAGGTAGAAATTATTTTAAATGTATCATTTTCAGATTTTTTTTATCAAAAATAAGTAAATTATGATTATAAAGAGATCGACTCTTATCTATAAACATTGTAACGAAACATTAATATCTTTTTCTTTCATTTGAGTTTTCACTGGTACTTAAGACCTCCTATTTATTTTGTTTCAGGTGCCTAAAAATAGATTTCTAAATGCTTATCGCTAATCAGATAGATAGCGTTAATGGCAAATGGAAATATGGGCTTTGAAACAATAACAGGTATATGGTTTTTATGAAAATTTAGTGAAAAATCAAAATATATCAGTTTTATTATTAAGTTTAAATTACTTTGATTATATAAGAACAATACTTTGATTATATAAGAACAATACATATATTAATATTAACTTCTAAAACATAATAATAAGAATAGATATAAACATTAAATTTTATAATAAAAATAAACATATGGATAAATAGTACTCACTTAATACATGAGCAAAGCTTAATACTAACCTTTATTACAAACTAGGGTTTGATACCGAATACAAAAGTGCGAAAGATAGATTATACAAGTATAGAAAGGAATGTTTAAAATTTTTAATATAGAAGTGCGGAAGATTATACAAGTACAGAAAGGAAAGGTTAGAATTTTTAATAGAGAGAGAGGTTTTTACAAGAGAGTTACAACTGAAGGATAGAGCTCCATATATAAACTTGGACGCTAAGCGTTCCTTAAAGTCCAATAATCAAAAGATAAGGAAAAGATAAAGTAAAGACGTTTGCTTCGTTTGATTTCAAAAAGTAAATATTAAAGATACTATTTACTTTTTATAAAGAAAAGTAAATAGTAAATATACTATTTGCTTTATAAAAAGAAAAGATTCGTTTGTTTCAAACGTTTCTTTTGTTTTTACTTTTGGGGGCTATATATCGTGTGTTGGATTATTGTGTAGTCGTTCCATGTAGTCTGAGAAATTATCCGTCCACGCATTAGCTATATTGGCTTCTCTGACGGAGTCAAAGGACATGCTATTCATTGGACTTTGATTATGAGGATGAAGTTGGGCCAATTCATACTCTTCAGCATTACTTAGCAAATTATAGGGGACATCAAGTATATTACAATCCTTGAGATTTTCTAAGAACTCTTTTATTTCGGCGCTTTGATGAAGAGTGGTGGCGTAATTTATGGGATGATCAGTGACAAATAGGTGTCTTTCATCAGTCACCATGAATTTGATTTCTAAAAATACTTGGCCATGTTAAAAACATTGATCAGACTTTTTACCCAATACAAGAATTCAAATGCTCAAGGGGTTGGATTTCATCATCGTTTTTGATTAATTTCTTCCCATTTGTAATTTTTAGTATTTTTGAGATGCAAAATTTGGTAGGGTTGGTAGAATCTTTCTCGAATCCTCCATCCAACAGAACTGGTAATGTGCAAAGTAAAGTATTGGGTGTTTGGAATAGATCTTGGTAAAAGTATGGCTGATCATGGTTTTGATCATCATAGGTAAGTTTTCAAAAGCTGATGGTAAAAGACTAGAAAAAAATAGTTTTTTTTTTTTTTTTTAATTCCCATTCAAGTGGTTCAATATCCCAAACATCTTCGGTGAAGAAATGCAGTTTTGGCATATCATCATAATGATTGAGATAATCAGTAAATTGGATTAAAAGACTTTTTATTTTTTGGTCCCGATCTTCAATCTTAGGAAAGATTTCCAATTGAAACAATGGTTCGGGAAAAAGTTGATTTGCTTTTTGAAATAGGTAAATTTTTCTGATAGTATTAAAGATTTTTTTTGAAAAAATATTTTCCAATAAATCAGCAAATGATAAAAAGGTATTGATTCTTTCGAGAGAAAAATCTTCCTTCTCATAATCCATTTCTTTTAAAACCTTGAGGGTCAGGCTTTTGATGTAATCTGAAAGTGTTGTTTGCTCAGCAATTTTGTCAGTAAGAGTGCTCATGTGTTTTCTGAAATCTTTCTTTTTGTTTAAAAGATGAGATTTTCAACATTCATTTAAGGGATCATAAATATCAAAAGGCCCTGGGTTATAAAATTTAGTTATTTCTGCCACTGGAGTGTTTTCCTGTGTCTGGAGTTTTGAAAATTGGTGAACTAAGCTTGGCAGTGCTAATTGTCTCATCCAATTTTTGCATGCTGTAATAACTTCATTCATATTTTCATATTTTTGGCGACATGTTCCTAGACAACCATTTATTTGGTTATGGCACTGGAACCAGTTGTGGTAAATACTTGAATGTCTTTCGCTAAATACAACATACATAGATTTTGGTTTAGATTGTGCATTTGAAGATGATGCTTGGGTGGTCTTTGTCTTTTTAGCAATAGTTACCCATTCATCCTGTACTTCTCTTGGTTCTTTGTCTCCCAGCCTGAAAGAAAAATATCCCACCGGTTTAGTATTTTTTTCACAAATATTCCCATTGTTTAGTGATTTTTTTTCACAATTTCTGCTAAGGTAATCTGCAAGAAAATAGTTAGTACTTTTAAATGTTCTATTTCAAAGGTATAAATAGCAATTTGGTTATACCATTTTAATTTGCTTTGGTGAAGGTATTTCTGACAATTTCGATAATGAAGAAATATTCTATGAATTAGAATCTGATTCGGAATCATCCGATGATGAATTCGTATTTATGTATAATATTGCAGAAATACGGGAAAGTAACGAAAATGAGTTACAAACAATAACTCTTCGTGAAATTGTTGGTGAAGAAACAACTTTTACCCACGAACAGTTACAAAAAATTGATAATCAAAGACAAGTTATAAAAAGGAAGACGTGTATAGATTATTTAAATTCAAGTTATTCTCAACAAGAATATTTGAACAATTTAACGGCAATACCACTGCTGGGTCAACTGATGATGAAACAACAAATATAAAAATCTTTGATTTAAATAAAATCAAAAGATGAAAGAAAAAACCTCCGAATATAAAATATATTCATATTGAATTTATTCAAATATGTATCACTGCATTATTCAGACCGGGTATGAATACACCTGTAGTGATACTCGTCTTAGACAAAAGATTCAATAATCATATGAATGCTGTAATTGGAGGAGTCCAATCCAATTTATTAAGTGAAGTTATTTGGTTTAACATAAAATCAATTTTTTTTATATCTATTGATGAACCAAATATTGAAGATTCGGTTATTATAAAAATCCAAACCAAAGGAATATGAATGAAGGACACCTCTAGGAATATGTCAATACATTGGAAAACAATCCATGAATTGACAACTCTACCACAAACTAATACACAAAATGTGGATAGAAATATTATAAAAATATTTGAACCTAAACCATTTGATTCGACAATACAATCAAGATTAATCAATTGGAGAGATTTAGAAATACCAAAATAATAGATACTACCCCAAATAACAGAACCACCACCTGAAAACAACGAAATAGCGCTGAATTACAAGTGTCAGGAAATAATGTTTATTTTAAAAATAAACATTCATATTGGCAAAAGCATTTTCTTGATAATGATTGGGAAAAATTAAAAGGAAAAAATATTTTAAAAGGAGAATCTAGAAATAGTAAGCATCCTATTGCTATGAAGAACATACAAGTACCAATATTACCTGGTAAAAATTATCTACAAGAAAATAATATAAAATCTAGTCAAATTTATCATTTCCAACTAGGAAAAGAAGAAATTATCTTTTCACTAAGCGATGGAAAGAAAAGATATACTTATGTCTTAGGATATTTTAATTTCGCTGGCTATAAACCATATAACCTATGTACTCTTATTAATACATGAGCAACTATATGTTCTTGTAGAGCAAATGCTTTACCATTAGAAAAGTGGATAAATATGAAAAGTCCCATTGCAGTAACTGAAATTAATGGAACACAAAAGTACATTGATTTAAAAGCTAAAAAAGTAGCTATTTGGTTTAATGAGAAAAATTCATTATCCCAAAATTCCCATGCTTTCTTGAAATGCACGTAGATTTTATTTTAGGTAATAATTTTATCTAAGAATATTTACCTATTAATATTAATGAGGGAACAATCAGTTTAACCCTTAATAAAGAAATAGTAGAAATACCTGTACTACAACACCATAAATATAAGTGTGAAAAATATTTTCACCTTACTAAAAAAGGAGATATGACTCCAACTATTAAAGCGCTTGGAAAAATACATTGGCTTTATGCTATTCTAAAGGATAATTTTAGTGAAAATCCACTAAAATTATGGGATAGAAGTCCAAGATATTGTAATCTTAAACTAAGAGATCCCAATGTCATTATAAGAGTCAAACCAATGATCCATACTAGGAAAGATATAGATGAATTTGATAACCAAATCAAAAAACTTTTGGATTCGAAACTTATGGAAGAAATAATGACTCCTCATTTTAGTCCTGCTTTCATGGTAAGAAAACACAATAAAATTACAGGAGGAAAAGTTATAATGATTATTGACTATAAAAGATTAAATGAACAATTAATCTTTGATGGTTATTTTATTCCAAGAAATGATGTATTAATTAATCAAACTAAAGGAAAAAGGTTCTTTATTAAATTTGATTGTAAATCTGGATTTTAACAGTTGAAACTAACTAACGAATCCAAAACATTGACAACCTTTAGTACCCCTAGAGGATATCATCAATAAAATGTTATGCCTTTTGGGCTAAATATAGCTCCACAGGTATTCCAACGATGGATGGATATTATCTTTACAGATCTTAAAGATTTCTGTATTGTTTGCATAAATGATATTCTTATTTTTTCAAATACAATAGAAGAACATCGACATCATCTAAAATTACTTTGTGAGAAATTTCAAAAACATGGAATTATTTTATCTCCAAAGAAAATTGATATCGAAAAAACAAAAATTAATTTTCTCTGAATGATCCTAAACCAAAATGGATTAAAGTTACAAGACCACATAATCTAAAAAATACGAGATTTTAATGAAGAAATTTTGGATAAAAAATAATTGCAAAGTTTATTGGGAATCCTTAATTATGGAAGAAATTTCATACAAGGTTTATCACAAAAAGAACTACCACTTCTTGAAAAACTCAAGAAGAATGATATTTTTACATGGAATAAAAATGATGCTCTTGTTGTAAAGCAATGAAACAAGATATACTTAATAATTGCCCAAAAGTTTATTTTCCTAAATCAGGAGATAAATTAATTCTTGAAACAGATGCATCAGCTAATTGCTGGGGATGTGTCCTCAAAGCAATTCCAACACAATATTGGGAAGAAACCCCTTCCATTATATTTGGTGTTCCTGGCAAGAAAATTCCTATACCAAAAAAGATTCAACAACATGAATTAATATGTGGATATAATTCTGGTAAGTTTAAACCAAACATTTTAAACTATGTTATTTTTGAAAAGGAGTTATTAGCAATAAAACTTGCTATTAAAAAATTCTATATTTTCTTAGCACCTGAATATTGTATAGAATATTTTATAGTCAGAATAGATAATAAAGTTGTAAGGGACTTCCTTATAAATAAAAGAACAATTTTAGAAGGAAGAAGACTAAAATGGTATAACCAAATTGCTATTTATACCTTTGAAACAGAACATTTAAAAGGTACTTGCAATTTTTTAGCAAAAATTGTGAGGAAAACCACTTAACAAGTGGAATATTTGTGAAAAAATCACTAAACTAGTGGGATATTTTTCTTTCAGAATGAGTGACAAATATCTCAGAGAAGTACAAGGTGAATAGGAAACTATTGCTAAAAAGGCAAAGACCACCCAAGCATCATCTTCGAATGCACAATCTAAATCAAGATCTGTGTATGTTGTATTTAGCGGAAGACATCCAGGCATTTACCACAACTGGTTCCAGTGGTATAACCAAATGAATGGTTATTCAGGAGCATGTCACCAAAAATACAATAATATGAATGAAGCAATTACAATATGGGACAATTAGCACCACCAAACTTAGTTCACCAATTTTCAAAACTCCATACACAGGAAATCACTCCAGTGGTTGAAATAACTAATTTTTATAACTCAGGATTCCTTTTGATATTTATGATCCCTTAAATGAATGTTGGAAATCTCATATTTTAAACAAAAAGACAGATTTCAAAATAAGGCATGAGAACTCTTGCTGACAAAATTGCTGAGCAAACAGCAGTTTTAGATAACATCAAAAGCTCAAGTCTCAAGGTTTTAAAAGAAATGAATTATGAGAAGGGAGATTTTTCTCTCGAAAGAATCAATACCCTTTTATCATTTGCTGATTTATTGGAAAATGATTTTTCAGAATTTTTTTAATACTATCAGAAGAATTTTCCTATTTGAGAAAGCAAAGCAACTTCTTCCCAGCCCATTGTTTCAAATGAAAAGTTACCAAAGATTGAAGACCAGGACCAAAAGATAATTTTTTTTTAATCCAATTTGTTGATTATCTCAATCATTATGATGATATGCTAAAACTGCATTTCTTCACCGAAGATATTTGGGATATTGAACCACTTAAATGGGGATTAGTAAACAAAGTAATTTGTTCCAGTGATGATCAAAATCATGATCAATCATACTTTGGCCAAGGTCTATTCCAGACACATCCGGTATTATACTTTGCATATTACCAGTTTTGTTAGATGGAGGGTTTAAGAAAAGGTTCTACCAACCCTACCAAATTTGGCATCTCAGAAATATTGAAAATTACAAATGAGAAGAAATTGATCAAAAAGATGATGAAATTCAACCCCTTGAGCATTTGGATTCAGAATTATATTGGGTAAAAATCCTGATAAATGTTTCTAACATGGCCAAGTATTTTTACTCTCAAAGAGAAATCAAATTTACGGTGGCTTATAGATGACACCTATTTATCACTGATCATCCCATAAATTATGCCACATATGAGTTAGCCCAACTTCATCCTTATAATCAAAGTCCAATGGATAGCATGCCCTTTGACTCCGTCGGAGAAGCCAATATAGCTAATGTGATGGACGGATAATTTATCAGATTACATGGAACGATAGCACAATAATCCAACACATGATATGTGGTCCCCAGAAGTAAAAACAAAAGAAACATTTAAAATAAACAAATATTTTCTTTTTACAAAGCAAATAGTATCTTTACTGTTTACTTTTTCTTTATAAACGTAAATAGTATCTTTACTATTTACTTTTTGAAATCAGACGAAGCAAATGTCTTTTCTTTTTCTTTTATTTATCTTTTCCTTATCTTTTGACTATTGGATATAATTCTGGTAAGATTTTTACTCATTCAAACATCATATCAGTTAAACTATTTAAAGTAGAACCTATTTTACTTCTATCATTTTAAGATTTTTTTTTCAATATGTAAATTATGATTATAGAGAGATTCACTCTTATCTAACCAAGGAGCTAAACATTGTAACGAAGACCTCCTATTATTTTGTTTCAGGTGCCTAAAATCAAATTCCTAAACGCCTATTGCTAATCAGATAGCTTTAACGACAAACGAAAATATGGGCTTTGAAACATTAACAAGTATATGGGTTTTATGAAAAATTAGTGAAAAATCGAAATATCTCAGTTTTATTACTAAGTTTAAAACACTTTGATTATATAAGAACAATACATATATTAATACTAACTTTTAAAACATAACCATAAACGCATATATAAACATTAAATTTTACAATCAAACTAAACATATGGATAAATAGTACACACTTAATACATAAGCAAAGCTTAAAACTAACCTTTATTACAAACAAGGCTCTGATACCATATACAGAAGTGCGGAAGATTATAGAATTACAGAAAGAAGAGCCTTAGAATTTTTAATAGAGAGAGAAAGATGGGTTTTTACAAGGCTTAGATTCTAGGTTTAAATGGTCTAGGTTTGGCACGGGGTATCATTCTCTACCCTAAAGAGATAGTTTCTTGTGGAGGATTTCGTGTTCGTGGTTCATGATGTACATGCGGTGGACTCCGTGTGTTGACGATAGCTTTGCCCCACCATAGATTTTAAGATGATGGTGGATTCTAGAGTTGTCAATTAGGCAGAGGCGGAGGAGCGAAGAGTGTCAAGGCTTGCGACGGCGTCGAGTCTTGTGTAAGTATTCTGTCGTTTCCTTTGTAATTCCATACTTAGTGGACTTGTGGCTAGGCCTTCTGAGGTTTTTCCCCGATCTGGGTTTTCCTCGTAGCGTCATGGTTGTGTTTATTTTTATCTTGCAATTTATCACCTAAATGGATGCTTAGGTTTAAAAAGATAAAAATCAGTTTAATCACAACGATTGTGTAAATTTGGTGCTGATTTAAATTGGATAATTTTTATTGTAATTTAATTCAAGTCGGTTTTCATATTTTGGCAAAATTCATGTTTAGGTTGCTTTGCATAATTTAGAACTTGAATTGAAGTTGTGGTTGTGCTTAAGAAGTGAAAATTTAATTCTTGAAAGAAATTATTAAAAATTAAAATATTTGGTGAACCATCGCTTTTGAATTTAAAAATTAGTATATTTCATCAATTTCATTATTAATGCAGCATTGAAAGGTAATAATTTTGCTTCTCAAAAAATTAAAGATACATAATATATTGATGTGGAATATTTTCCCTACACATGATGTTGGGTTAGAAACAATAGTTTTTGTACTTAAGATTTGGAGGCATTACTTATATGGTATTAGATATTGAATCTTTACTGACCATCAAAGTTTTAAATACCTGTTTACTTAGAAAGACTTGAACTAAAGGCCAATCACGTGAATGAAAATTATAAAAGATTACGACTACACAATGCATGCCACCCGAGTAAGGCTAATGTTATTGCAGATGCTTTGAGTAAAAAGTCTCTAGGTAGAGTATCTTGTATTTATTGCATTCGAGTTAACCTACTGAGAAAATTAACTTTAATGAGAGTGAAATTAACTTTAAATGATTCTTTCAGAATAGTAGCACATTTAAATGTTAGACCTATGTTGATTGACTGAATACGATAATCACATGCAGGAGACACGTAAATTGAGAAAGTTAGAGACAATATGCAAAAGGGTTAGGCAAATGATTTTTCTATTCATGATTATGAAATCGTTATGTATGATAATCGTTTCTGTGTACTTAATGTGCCTAATTTAAGAGGAACAATTTTAAAGGAAGCCTATTGTTCATTATATTCTATGCATCCATATAACATGAAACTTTATAGAGATTTGAAACAATGCTATTGGTAGTCGAGAATGAAACACGACATTACAGATTTTGTTGCTAGATGTCTAGTTTGCTAATAAGTGAAGATTGAGAATCCGAAGCCTAGTGGTTTATTACAGTACTTACCTTTTTCTGAGTGAAAATGGGATCATGTTGCACAAATTTTGTTATAGGTCTACTAAAATCTTGGCGAGGGTTTGATTATATTTAGGTTGTCATTGATAAATTAACTAAGTCTACACATATTCTTGCTGTTAAGAGTACTTACTCTATGAATAGATATGCCAAAATATATGTGGATGAGATAATTAGATTGCATGGTGAATCTGTTTCTATTATTTTTGATAGAGATCTAAGTTTACTTCTCATTTTTGGCTTAGTATGAAACAAGCCTTAGGTAATAAATTGAAATTTAGTACATCTTTTCATCCTCAGACCGATGGGCAGTCAGAAAGAATGATCCAGACACTAGAAGACATGTTACGAAGTTATATATTAGAGTTTAAATGCAGTTGGTATGGGCACTTGTCACTAATAGAGTTTGCATATAATAACAGTTTTTATTCCAGTATTGATATGGATTCTTGTGAAGCATTGTATAGGAGAAAGTGTAGAACTCCAGTATGTTGGACTGAAGTAGGGGAAGAACTACTTGTCATAATCAATTAAAGGTGGCGCAAAGTAGACATAAAAGTTATGCAGAAAATCGAAGGAAAGAATTAGAATTTGAGAAGGATGATCAAGTATTCCTACGTGTTTCACCTTGGATAGGGGCTATGAGATTTGGAAAGAAGGAAAAATTAAGTCCTAGGTACATTGACTCTTATGAGATAGTGAAAGGAGTTGGAGCCGTAACTTATAAGTTGGAATTACCACCATAATTATCTTGGATACATGATTTTTTCATAAATCGATTATTGCATAATTATGTACCCTTCACATGTGTTGATTTCACAACCAATAGAGCTTCAAGATGACTTGACATACGTTGAAGAACCAATTGCTATTTTAGATTGAAAGGAGTAAGTGATATGTAACAAAATCATTCCATTAGTTAAGGTAATGTGGAGGAGGCCACCTGGGAAGGAGAGAATAATATGAAGAAATACTATCCTCATCTCTTTGGTAAGTTTCTTATGTGTCAAATTTCGAGGACAACATTTCTTAAGGGGTATAGAATTGTAATGCCCTAAACCGTGATTAAGTTTGTTAGTTATATGATTAAGTATTAGTTATGATAATTTATGCAGTTAAATGAACTATGGATTATTTTTAGGATGAATTTTTGTGTTTATAAAAGAAAATCGAGGTGTTGGTGCAAATTTGGTGAGGTTTGGTTACCAAATGTATAAGTTTTGAAATTCGGGCACATTGTTACATTCCTATTTGATACCAGTTTAAGCATAGTAAAGTTGTGATTTTAGAAAAAATATAAAAATAAAAGTTAAACATCTTCAAGTTATCTACGAGTGGCCATAAATGGGGGTTAAAATAATGGTCGAAATAGTGAGTTATGATAGATTTATGAAAAGGGGATGGATCTGCCATAAGTTGAAATATTTTGATTGGACCTTTCTTTCACCCAATCATACACCATCACACTAAATATGATCACATGACCACTGAACCATGTTTTGGCTGGTTAGAAATTAGATATTTAACTTCTTCTTCATTACATAGCATAAGGTTTTGAAGAAATAAGCTTGAGGAGAGAGAAAAGAGGAGCTAAGGAAGATTTCAAGGAGTAATTATAAGATAATTACATTTTTATTCAAGTTGGTCGCATGAATGAGTTTTAAAATTTTTATATTGTTATTTCTAATTTGGAAAAGATTAAATGATACCCGTTATGCCAAAAAAGAGACAAGAAAGGTTTAACACCATGTTTGAGAAATTGTGCTAGGAGGGTATAAATGAAGCTTGAAAAATCTTAGACTTGAATCGTCATTTTGTGAGAGTTTTATTTTATGATATTTGTGTATGCGATGTGTATATATGTTTACATATGTTAGGTAGTTGTTTCCATGAATTAAAATCGAAACTAGGGATTAAGTATGCTTAATTGTGTTATGTTATGTTCTAATATTCTATTTTGTACCTAATTATGTTCAAAGTGGCTTAACTCATGGGATACTTACTCAAATTAATTGATTTCAGTTGGAGATGTTAGGTAACATAAATGAGTATAAAATAATATAATATGACAAAATACCTTTTGGTTCGATATGGGTGATGTTTGAAAGTTAAAATTTCTTTGCTATATCTGCAGAAAGAACTTGAAAAATGTTATAGTAATATAGGCATAAGTCTCTCTAGAAAATTCATAATTTAATTTCAAAATTTATTTTAAAACTTTAATACATAGGGTTTTACATAAATGTAAACTATAAGATCTATTTCTTTTCCAGTTATTTCAGATTGACCAACTAATGTGATGTGTGACTTGATTTAATATTATTTTGTGTATTCAAATATTAATGATGTTAAATTGATAGATGGGGAAGTGGCTAATCCTAGTACACCAAAGAATTAGATTTATTAATGCTCTAATTATCTACT
The DNA here is from genome assembly GCA_949130495.1 of Sambucus nigra. Taxonomy (NCBI): domain Eukaryota; kingdom Viridiplantae; phylum Streptophyta; class Magnoliopsida; order Dipsacales; family Adoxaceae; genus Sambucus; species Sambucus nigra. The sequence continues at coordinate 79,329,213 of OX422223.1, forward strand.
TTGAGGTGAGTAAACTGCCTAATGAATTGTAGATGCTTATACTTTTTAATGGAAATGTATAGTTTAAATACTTGTGTTGGGATGCTCATGTAATAGTATGGTGTTTATGATACATATGCATATGATTAAAAATGTTAAGTGAAGTTATCTAATTATATGGACCGTGGTGAGTCCTATGGGATGTGGTGGTTTGTTTTACTTAGAAAATCCAAATTAAGGTTGTGTACTTAGGCCAAAACAAGGGGATGTGGTGGTCCCTATAAATCGCGATGAATTAATTGGACTATGTTGGGTCGAGGCTTACGAGAGTCCACAATTCCTACTTTTATTATATGATTTAAAATGCTTATTTAAACTTGTTATGCGTGGTTCATGTGTGTAAGGTCATTCAATAAGCTTTATATATCTTATAATGTTTTGTTTCAGATATGCCTATTGTTTGGAGTTCACTACTAACACTACAACAAAATAGATAATTAGTGGCAAAAAAATTCAACACCAAATGAAAAAATTTCGACACAAAAAATATTTTGTGACAATCTTTTTTGTCAATCATCCGTCACGAAAGCGCCATCGCTAAAGGTTTTAGTGAGGAAATACAAATTTCATCACCAAATAGTCCACCTTTTGGTAACAAAATATTCTCTGCCATGTAATAGCGCAAGGTTTTAGTGACAAAATTATTTATAGCCAAAAATCTTATTTTTTGTCACAAAAATGTAAATTTTGTCACCTAATGTATATGATAATATGTAAAAGGATAACCATTTGTTGAAAAAATTAATATACTTCGGGGACAAAATATTTTTGTCACGAAATGAATTTTATTGTCAAAAAACTATAAATTTAGAACTCATAATTTTTTCATTTCAATTTCATATCTCATATGGATATTCTGTTAAATAAATATTAATTATAGAATTGACTAAATTTCATCGACCTTATATAAGTAATCAACTACCATCATATACGTACTCAAAATTAAGGTTCAAAAATTATATAATTGATACGAAAACATTCGTAAAAATATCTCAAAACAATTGATCAATTACAAAGTAGCATACATCGTTTGTTACAACACATCAACTAAGGCATTAGTTTTCAACTTTATATTTCCTAAGGCATTAGTTTCTAATCAACTACAAAGTAGCCTCCAAAAAATAATTCCCAACAAGTTTGTTAAGTTCTCCTTCCATCTTCATCATCACCCCAAAAATAATTTCTAAAATAGCATCCTCACAACGCCCTGATCTGTAATACAAAAAGTGCAAATGCATTAGTTTCTAACTTTATATGTCTATTAACAATTGATAAATAGAATAACATCAACTAAGAAATAACACACATTGAGATAAACACAAAAAATATGCAAAATTCTATTTTATTTTTAATATTTAAAAAAAATTGGTAAAGTGTCTTTTGTTTATAGACTAAAACCACATTGTTAAATTAAAAAAAATAAAAAGTCAAGAAACCCAATGACAATCCACCAAAATTCTCCTTCCACCGATTCATAAGATAAGGTAATATCATCGCCAATATTTTTAAAAAATCGACAAAGTTTCCTTTGTTTATAAACTAAAATTACCCTGCTAAATTAAAAAATAAAAAATTCAAGAAACCCAAGGACAATCCACCAAAATATCCCTTCCACCGCTTCATAACGTCAATATCTCATCGAACCCGTAGAAATATTTAAAGAAGAAAATTATCTAGAATATAAAAGAATGAAAAGATAACATACAGTTAGAGTCCCTTGTTGTGTGACTGACTAAGCGAGATAGATTCATTCGTGATCACAAGGTCATGTCATCGATGTCGCCGATGATTCCAGTTGTGAACCAAATGATCATAATAGATCAAATGGATTTTCATTCCAGTGTCACTCGTCTAACCGATCAGGTTATGGTTTGAGTGTGGGAAGAAGGCAACTCTTGAAATCCATTCAATTTTCGAATTCATCGAGACCTTATTGATAGCTGCAAAACAAACCAACTCCGAATCAAAACAACACACACAACCAATATATTTATCCACACATCCTTGGAACTAACATATGCTTTGGTTATGTAATTTAAAACCAAGGTTCTCAAAAACGCAAGGCGTCACCGAAGTGTGGAGGCCAAGCCTTAAGCCTTAGAAGCCTAGGCGGGCTTTAGGCATGAAAAGGCGTTTATGTTTTTTTTTTAGATAATATTTTTAACATTTTTAACTATAACAAGGCTATTAAAAATACTAAAATGGTACATACCTTAAAATATGTCTAAATATATGCAAACTAAAATACTAAGAAAAAATAAAAAAAAAAGAAGAAAAAACAACATTTTTTGGACTAAAGGTCGAGAGGTTTGGGATACCATTTGTCTTTTGATTGTTTTGAATGAGATATTAGTCCGATTTTTTAAAAACGGTCTTTAAAAGGCGATATCATTTCACTAAAGCCTTTTCGTTTTTAAAAAAAAGTGCGTCTTAAGCCTTTTACCAAGAATAAGGCGTAAAAAGCTTACGGCGGGGCATTTCTCCCAAGGCTCAAGCCTAGGCGGAGCGTAAGCGCGCCTTTTAGAATACTGTTTAAAACCAATCAATTATTTAAAATTTTAATTCAAACACTCAAAGCCATTATATTTTACTTTTAAAAATTTGCAATAAGATCACAACAGCCTCGACCCGTTTGAGCAAGCGGCTTTTTAATAGTTGACAGAATGGTACCTAACTAAAAAAAGAAGAAGATATGATATCTATTTTGAATGAGGAATACATAACAACTGACAAATCTGATTTGTAGGCTTTTTAATAGATCTACTTTTAGTAGATCTATTTTGAGCTTTCCTAATAGGCATTTTATTCAAGTACTCCTACCTCAAACCTTGCATCTATTATGCAATTGGATATATCTGTATTTGTGTCGCCACTTATCACTTGAAATTCAAAGAGAAGAATTTACTACCATGTAAACCCACATGAATATGAGCAAACTAAAATCAAATTAATAAACACATAAGTGAAAAGAAATACACCTAGAAATCATTAGATATCAATAAGTTTATTGATGTCCAATTAAATTCATCAATGTGAAAAACACAAAGTGATAGATAAAGAACAAATATTTTTCACCTGGTTTCAATTTCCGGATAGACAAATAATAACCCGTAAATAAGGGGGGAAAAAGGCAGTCGTTAAGTTTTTATAGAGTATATTAAAAATCAAATCTCAACCAAATTTAAATTCAACAACAGATAGATGGTTCTCTTCAGTGTCACTCCTAATTTTAAAGAACACATTCTTTGTAAACGAAGTCAAACCTATAGTACTATAGGAAGTTAAATCAATTGCACTAACTCTTGGTTTTCTCTTTTTTCAAATTCACAACACATAATTACCCACATAAGACAATCGAGTGAATATATCTGTTCCATTTTATTCTAAAGTACTGGTATCTCATAAAATGAGGATCAAAACAAATAGCATTCAACTTAAATTGGTCTTGGATTTGGCAATGGTATCGAAAGACAAGTTCTTGAGGGTCATGTTAGTAATAAGTCGTCAATTGGTAGGATGTGCAGCTGTAAATAGACTTAAGAAGCTTAGAAGAATTCACAATCTATCTTTATTAGTAATTATTGAGCCCAAGGCCGTTGAGGAGAAAATTAATGGTGTAGTTAGAAAAATAGGCTTTGGCAACGGTGTGTCTAATTATTCAAATTCTATTTGGATTCTTGTCAATCATGGCTCAATCTCATCTCAAATGGATCAGTGCATCACCTTGATTGTGGAGTACATTCAACTTCCCAGTTCGATCCATGTATCCTTTATGTATTCCAAGTGCACTAAGAAAGCAATGCTACCCCTTGGGACTACCTCAAATCTTTAGCAATTACTTCCCTATGGATGGTGGTGGTGATTTCAACGTTGTCTCATCATCCATTGGAAAAAGGCAAGGGGAACATTATTAATATGAACACAGTTAATGATTTTTTGGACTGTATCAATGAAGTTGAACTAACTGCCATTGGGTAAAGTGGCTCGAGGTTCGTTTGGTTTAATAAAAGAGATGGAAACATCAATTGTTGTGTGTCATCAAGTTTTGAACTTCCTTTGACAATAGATTCTTCCTCCGTGGTCTCATACAGAATAGACTTGTCCCGGGGCACATCTACACGCAATTTTCTAAATGATGCAACTATGACCTGACAAATGCGAGTGATGGGGCTCCCACCATGCCTCTGGTTGCGATACCCCCAGTACCAAGAGCTATTAGGTAGAGTCCAATGTAGAAAAATCCAGTTTTTAGTCCTTTTGGGTGACAAACATTTTTGTCGTCACAAATTGGTTTTAGTCCGTGGATAGATGCTGGTAATGTCAACAATGTGATTCCCTGTATAAAATTGTGAAGGTACCATATAAAGCACTTGTCATATACACCTGTTTCGGGTGGTGTAAAAAGGGTTTCAAGTGATGAAAATACTGGTTTTGATGATAATTCTATGAGGAAAACTTTCAACCTTAATTAGTGTGCTTAAAGGGGGTTGTTAATCAGTAGGAACATTTGGATGATTTTGCCTCTTTAAGGCCAGGTAAAGATGCTAAGAGAGCATTTGAAGACACAGAGTATGAGGAAAATGAAGACTAGGTGTCTGATTTGCCAAGAGAAAGACTTTCACAAAGTGTTAACGAGCCCTTCTGTCCGACAGGATGCCTCTGGTATGGGTTCAATTGAGTTCCCAAATGGTCTACCACCCGCACCTCGAAAGCAAAAGGAGAAACTCTCTGAAGTGCAAGTAGGATTCACATTTTAACAATGGAGATAAATCTGTAGAGAAATTTCTGTTAAATAATCATGTGAAAAATAATTGCTAGATGAATGCACTTTAGGATTTGAATCACACAACTTCGGATTTTCCCCAAGGGTTCTTTACTTGGAGCTAATGTTCAAGAGGTCTGAAGTACCATGGGGAGGTCCTTTTTGACCAATTAAAGGGAAAGATTAAGCAAGAAGTTTTTTTGCACACAGATAATGAGGGCATTGTTTAGAATGTAAAAACTCTCATTGATCGAGACACTCTAGAAATAATGAATATTTTCTCTAGTTATTGGTTTATATGAGTTCATGTCCTTAGAATGTCCTATAATTTTAAAAGTTGAAATTATGTTCAGAATATTCAAATTGCATTTTAGCTTTGCATATCTTAATTTGGCTTCTCTGTTCGATTCCATTTAACGTAATGTTCCCATTCTATTATACTCGATATGAGGTATAACTTTTGTGTTTGGCCTAATTTAATCATTGTAGATATCATAAGATATTAATACCTTCACTTTTTAACGTAATTTGATTGCACGTGAGGAGACATATTCAGAAATAAACTTTCACATAGAGTATCCAAAACATCCATGTTAGTATAGACCAACCCACTTGTCCACTAATTTGAGCTAGATGCTCAAATTTTCGCGGGTATCCAGTAAGACAAAAGAAAACATGCCATCCAACACGTCCACAAATTTTTCTCCATGCACTTCATACTAATGAAAAGAGATTTAAAGCCATAGTCAGCTCAATTTTTTTCTACATCAAAAAATTAAAACCTCATACAGTAACTGGAAAAGCACATTATGCCTAACTAGTTTAACATATTTTTAGATGTATTAATCCAACAATAAGTTGTAGAATTTTATAATTGTGCAGGTTTGTTTTTATGATAATAAGAATATTACTTACAAGATGAGCAATAACATCTCAATCAGTACCAGTACAAAACTTGTGATTAAGCAAAGACTTCCGTAGTTCCTCATGGTTGTATATCTCTCCATTAACCTGGAATTTAACACATAATTTTCTCTATAAAATTAGATTTTCTATAAATTTAATAAAACAGAAGCAAAGATAGAAAAAATAACTCAATAACTATAATAATGAAAGTATTGGCAGATGGCCTACAATTACAACAATCTTCCCATCTTCATTGTAGAGATGTTGATCCCCGGAGGCCGGATTGGTGATTGCTAGACGTTGATGTGCCAAATAATAGTCGCCATGCTGGTATATCCCAGAGGTCTGAATGATGAGCTTTGGGTGAGTAATTTTTTGGGGAACGATTTAGGGTCAAAACAGGTCAAAAAAACACCAAACATGTAAAAAACTCCATACAGGTAAAAAAAACTCCAAACTAAACAAAAGATTACAAAAAATGAAAAAAAATTCCAAATTAAACAAAAATTTCCAAACAGGTGTTAAAAATATTCTAAACAGGTCTTGAAAGTTGTAGTAGAGTGGTCACAATTAATGGCAGGTCGACAAGATTGTTTTTCAGTTGTTTTGGAAAAAATAAATATATCACTAACCCCAAAAATATGAAATTCCTTTACATTCTTCTCCATCAAATTGGCATATCAAATGCAATGTAACCATATTTGGCATTGGGGGTTCAATTGTTAAAAAAATATAAAAGAGAACCTCCTGAGTTTGTTTATTGGGGATTCAATTTTTGGGGATTCAGTGTAACCATATTTGGAATTGGGGGTTTAATTCCAAAAGAGCATTGGAGGTTCAATTTTTAGAATTTGGATACAAATACAAAGTTGCTTTAAAACATTGTGAATTTGTTTGTTGTAGAGTACCTGTTGAGTTCTTATATATATATATATATATATATATATATATATATATATATATATATATAAAATAATGCTTCTGTGCTGACTAGTCCGCATTTTAAGAATGCGGACCGGACATGTGTCGCCTAAAGGTGCGCCTAGAAATTATCGCCTAAGTTATAGGCATACTCTCTCTCTTTTCTGGGCTCACCGTCAGGTGACACATGTCCGGTCCGTATTCTTAAAATGCAGACTGGTCCACACTGACTGATATAACAAACAATGAGTTCTTACCCTAATGCAATAACAATAAAATAATAACAAACAAAAGATTGATTCCATTTGGAATGAAACAATAACAAACAAAAGTATTGAGAGATTACTAGCAAACGAACTGAACTGAACGGACTTAGATACCTCATCTCCGGAGAACTGAACGAGTTCCTTTTTTTCGCTCAGTGAGTTGTGAGAAATTAGAGGGTTGAATGATTTTAGACAAATTAGGGATGAACGATTGAGGACCGGAGGATTATGTGAATGGGGGCTTCAAGGTTTAAAAGAATGTGTGTTAGAAGAAGACAACTAGTTGTATTTGGGAAAAATGATTTGAGCGTTTAGAAGAATGGGTATTTGATAAGATTTGGTTATTTTTTTTACTAGTAAGTGAGGAAATTTTTTGTCACTAATTTTTTTTTTGTGTGATAAATTTATTTGTCATTAAATGTACGATAATTTTGTCATGAATAGATAAGTCTAACGTTCTAACATGCGGGAACAAGGGCACCAAAATTTTTATGGCTATTTGGTGGAAAATATTATTAACTCGTCACCAATTTAACATCATTCCATACAATTCGTGACGAAATTAATTTTTCTCACAAAAAGGTAATTTTTAGTGACAAAATTACTTTTGTCCAAATTTTTTTTTGTCACTAATAAGACATTTGGTTGTAGTGTAAGTTAAGACTTTAAAACGAGGGAGTGAAGGATATGTAGTATAGGTTGAATATCAAAAAACATTTTGTAAATATTAAACTAAGAAACTTGTTTATGTAAAGCTCTTTTGTTCTTCGTAAGTTATATGTAAAGTTAATAATATTCTTCTTTTGTACTTAGTGAGTTATATGTAAAGGTAGTTATGTCTTCATATAAACATGCCTTTGGAGAAAAAAATCGTGTGTTATTTTCCAAGATATTACAATTTATTTATCATAGATAGGAATTTATATGCTTTATGAGGACGATTTTAATTTAATTAAGGCAGGGTGTGATAGTTTTGGACTATGACCAAGATCCCAGGTCATGGTTCATGTTTGTGAGGGTGATCCTTTTCGAGGTCACGGTCTAAAATCGTGACCACAATATATGGTCATAGTCTCTTTTGTAATCCTAATACTAGGGACTTGGTCACGATTATGAACCGTGACCAAGGGTCACGGGGAGTCACATTTGATTACCTTTACCCAAACCATGACTATATTTTCTTGATCAAGACATAGAACCATGATCACTCACCATAATAACCTACTGTGAACGTTAGTTGGTCACGGTCATATATCGTGACTACCTATCATGCCCAAAGGTCCTGTGGTCATGGTTTTTGACCGCGACCACCTTTTAACCCATTGTTGTTGTCATGGACATGGTCACAGTTTTGGTCCGTGACCAATATTGAATTTGTTTTAAAAAATAATTTTTATTTGTTTGCTTCCAAAAAATTCCTGTACATGTTTTCAAATCTATATACAATTCCATTATAGAACTAACTAATATATCAATTAAGATGCAATAATTAAAAAACATTAAACCATCAAATTAATTACATTAATCTAACACAAATAAATATTAAAATCTTCAATGTGTTCCTTCCCCTAAGCATATGCAAAATGCTCAAAGTGCTCCTTCTCCACTAGACCTATAAATATTTTAAAATGTTCCAAATCGTTTAAAAGGACTTGAATCTAAAATTGACCTAGAGATACCTATGTATCCAAAAATGACATCAAAGTCCACGCAGTTCATAAGAAGAACAAGACTGAGGTCTAACCCATAATTCGAGTCTAGGGCGTCTATTTTGATTTATGAAAATAGATGTGATATGTGTTGAAAGTGTTTACAATTGTGAGAACACTCTAAATTGGGAATTGTTGTGTAAACCCCCATTTTTTTTTATGAAAATAAATGTGAATGTATATATGATAATAAAAAGAGTGAGATTAGTTATAAAAGTATTATAACTAAGATACAAATTGAATAAGAACACTAAAATAAACAAAATAATATTTATGGGACTAGTAAAACAAAAAGGATATTACAATGCATTCGTAGTTTTTATGCATATCCTTGAATAGTTTCTTGGAGGTCTAACTGGTCCAATGCATCTTGGGTTCTTAGCTTCGTAACAAGACTATGGCATAACCTTGTTAGGCTTGAAATACTGTACAAGTTCGATCGGTTATAACCCCAAGAAGCTATGCATGGATACTAACACAAAATAAAGTTATAAATATTACAAATTATAAATAATTACCAAACCAAAACCATTATCTTAAGAAAGGACTCAAATCCTAATTTGACTTCGGGATCCCTACGTGGCGAAATAAATTGGCATGAAAGTTCGCGTAGTTCTATCATGAAATAAGATTAGAATGTTAATATCCTACTAGTAATTTGATTATTGTGTTTAATGATCTAGACAATGAAGCAAAAATCTTACTAGCATGAACAAAATGCTATTCTAATGGGATTAACCTTGTTGGGGGCATTGCGAGTGGTTATATTCGATTTTGCGTGGAACTTATAAGTTGAAACTAAGGCTATTAGTCAGTCTTATAGTCTTGTCCAAATTGTATCTATACATGAACTTATATTTACCAAGGCTATAAGCCCCTTTAATAACATCCGTTTCACCTGACGGGTTCTACAAATTGGGAATCCGATTTTTTGTTTTGAATATTGGTATTGATTAAGGCTACTCACAAATATAATTTTAGTGTTGTGTGAGTACATTTGAACTTTGTTGTTCGATTATAACCAGTCAAACTCACCAGATGCTCCTAGCTTCATAATAAGACTAGAGATAACCTTGTCACAACTTGAAACACTTTATGAGTTAAACTAGTCACACATTGTGAGTAGCCTTGATAAATATCAGTATTATGAAAAAAGCTACCCCATCCCTAGTTTGTGGAACCCGTCGGGTGAAGCATATGCTATTAATGGAAAAATGACTTTGCCAAAAGAAGGTTGTGCATAACTATAATTTGACAAGATTATTAGACCGATTAATAGTCTATGTTTCAACTGATGGGTTCCACACAACACCAATTAAAACCACTTTCTACACACCAATAATGTTAATCCTATCTGAACAACACTATGTCTATCTTAGAAAAATTTTGGCTTCACTGTTTGGAATGGTTAACACATTAATTATGTTACTAATCAAAGATTAACTTCTAATCTTGTGTCCTGTGAACATGTTATCATGTCGTGTTGTTCCACTCACAAATGGGTTATTTTAATGAGTCGTTCCATACATACATATACAAATGTACATTATTCGAATCCATAAGCGGGTGGTTTTGATGGTGGTGGACTCCATAAGCATCAATAATTGGGTGGGTCAAAGGACGTTGTGATGGTGAATCATTTAGAACTTTCAATCTGTCAAGTTTTATTACCCGATAGGGTACCGGTAATTCTTTTCGGAACATATGGTACATTATTTTCCTAATGGAATCTCCATATCTTATAGTCTTGTGACATACCCCACTTTAGTTGTAAGGACAAATTTTTGATTCAGTCAATTTTTATGTATTTTGCCTTATTCTGTGTTTGGACAAAATCTTTGAGTCATAGGTTAGGACCTGAGTGTGTTTACCTTTCAATCCCATGATGTGTTTGATTTAAGATGTAGCGACCAAGAGATCATGTTTACATCGTCATGCCAAGTTTCATGCCTTGTGTCTATCTTTATTTTTCGAGGATCTCTCAAGTATGAATGCGTATATTTTAATCCTTGGATATTTAATTAATTGGGTGCCTTTTCTAAAATGTTTTTAAATGTTTTAGAATTTTTTTTAAGTCTTTCGAGCGAGCTCAACAGGTCGTTCGAACGAGCTGAGTCAACTCATTAGAATAGTATATCCAACGAACTTCAAATGAGCTTATTTTTGGTCTACTCTGGTTTCTCGTTTAAAATTTCATTACAAGTCTGCTTGAACTGATATATGGATTCGTTTGAACGAGACTTCTGACTTCATTCAAATGAACCTTTTGACGTCGTTTGAACGAGTCTTCTTACTTCGTTAGAATGATCCATTAACCTTTTATTTAAAATGAGATTTTTTCATCTTTATCTCGTTTTTAGAAAACCTCCTATAAATGGGAGTGTGGAGAAGAGATTTTATTAGAGGCTTTTACCTATTCTATGAGTTTCCAAACTCTTCCAAAAAGCTCTCAGAGTTTATATGATCATTTATAGTCAATGTTTTCAACCTCAAACCTTAGTTTACACCCAAAAAGTTTTAGATCCAAGTTTCATCATATATATGCTTTGACATCTAGTTTGTGGGCCCTATTGATTTATTATCTACATGCTGTTGAGAATTATTTGTGCATTGGATTCTGTTCCTAGTTTGTTTACATACGGTGGTCTTCATATGTGATGATTATTGAGCCTGTTCAATGGATATCGAGGCATGTGTGAACTCACCCGTTATGGCAGTGTACGTGTTGACTCTCGCGTGTTGCTGTGGAGGTGAGGTTGAAGATCCAAAATGCGTTGAGAAAGCTAATGCGACTTAGGGTTTGCAGAGAAATACTACTATTTTTTTACACAGTTTTAATAAACTTTGCACCGAATAAAACCCAAAGTGTTTTGATAAACCATTTTACCAATTTTAGTCTTGACCTAAGCATGCATTTAGGTGATTATAAGCAAGAATAAAATTAGCAAACCACAACACGATAATGTATGACGAAAACCCATAACGGGAAAAACCTTGAATGACCGAGCCACGTAAGTTCACTATGATATAGGCAGTTTACGAGAACAACTTGGACTTACTCATAGACTCGACGCCTTCAAGCCTTGATACACTTCCTCATTCCTTGTAACCTTCTTCGCAACCACTGTTGGATGCCTTCCAATAGGTTACAGATATGTTGACATTCGTTCATCTCTAGCATTAAAGTATCATGTTACTTGGTTTGACACTATATTTAAATCACAATCTATGTCAAGGTGGATTGCGCCCAAAGGGCAAGTTTTACATAACCCAACGATGAGGGATTCATAGTCATTCTCATTATTGGAAGATTTAAAGACAAGTATGATTCCTTTCTCGATCATCATCTTCTTTGGAGAAATAAGTATAAGTCCCACGATTGCCCCCTTTGAGTTAGATGCACCATTTACATAAAGAGTCTATAGACTGTTCAATCTTCTGGTTTGTTAAATGATAAACTATGTCCTGGTCCCTGGGTTCTCTTGGTCCTACAAACTCAATGATGAAATGTTTTAGCACTTCCCTTTGATCGCGGTCCTTGGTTGATAGTGTATATCAATTTTTCCAAGTTGAACCTACTATTTGGACATCTATCCAGATAGTTCAACTTTTTAAAGGAAGGCTTTGAGTGGGAAAGAAGTGATGACTATGACTAAGTGGGCTTAAAAGTAGTGCTCCGATTTGTGTGATGCGACGAAAAGAGAGCAGACCAATTTCTCAAGTAGGAGGGGCATTTTGCTGACATAATAAACGGGGGCGCAATATCCTTTATTCTCACATATAAAGGCTGAACTGACTGTATGATAAAAAAAACCCCGCAAGATAGAGGTAAATAGGATCCCTGGATTAAGAATAGAAAGCAATTGAGGTTTTCTCAATTAGGATTTGATCTCACCAAGGGCCTTTGAGCATTCCTTGATACAAGTGAGGCTTTTTTTCCTTCTTTAATAGTTGAAAGAATGGTTGGCGTCATTCAGATGACTTGAAGATGAACCGATTGAGAGTTGCAAGCATTTTCATTAACTTTTGAACCTCGCGAAGCATTTTTGGAGGCTGAACATTATGGATTGCCACTATTTGGTTGGGTTTGGCATCAATCCCTCTTTTTCTGACTAAGTATCTAAGGAACTGCTCGAATTAGACCCCAAGTATCACTTAGCTGTGTTGAGCTTCATTCGGTAGTGTCTGACAATCTCAAAAGTCTTCGCCAAATCATTTAAATGGTCGAATTTGTGCTTGATCTTGACGAACATTCATCAATATACACCTACATTATGTCACCCATCTGTTGTTTGAATATTTTGGTGGCCATTCTCTGGTAAGTACCTCCCGCATTCTTGAAACCAAAATTCACGACCTTGTAATAATACGGGCTGAGAGTGGTAATAAATAAGGTTTTGTCTTGATCGTGACCTAATAAGGGGATTTGGTGATACACTTAATATGCATCCAGGAAGGTCATTTGCTCATGATTGGCTATGACATCGACCAACTGGTCGATCTTTATTAGAGGGAAGACTTTTTTGGGACAAACTTTATTGAGGTCAGTGCACACTCTTCAGCTTCCATTACTCTTCTTTATCACCATTGGGTTTTAGAGTCACTTTGGGAATTGAACTTCCCTAATGGAACTTGCCTCCAAAATTTTCTTACCTTCGTCTCTACTACCTTTGCTTTATATGGGGAAGTTCGACGAACCTTCTGCGCTATCGGTGAATAAATAGGATCCATGTGATAGCACATGACTTCAAGATTAATCCCAGGAATATCGTATGACTAATATGCAAATAAGTCTTAATTTTTCTTTAATAAAGAAATCAATTCTTCCCTTTCTTGTTTGGAGAGCATGGTGCCGATAAAAAATTTCCTCTCCAGCTGACACTTGTCAAAAGCTACTTCTTCTAATGGTTATATGAGCCTAGCTTCAAGATCTAACTTTGTTTCCTCTAACCCCTGACCCGTCGCACTTTATTTGCTATTTGGATGGCATGGCTCTGTCTTTAGATGCTTCGAGAATGATCTCTTTCTCCTTTTTCTTTTCTCGCTTGGTCCTAATGGTAGCAATGAAACGAGCAATGGACTGATTGCCTCTAATTTGCATTATCCCATGGTTCTTGATGAACTTAAGTTTTTGGTGGTAAGTAGAGTGGAAGACTTGCATGACGTGCAACCATCATCTCCCCGGGATGGAGTTATGAGGAGAATCAATATCCAACACCAAGAACTCGATCAGTTTTAAGATATTCCCAGCCTTAATAGGTAGGACCAAGTTTTTTAATGTCATAGTCATTTTCCCAACGAAGCTGACTAAAGGGATGGTCACTTTTTTCAAGTCTCCTATCTTGATATCAAGTTTATTTGAATAGATCCAAGTACATAATTTTAAAGGATCTTCCTTAATTGACTCGCAGCTTATCGATGTCCCTATTTGCAATCCTGAGGATGATTACTAGTGCATCATGATGTAGGGTCCTAACGTCTACCATGTCATCCTCTGTGAAGACTATATGTTTGTTGTAGTCTATCTCTTTTGGGCATCGATATTTGTCAGTTGGACTCTTGGCAGGGTCAATCTGGAAGGCCTCCATCACTGTAGTGACCTTCTTAAGCTCCATTCAGGCTATGTTTCCTTGGCTTTTTTGGAAATCGAGACATCGTGGATAATAATAAACTCATATCCCAACTTGTCCTCTAAGACTTTATATGGCTTCTGGTTGGTGTTGGAGGTGACCTTATCCATTTTCTTCTCCACGTAGTCATTCAGATGTCTATCTAGATGAGATTTGAGGGTTTTACATTTCTCTAATTTATACCCATTCTCCTTCTGATAAGTGCACCCGAGTGCAATATTCCTCTTACTTGGATTGCTTCCCATCTTCTTTGGCCACTTGAGGAATTGCTGGTCTTTGATTTTTCTTAAAATCTTATACATTAGTTCTTTGAATACGGTATATAATCTAAAAAGCTTTAGATGGGCCCTCCTTATCCCCATACCTAGGCCCTCCATTCATCTTCTTGCCCTCCTTTTTGGGGGCTCTATCTTTGTTATTTCCTTCGATCTCCTTTGTGCGCCTATTATTTCCATTCCAAACATGAGGTCGTTAATGGCGTTCGTCTCCTTCTTGGTTAAAGGATTGATGCAACATGGAGTTGTGGGGTAGCCCTATCTTAAATGATGCCACAAAAACCTGCTTTATGCACTATTTGACTTTATTGTAGGGTTCACAGTACTGCCTGGCATACTATTGCAAGGTTTCCTAGGATTTCTTCCTCATCGTGAGGAGAGAATCCATTCTCTTCAGATGAGAGTTGCTTGTGATGAGACGAGCAGTTAAGGCTTTGGCGAGCTGCTTGAAATCATTAACTGACCTATGTGGAAATCTTTCAAAAAAAATTTACAGGATATGCACAGGCTTAAGTGGAATATACGACACATATGGGCATCGTTATGATTCCATAGGGTCATAGCTTGCCTATACTAGTGCATATGATCAATGGGGTCGGTCTTTCCATCATAAATTTTTAACGCTGGGGTTATAAATTTCTTTAGGGGCTCTTGTTCCTCAATTTCCCTTAAAAAAGGGTACTGCATTTGAGGTATGAGGTCCCTCCTAGCCAATTCCTTGGTGGATCTATCCCCACGATTGGTAGGGTGTTGATCAATCTCTTTCCTTACTAGACTATGGATGTCTTTTTTACGATGTCCTTCCTTTTGATTTTGCCTTATCGAATGACTTTCATACTTGGAGTATTCCTAGTCATGATGCAGACTCCTTCCTCGACTGCAAGTTTTGCTCGTCTCGGCTAGTATTTGACCATGATGGTTGCGCTTCTGCGCTTGTCTCTGTTGATCTCTTGATCCATCCTTTCTAATGTTATTGGAGACGAATGTTTTCCTCCATTTGGAGGTGTGTAGCCTATTCTTGCTGATGGAGATGTAATTCATATGCATCGACCAATGAGAAGGTCTGAGTAGATCTAAGATAATCGTTACTTTTTTCAAATTTCTTCTCTTGTGGGCTATAACACGGGTGAGGGGTGCATTGGCTCCTATTGAGATGGATCTCAGACCTAACTTCGTGTGCCGACAGTCCACCCTACTATGAATGCAATTACCCGGGAGATATGTATTGTGGTGAGAGACATGGTTATTTTTCGATTTTAATTAATATAGGAGTATTAAACTCATTTCCTATAGACGACGCCAACTATGAATGCAATTATTTCACAAATAATTATCCTAAACAATTAATGTCGAGTAGAAAGCATATAATTTCACAAGACATATATTTACGTGGTTCAGCAATGACCTACGCCCATGCGGGATTTCACTTTTCTCATTATACTTTTCTAATTTTATAACAAGAATTACATGTCCCCTTTTCCCTAGGGTGAGAGTTACATTTATAGAGAGGGGGAGATGGAGCCGTGAAGGACTTCTTCCTCCCGTTGATTAGGTCACAGCTAGATTGTGCTCATATCCTTCTAGATCGACGCTGGTGGAACATATCCTGGGTTATCTCGTGTAATGTATTTTACCCACATGCAGTGGGTTGGGATCTATTTGAGCCCGAACTTATTTAGGCCGCTCGATTCATTTCCCATAGGACTTAAAGACCGGACCTCAAAACTTTCATGCACATGATTATCTTCAATAGGAAAGACACTTAATTTAAGACCACATTACTAGCCATGAACATGGTGTAGTTACGATCAGTGGTGGAATTAACTTCCTCTTACGACTCATTGTCACTAAGGGTGGTATTGTATACCTTTGATTTCTTACCCTTCTTGCTTAGTCTAGTGGGACGCTCATGAAAATAATTCCCTAAACATTGGCATTCAAAACACTTGTCCCGATCATCCACCTTCTTAGGACCATCCCTATTCTTCTATCACGGTCATTGTTCTTAGATTTCTTTTCAAAACTCTTCTCATTTGTAATCTTAATAAACTTCTTAAACTTCCTAGCAAACCTAACTATCTCTTCAACATCAAGCTCAACGTTATTATCAGAATCCAACACATCCTCTTTTTGGGCTTTCATGGAAATACCCTTCTTTTTCTTCAGAGGACACATGTTCATATCATAGGTTTGAAGGTCACCTATAAGCTATTAGACTCTCATCATGTCGATACCACCTAGAGAATCCAGGACCGTGACTTTGGTGTTAAATCTTCCAGGTAACGACCCTAAAATATTCCGTACCACTCTCGACTATTGGATCGGCTCACCTAAGTTATATGAGGAGTTGAAAATATCCGACAACTTGGCATAAAACTCATCAAAAGACTCATTCTCTAACATATTAATCATCTCAAATTTACTCTTCAGATTTTGAAACTTGGAAACCTTAATAGTATCTATTCCCTCATGTATGGATCATAAAATATCCTAAGCATTCTTCATGCTCTCGCAAGTCATAATGCGTCTGAAGTCTTCAGCTGTCACATCAAAAAAATAGCATTCACACCCCTAGAATTAAAAGTCACAGCATTCTCATCGCCCATTGTTCAATAGGCATACGCTTTAGGAGCACCACCTTAAGTGGGAGGAGTCCACCCATATTCAACCGAGTTCCAAACATTATAGTTAATTGATTTAAGGAAAAATCGCATTCATGTCTTCCAATAGGGATAATTTAACCAATCAAATAACATAGACTGGTCAACCGAACGACCCTCTCTTCTAAAATCCATCTAAACCCTAAATAAACAAAAATAAAGGAACACAACAAACTAGTCCAACGCACCCCGATACCAATTTGAGTATGTCTAATTTGTCCTTGTGACTAGACCTATATCATAGTGGACTAGTGTGGCTATACGGTGTGAGGTATTTCCCGTTATGGGTGTTTCTCATATATCGCCATGTTGTGGGTTTCTTATTTTATTCTTTCTTATACTCACCTAGATGCATGCTTAATTCAAGACTAAAATTGGTAACACTGTTTAACACAACACTTATGGTTTTGTTCAGTGCAAAGTTTATTGAAACTATGAAAACAAAAAAAATGGCAGTGTTTCTTTACAAACCCTAGGGCACATTAGCTTTCTCACACGTCAAGGCTTGAGAGAGCGTCGATTATTTGTGTAAGTTATTTGTTAACTTTTGTATCTCATTATCATAGTGAATTTGTGTACCTGGGCCACTTGAGATGTTTCCAATTTGGGTTTCCCTCATACATAAGGTATTGTGGTTAGTTTACTTAAATATCCTGCTATCACCTAGATGCATGTTTAGGTTAAGATAAAATTGATTAATCTGTTTATCAAAATAATTGTTTAATTCGTGCTTAGCTTAGTTTGGGTTATCTGCTTAACTGAAATTAAAATCGATTTAAAAAAAAAAAATAGTTGGCTTGCTTATTTTGCACCCTTTGCCTTTCAAATTGGTATCAGAGAGGGAACACTAATTTATCATGTAGATCCATATTTCATGATATTTTAGGGTTGTGTTTCTCTCTCTCTCTCTCTCTATCTATCTCTCTCTCTCTCTCTCTCTCTCTCTCTCTCTCTCTCTCTCTCTCTCTCTCTCTCTCTCTCTCTCTCTCTCTCTCTCTCTCTCTATCTATCTATCTATCTATCTATCCTATAAAAATAAAATATGCAAATAAAATACAGCAAAAATAAAATTTGCAAATAAAATACAGCAATGTTAGATACAGGAGCAACTGGTATAGTTAATTTGTCCTAATCCTACCCATTCTGGTGGTATACTATCTATTATTAATAAAAGGTGAGGTAAATTTACTCTCCAAAGTTGTTGTTTAGCTAGTGCATATATTAAACCTTTGGGAAAATTATTTTTTATATTATTCCAGGGTGGAGGTATTAATATACTGGCTACCATTTCGTATTCTAATAATAAACTCATTGTTACTTCTATTTCTATACGTGGATTGTGGGTGAATATTTTATTTGGTCTACTAATTATAAAGTTTTCAAAAAGTTTATATTCTATATCTATTAAAATTACAGTATCATATTTATTTTGAGAATTTAGATGAACGTGTTCATATTTATATGTACATCCTACTGGTGATAGGTTAAAACGAAAATAATTTTGTATAGCCACCCAATTAAAAATATCTTTCGCTTTTGAAAATAGAAATATTTTTTCTACTATGTCATCTGGTAAAAGAGTTTCTACTTTTGTACGTAGTATGTACCTATAGTAGGGGTCAAAACGAGATAAGAAATTACTATTATTATATAGAGTTACTTTTCTAATTTCTTTTCAATGTCTTATTTTTTAATATTTAGAATTTTTTATTCCAATGTTTTTGTGGGTTTTCTCCTATTTTTTCAGTTTTTTCTGCTAATCTTATTAAGTCTTCTAATTCTAATTTTGTATTTTTAAACATTATGTTATTTATTTTATCAAATTTTATTTTTTGTGTTTGGCTATCTTCTATATTTTGTAAATATTCTTTTAAGTAGTTTTCTTCTATGTGTTAACAAAATCCAAAATTGTAAATATTTTTCTAAATTTGATTGTAAATCTGGCTTTTGGCAAATAAAAATGGAAAAAGAATCAATAGAATGAACTGCATTTACTTGTCCAGAAGGACATTTTGAATGGTTAGTCATGCCATTTGGATTAAAAAATGCACCCCAAATATTTCAAAATAAAATGGATACTATTTTTAAAAAACACTCAGATTTTTGTATAGTTTATATAGATGATATTCTTGTATTTAGCAACACTAAGCAGGAACATAGAAACCACTTACAAATTTTTTTTAAAGAATTTATAAACCAAGGTTTAATAATTAGTAGTAAAAAGATGCAATTAAAAAAATAAGAAATCGAATTTTTAGGATTATTTATAAAAGGAGGCCAAATAGAATTACAAGAACACATAGTAAAAAAGGCTTTAGAATTTCCTGATAAACTAGAAGAAACCACAAACAAGCACAAATAGTTAGCGCATAAATAGATTTAGCAAAAAACGCACCAGTAATAGGATGCATACCCAACTTCTCTATGGATATAAATGAATTCAGCAAACATATAAAAATAGCTATAAGAACAAGAGGATATAATATGACTGGACAATATAATAACCTTTTAATATATACACCACCCAATTAGAAATATCCTTTTCTTTTGAAAATAGAAATATTTTTTCTACTATTGCATCTGGTAAAAGAGTTTCTACTTTTTTACGTAGTATGTACTTATAGTAGGGGTCAAAAGAAGATAAGAAATTATTATTATTATATATAGTTAACTTTTCTAATTTCTTTTCAATGCCTTGTTTTTTAATATTTAGAATTTTAAAGTGTTTTATTATTGCACCGTGTTCCTTGATGATTTGTTGGTTATTAAAAGAGTTATAATAATTAGCTCGTGCTTCTAGATTATTAACATGATGTGCTATGTTAAAAAAGTAAATATTAAGATATTTCATGGCATGTATGAATGATCCTTTTTTGTATTCCGGATTGAACCAAAGATTGTCAAGGATTTTTTATTGTTCTTCTGTTACTGGTGCTTTTGACCTAAACTTTTGCTTCTCATTATGAACAGTAAATAATTGGTTAGTATACTCTTTTGTTCCTCAAAAAATAATTCTTAAGTCCAATCTCTCTTTTCCATCCTATAAAAGGATGCTACCTCTCTCATAAGGAATCATCCAACAAAATACAACTACTCTCTCACTCACTCACAACAACCAAACTCTCTCAACCTTCTGTTTGACTTTTCGACTAGCTTTTCCAGCAATAGTACTGTAAATTATCTTGTAATTGTAAGTTTTCTATTAACTTGTAAATTATGGTTTGTACTCTTAATTATCGCTTGTAAACTAAGTTTGTAATCGCATGTACTATTTCCAGTAATAAAATTTAAAAGTTTTTGTTATATCGTTCGGGTTAACCACTCTGAGTACTTAGATAATATTCTTTTTATGTTTTGATATATCATTAAAGGATCCTTGAGGATTTGATTTTATGGAAAATATTGATATAAATATTCTGATTGAACTCTAGAATGATCTTAAATTTTTAAATTTTTCGGTGTCCTGTGAGTTGCCATTGTCGCCGTTATATTGGCGTTTTTAGGCTTGACTGGGCTGCTACAGTTACCTGTAGTACTGTGGACTTGAGAACTATTTAAAAGTTACAGTTCATACGGCTGTTCACTTTTACTGTTCATATCACTGTTCATCCATAAAAAATAATGGTAACAAATTAACCGTAGCAGGCACAATATTTTTATAGAACATAGAAAAGATAAAATATCTAATTATTTTGTTCAATGTGCAGACGATGACTCCCTTATACAAGGGAAAGTAGCAACAAAAAAATTAATTACTATGTATAAAGTATACAAAATAATGAATGAAATTTCCTCTGATCCCAGGTGTATGATAAAAGAAACTTGTAACATGAGAATTTTCATTCCAAAATTTTAAAGTGTTTTATTACTGCATCGTGTTCCTTGACGAGTTGTTGGTTATTAAAAGAGTTATAATAATTAGCTCGTGCTTCTAGATTATTAACATGATGTGCTATGTTAAAAAAGTAAATATTAAGATAGTTCATGGCATGTATGAATGATCCTTTATTGTATTCCCGATTGAACCAGAGATTGTCAAGGATTTTTTGTTGTTCTTCTGTTACTGGTGCTTTTGAACTACTTAAAAGAATATTTACAAAATATAGAAGATAGCCAAATAAAAAAATAAAATTTGATAAAATAAATAACATAATGTTTAAAAATACCAAATTTGAATTAGAAGACTTAATAAGATTAGCTGAAAAAACTAAAATATTAGGAGAAAACCCACAAAAACATTGGAATAAAAATAAAATAGAAGCTAAATTAAACATAATCAACCCTGACATAACAATAAAAACAAAAGACATAGCTTGTGAAATAATTGACCAAGAAGAATTTAAAATACAAATAAGAGAAATTTTAAATCTAGGAGTAATACAAAAAAGCACTAGTAGACATAGAAGTCCAGCATTTATGGTTAGAAACCATGCAGAAATAAAAAAAGATAAAGCACGCATGGTAATTAAGTATAATCTCTTTTCCTTCCTATAAAAGGATTATAACTCTCTCATAAGGAATCATCCAACAAAATACAACTACTCTCTCACTCACTCACAACAACCAAACTCTCTCAACCTTTTGTTCGAATAGCTTTTCCAGCAACAATAACACTGTAAATTATCTTGTAATTGTGTAAATTATCTTGTAATAGTACTGTAAATTAAATTTTCAAACAATAGCTTTTGTTTGCTGTTTCTCTCGATAGGTCACCATAGTAATAAGTTGTCCAATGTGTTTAGCGATGACGACGATTTTGATATTCAAGAGGAGTTTAATGAGCTTCATATTCGTGCGAAAAATTAACTCGTTTAAGTTTGAAATTTATGAAAAGAGTTAAATTTTTTGAAAAAATGTTTTTTCTTAAAAGATGAAATTGAATTTTTGCAAACCTTTAAATTCAAAGAGATATCCTCTATGAGAAGCTCAAGGACATGAGACATGATTTTCAAAATTTAAAAGTGTCCAAGAAAGGGAGTGACGATAGAGTTCGAATTTTAGAGAAAGAACTAGAGGACTCTAAGATGTTTGAGGATAGGGTAAAAGGACGTGCCATTGAGGATAATGATAAATTGAGGAAAGTTTTGAAGGCACGAGAGAAGGCTTTTAGGGATAAGTTTGCCTACATTGAGGGGGAGCGAGATAACTAGATTTATTAAAAATATGAATAAGGAGTCCCTAACGCTTGAAGAGTCTATATTTTCACTTGATCTAGTATTTTAAAGTTAAAAGATAATTTGAGAGACTCAAGTAGTGATGGTACTGGCTTTGATAACTTTTTCGCTGTTAAAGTCAATACTAATGTTTGTTTAAGAGTGTCAACCACTCCTAAGGACGTTAGACAAGGTCAAACCATATGTAACATTTCTTGTGTTTATATATGTTCGTATTGTTGTAGGGCATTTTATTATGATCTTAAGAGAAGTCCTAGGAAGTATGGATCCTGTGTCACCATCCTAATACCCAATGCATTAAGTATTCAAATATTTTGTTTAGGAAATCAGGTTTGAAGGCATTGCATGTTAGACTAGTTGATTCTTGCATGCTTGCACACGATTCTTCTCATGCTATATCTTATGGTTGATTGTGTTTGCATGTTTTCACACACTAGATTTTGTACTTCATGATATATGATTGCTAGTGATATTATGTTTATCCTTTTGTATTTTTATTTTCATTTTTAGGTCTTATTCAAAAATAGAAAAACATTTATGTTTTTCTTTCGAGTTTTATTTTCATGTGGTGTCTTTGAAAATTGTTAAAAAACTCAAAAAGGTCTTATTTATGTGTAGTTTGGTTTTACGCATTTTATATGGCATATCGGTGTGTTAGAATCCACTTCCTTTCATATTTACATGGGTCTAAAGCATTTTATTATGATTTACAATGATTAGATTATTCTTAATCATAATTGCACGGAGTAGTTTGAAAATAATTTGCTTAATAGATTCACTTTGCATATGCCTCCTCATACACATGCACAAGTTATTTTGGATTTAACTTCATATGTTACATAAGCTAAGTGAGGTGTTATCCTAATAATATTATCATATACATATATTTTATTGGAGGATTTGTGTATGTAAGAACCATTTTTCGTGAGATTGCTATTTTATTGAGAAATGAGTGATCGCAAGAAATGGATACGAAGGGAGAAATCTTCCTTACGGGAAAGACCACCATTGGTAAGAGCCTAAAAAATTAAGAGGCAAGAGAAAAGATTAAATTGCCAAGGCCAATATGTTTCATTGATCATTCAAAGAATGATATTTTAAAAAAAATAGGTTGAAAAATGGTATATCTATAATTTTGAGGGTGCTATAAGTTCAAGATCAATGGGTTTTCAAAATAAGTCCTAGTAAATTCATGTTTGACGCTACTGATTTGAGAATCATCAATATTTTTCTAGGCTAGTGTGAATTGTTCTTGTTTGCCCATTATGAGTTAATTTTATCTGTCACTATGCGTCTAAATCTTTGTTTGATAAAGTTAATGCAGTCCAGTTGAACTCCTTGGACATTTTTCAGTGATTGTATCATAATTAATTTGTTTTTAGTTCACGCCCCTTCACTCCACTTACCATATGTTTGTTTAGACACATCGATACTATGCTAGTGTGGAAAGCTTATTGTGTTTTGTGTCGTGTTTGTGGTGTTTATGTCTATATATATGTGTGTGTGTGTGTCATTGGTATCTTTTGTGTATTTATATATACGGTCTCATTTGTTTTGAGTCTTTGCATTTTTTTTAATCCATGTATGCCATATGTTCATCTTAGTTTTAAGTGGTTTCAATTGGTATTCTATTTGATATCCTTGATATCTTTTGTTGCTTTGTTTATATTGGTATCCTATGCTTTCTTATGTATTCACGTTGGTATTATTATTTTCCTCAAAATTGATATTAATTGATCATTATTTGAATTATTTATGCTTGCGTTGCCGAGTTGTGTGTAGTTGGTTTTTTCACTACACAGCATTGCATGATATATGTTTTTTCCTATATTCTTAACCATGTTTCATTTTAAGGGAGATTTACTATTGTGGAGAAATGATTTTATTATGCAGCTCGATTCTTTGTCTATTCCTGAATAAAAGGGAGAGAAATGGTATCTCAATCTTTATAGTCCGAGGGAGATTTTTGCCTTAGGGGGAGACGTCCTAACTTAGGTAGAGATTTTTAGGCAAAGGGGGAGGGTTTATTCTTATGCAGTTGGTATTGTTGTATAGTCAAGTTGTATTTGAAGGTGTGTTTAAGTCTACAGGTTTCCAAAGATATGGTAAAGTTTAACACAAGAGCAAAGCTACTCAACGTGAGTCTCTCAAGTGTCTATACTTTTTTCTTTTGGGGTTAGGGATTGAGTCTTTTAGATGAGATTGATGGCCCGTAGGTTTTTATCTGGTGATTTGTTCTTAAATAGCCGAAGGGGGGATTTGTAAGGACAAATTTTCGATAGAGTCCATTTTTATGTATTTTGGCTTATTCCGTGTTTGGACAAAACCTTTGAGTCATAGGCTAGGACTTGAGTGTGTTTACCTTTAAAGCCTACAATATGTCTTATTGAAGATGTAGCGACCAAGGTCATGCTTATATTGTCGCACCGAGTTACGCGCATTATGATCATCTTCATGTTTCGAGGATCTCTCATGTATAAATGCATATATTTTTCCTCCTTGGATATTTAATTAATTGTGTGTGCTTTTCTAATTTTTCAAAATGTTTTAAACTTGATTTTAGAAATTTTTTCAAGTCATTTCGAACGAGATCAGCTAGTACATTTGAACGAGCTCAGTCAACTCATTAGAACAATATATCTAATGAATGTCGAATGAGTTTGTTTTGGTCTACTCTGTTTTCTCGTTAAAAATTTTATTACAAGCCCAATCGAACGAGATGTATGGCTTCATTTGAAAGAGCCTTCTGACTTCGTTAGAACGAGCCTGCGAATATTTTTTTAAAATGAGATTTTTTCATCTTTATCTCATTTTTGGAAAACCTCATATAAATAGGAGTGTAGAGAATTTTTTTTGTTATAGGCTCTTAAATATTCTTCGAGTTACCAAACTCTCCCAAAAATATCTCCGAGTTTATATGATTTTTTATAATAAAAGTTTTCGAACCCAAATCGTATTTTTCACCCAAAAAGTTTTAGATCCAAGTTTTATCATATATATGCTTCTAGTTTGTGGGTACCATTGATTTATTCTCTACATCTTGTTGAGAATTATTTTGTGCGGTGGATTTCATGCCTGGTTTGTTTACATCTGGTGGATTCCGTGTGTAGTGGTTGTTGAGACCGTTCGGTAGATATCGAGGTGTGTGTGGATTCCCCCATTGTGGCAGTGAACGGGTTGACTCCTGCGTGTCGCTGTGGAGGAGAGGCTGAAGATCGAAGAAGAATCAATGCTCGCGGGAGTGTCGAGTCATTGTGTAATTCATCTGTTGACTTTTTATAATTCCTTATCATATTTAATTTTTTGTGGCTGAGCCGTCCGAGGTTTTTCCCATTTGGGATTTCCTCGTACATACAAGGGATTTCCTCGTACATACAAGAGCCGTCCGAGGAAAAGAACTTGGACATACAAGAGGAAATGGAGAAGCTACATAAATCAATCTTAATTGAAGACTTTAAGTACCTAGAGTTGCTTTCTAATGTGGTAGTGGTTAAAAAAAGAGTAACAAATGGCGTATGTGTGTTGACTTTACGGATTTGAAGAAATCCTACCCGAAGGACCATTATCATTTACCCAGTATTAATTAATTGGTCGATGCTGCTTTCGGACATGAACTACTCAGTTTCATGGATGTGTACTCAGGCTATAATCAAATCAAGATGAAACCAGAGAACCAGGAAAAGACTTCGTTGATAACTGACCGAGGTACCTATTGTTACAATGTCATGCCTTTTGAGCACAAGAATGCTGGGGAAAATCACCAAAGGTTGGTAAATAAATTGTTCGAAAAATAGATCGACCGAAACATGGAGGTTTATGTCGATGACATACTCACTAAGAGCAAAATTATTTCCAACCATATCAGAGACTTGGGTGAGACATTCGACCAGTTAAAAAAGAATAGAATGAAGCTCAACGTAAAAAAATGTGTATTCGAAGTACAAGAAGAAATGTTCATTGTGTTCATTATAAATCCAAAGAGGTATTGAATCCAATCCAAATAAGATACAAGCGTTGATCAACATGAAGTCTCCACTAAACAAGAAAGATGTGCATAAATTAATAGGTAGTGTAGCAGCACTAAATCAATTCGTTTCATGAACTATCGACAAATACCTTCCTTTCTTCAAGGTACTTATGAAATCCTTTGAATGTAACATGTAATGTGAAGTCTTTTTCCTGGAATTAAAGAAATATTTGGGATCTCCTCCTTTAATCTCAAGGCCTATAATGGGAGAAAATCTCTATTTATATTTAGCTATATCTGAGTCAGCAGTTAGCTCGGCGTTGGTTCGACTAGAAAATGGGGTGCAAAACTCGTTTACTATATAAGCAAAGTGTACCGAGGAGTAGAGATCCGATATACAAGGCTAAAGAAACTAGCTTTGACCCTAATTGAGGCTTCTTGAAGAATGAAGCCATATTTCCAAGATCACACCGTTATAGTATACAAATTCCCGCCACTACAGCAAGCTGCTCACAAACTTAAAAAATCAGGTGGACTGTTGGCTTGGGCTATAGAATTAGAATAGTATGACATATAATACGAACCAAGAACAACGATAAAAGGCAAAGCCATAGATGATTTAATTATTGAGTTCACATATGAAGAAAAACCCCCTGAACAAAATTTTAGGGAAAATAATTGACTAAGGGAGAAGACAAAGAAGACTTCCTCGAAAGAGTGCTCTTCGCTTTAACCAAATGAGAAAAATCCTATAGGAGATAGACCGATCATCAATCCAATTAATCAGATCACCGCTATACCAGAATCATTGGCTAAACAAGAGGAAATTTCTCTCAATCTGGAGATACAGAAAAAATTATTCAATTATGGAACCCTAGTAGAAGGAGACTTTAAGGAAGAACCTCCTGCTTGGAAGATGTACGTAGACGGTTCATCGTGTGCCTCTAGTAGTGGAGCAGGCTTGATAGTCACCACATATGATAACATTGATGTAGAATATGCCATCAGATTCTAATTTAAGGCCTTTAATAATGAGGCAGAGTATGAATCACTCATAGCAGGGTTTGGCCTAACTTCATCTCTTGGTGCCTAGAAAATACAGGCACATAGTGATTCTCAACTGATAGTAAACTAGGTGCTAGGAGTTTATGGAGCAAGAGAGGATTCCATGGCAGAATACCTAGCCAAAACATAAAGAATAATATCAATGTTCCCAGTAGTCAAGGTAATTATTATCTCTAGGGCTAATAATACCCGAGAAGACGCACTTTCTCGACTTGCTTCTACCACCAAAATAGAGCTAAGAAGAACGATTCCTGTGGAAATCCTCATACACCGGAGCGCAAACAGGGAGAGTGCAGACATAATTGAATTGGACTTGGGTCTATCATGGATGTATCCAATACCAAATTGCTTAGAAAAAGACATTGTGCCAACAGATCCTTAAGAATCCAGGAGACTCCAATACAAAGCAGTGAGGTAAGTCCTGGAAGGAGGACTCTTATATAGGAGAGGGTTCATCATTTCTTTACTCATATGTGTCCACCCGACTGAGGATGGAAGCTTGATAAAGGAGATATTTGAAGGTTCCTATGGACCACACTCATCAGGAATATCATTAATCAAGTGAGTAGCCACGCAAGGCTACTACTAGGCCACCATGAAAGCAGATTGCATGGGCTATGCAAGGTAATGTCATAAGTGATAGAAATACGCCGTAATCCATAGAGGACCGAGGGATTCACTCGAATAGATCACATCCCCTTGTCCCTTTTTCATGTGGGGTATCGACTTGGTCGACTCCTACACAAAATAAGAGGAAGGTTCAAATACCTAGTTGTCAAAGTGGACTACTTCATGAAATAAGTGGAGCCTGAACCTCTAGCAAAAATGTCGTATGCAAATGTATTCCGTTTTATTTGGAAGAACATCATTTGCCATTTTAGGATGCCATATGCCTTCATCACTGACCACGACATGCTGCATGATAATTACGAATTTGAAGACTATTGTATTCGCTCTAAAATTTAGAAACAACATATCGCACTTGGTCATCCAAAATGTAATGAAATAAATCTTTGATCAACGAAATAAATAAGATATTGGATGATTCTAAAGGAAACCTGATCAATGATCTCCAAAGCTTACTATGGGCATACAGGATAACACTGAGAATAGATACCGATGAGACTCCCCACGTGTTAACTTTTGGAACAGAGGCAGTGGTCCCAATAAAAATTGGTGTGCCAAGTCATCGATCCTTAACTTTGACTCCCCGATGAGAGAACTCATGAGGAGGTTAGATTTAGACCTAGTAGAATAGGTCAGAGAGCATGCAACACTTCGGGTGGGAACCTACTAATAGTGAATCGCTCGATTTTACAACAAAATAGTGAAACTGAGCAATCTAAAAGAGGGAGACTACGTGCTAAAGAAATTACTCAAGAAAGGAATCAAATTAAAGCCCTATTGGCATGGTCCATATCAAATTTTTGTTGTCATCTAACTAGGGATTTACAAATTTGAAACACTAGAAGGGGAACAGTTCAAGAATCCTTGTAATGTAGAACATTTGAGGAAGTACTATCAATAATTGTACATAATGTAATTTCTATTCAATTCCTTACAACTCATTATCATTGATCAATAAAGATTGTCAATTTCCAATGAATATTATTGCTCTTTTTTTTATTGGAGGGGGAGATGTGCTACAAATTCAAATCAATACCAAGATATCTCACAAACTAATCAAAAGACTTCATGTATGATATCACAAGGTTAATAATAAGAAGTTCCAAATATAAAACTTCATGTATCATCTCACAAGGTCAAGAACAAGAAGTCAAAATAAAAAAATTCATGTATGATTTCACAAGGTCAAGAACAAGAAGTTCCAAATAAAAAACTTCATGTATAATTTCGCAAGGTCAAGAACAAGAAGTTCCAAATAAAAAACTTCATCTACGATCCCAAAGGGTCAAGAACGAGAAGTTTACTAAACCAAATTAAGGAAATTCAATGCAGTTAGTCATTTAGACAATAAAGACCAACTATAACTGGCTAAAAGAAAGGACTAATCCTACCATATTTGGTCACCCTCGATAACTAATGTTAGAACTTAGTCAAAATGACGAAATCCATTTGTACAACCAATAAGCTATATTATTACACATTAGTAAAACCTAAGGCAGGACAACATAGGGTCGTCCGACATCGGTAGCTAGTAGGGCATATTAGTTGGGAAACAACCGACCATATAATCATAAGGCTAACCTACTAGTAGAACATTTATAAATAACTAACTACCAATAAGTTGATGCAGGAAAAAGAAAGATATAAGTTCTCATTAATCATGTAGAATTATTACAAAGCCAATAAAATGAAAATACAATAAGATATCAAAGGGGACAAGGTGTCTCATTTGACTCCTTCTCAACACCAGTCGGAGAAAAATCCACGACATAGGGGGTAAGAGTAGTTCACACATCTTTAAGTATTTTCTGGCTATTGGAACTTGCCCGTTCGTCAAGTGCAATGGTCGTTAAATTCATCATTTCGTGCAGAGCATAGTCCTGAGATATTTTCTGATTAAACCCATCGAAGGATACATGAAACATCCAGCTTGAAGGGAAGATTAGGGTTCTCCAAACAGTCTGGATTATGCTAATACCATAACTCATTTTTCTTGTGGTAACTTCATTAAGGGCATTGAGCTAACCTTTCTTATAGCCTACCTTGCATGCTTGTTCATGTTCTGTACTCATGTATGTAAGGGCTTCATTATAACCATCCATTAAGACAGTATGAGGTTGCTTATGGAACTGATACGTAAAGCGATTAACTTTTTCATTCAACTTTTTGATGGTCGACTAATGATTATTTATGATTGAGTGTTGATTGGAAAAAGTCTTCATGGTCCTTTCTTCCTCCAGTGACTGAGGGGTCCTAACTAGTTTCTAAGAGGAATGACCTTTGCCCTTAGACTTTTTAGTTGCCCCAAATATTCCATTAAATGGGGGTGTTCTTTTGTTCTAGGAAAGAAGCACCTTCGTTCTGGTCGGCAGACGCTGAATTCTTAAGGCCCTCAAGATCAATACTTAATGAATTATTACCTTTCTTGAGCAACTTTGAAACTTCTCTAGCACTTTTCAATTCCGAATTGAAGACAAATTCCTTCTTAGAATGATCCAAAGATAAGGATACTAGGTTCAAATCAAACCCACTACTCTTTTGCAAGTCAACAAGCTTCTTCTCGTAATCGGTACAAAGACATGTCATTATTTCCTTATGGCTTTATTGAAGGTTGAGTATCATTTCATGATAAGAAACGTTATCTACCACTGCCTACTAAAAATGATGATGCATATTTAGGAATACTTCTTTTTCTCGAGCAGACACATCTTGTCCGAGCGATTACTCAAGTTCATCCTCATCCATCTTCTCATAACTAGGACCAAAAAGATGATTACACCTTTCTTGAAGGTCATTCTAAGCGGCGAATAAATACGCCAACCTAGTGTTAAACTGAAAAATAGGTGGATGGATATAAGTATGTGCCGAAGAAAGGAGAGTTGTAATAATTTGATCAAGATAATGATATGAATAATGGAATTTCATTTTACTAAAATAAAAATGGGAGCTACATCAATATATTACATTCAAAAAGAAAATATTCAGAGAGCAAATAAAACAAGAAAAAATGCCAGATTCCTAAAACTACTTAGATCCCTCTCCCACCTTCTCCTTATTTCCTACATCTACTGCTCTCTCGATGACCACCAGTTGATCGTTGGCCACAAAATCACTAACATCATTATTATCATCCACCTCCTCTTCTATTTGAGGAGGAGTTCCAGGATTGTGCAAGAGAAAGAGCTATGATCCCTTTGCACTGCCAATCTTGATGAGGACAGTGTTTCAAAAATCCTTGAAGGATGATTTATTTAGATATTCAATATGCATGGAAGCATTAAAGAATGCCTTATCCTAACCCCTGGTAAAAGCATCCTCCTTATCCTCAGTAGCCTTAACCTTTACCTCTGCCACTTGAATTTTTTCCTGGTTAGTAACTATTATATCATCATTAGCCTTTTTATGGTGGTGGTTGTAGCTTCGCCCGCTATGAGCTTTTCCTTCTCCAATAACTTGACATTTTCCTCCAGATTTTTCTTCTTTACCTTATGGCCCCGACTAGCAGCTTCCAAGGATTCCTGCATTCCTTTGAAGACAACATCTATATCAGAAGAGGACTATTTTATTTA
This sequence comes from Sambucus nigra, assembly GCA_949130495.1. Classification (NCBI taxonomy): domain Eukaryota; kingdom Viridiplantae; phylum Streptophyta; class Magnoliopsida; order Dipsacales; family Adoxaceae; genus Sambucus; species Sambucus nigra. The sequence continues at coordinate 79,360,783 of OX422223.1, forward strand.
GTTATTCCTCTTTAGACACTGGTCATAGTTAATCAAGAACTGCAATATAAACATTCAGAGAAGTTAAGTTAGCAAAAAAAATGGTAACAAGTACGGTAATAGGTATATAATCGACAATCCACTTACAAGGGACACATTGTGATTTGCTCGATCAACCAGCCCGGAGTGAGGGAAATGGGAGACAACCGCTTCATCGACTGGAAGAACTCCCTTACCAATCAACTCATGAACGAGCTCAGGATTGACTATGAGAAATACCCTTGCCCTTATCAATAGGCTTCTTTCCAACCACATCCATAATAGGAGTTTAATCCTTCCTTAAACTCTTGGACATAGGCTCATGGTACTTGGCTGGGGATGCATCCATAAGGACAGGATGGCTAGAACCCCAAACTTCAGTCTTTTTGCTCACTAGGGGAGGCGACCTGGTTCCGACGAGGAGGTTATGGATCTTTATTTTCTACCATTTATGAATAAGGATGCTACTTGACACTAGAGAAACGTCTAGGGGATTAAAGAATGAAAATGTCCTCTTATCCGAGAAATTACCCTCTGCTGAGTGAGAGAACTCAAAGCCAAATCCTGAGGTATCTGAGGAGGAGGAGGAGGAGGAAGAGGAGACAGGGTTATCCAAAATAATGAGGGAAGAGGGTATCTCCTTAGTTGGTTTGGCCACAAAGGAAATAATAGGACTCCAATCCGAGGAAGGAGGAAGCCGAGCGGGGATGACCATCAGCACTATTTCTCTGCTGAATGGACTAAAAAATTTCCAAATCGGCGAAATGAACTTCGGAAACAATCTTCTTCTTACTCTTTTCTACAAAACAAAAAATAGATATATACAATCATCTATAAAAATAAAAGGGCAGAAGACAAAAGGAAAAATATCTAATTTGTGTGTGCATATGCAGACCTATTCCTTGGCCATCCTGAGGGCACTTCGAGTTATTATACACATCACCCTCACGAAGAGGGGAAAATTGCCAATATTTTATAATCAGACCATGATTCCAATAATCTTTTTTCGAATCAGGTAGATTCACAACTAGAGCCCTGTTGGCCTCTTTTGTCTTCAAATAATAAATGTTCTCATCGGTGGTACCCTAGTCGTAGAAGTATAGTAACTCATTTATTTTAATGTTTGTTATGTATTTTTCATTAATGCAGCATTAATGATCCTCCAAGTGTTTGGGGGCAACTTGGGAAGAAACTACATCAAAGTATCAATAAAATTCTAGAAACAAGCGATTGGGGGGGGGGGGGGGGGGGAAGTGACACTACATTCAATAATAAAGATAGTGGGTAATCAATGGCCCTTCGTTAAAGTATAGAGATCACAATGCCCAATAAACAACTCGATTTTTTCCCGTAAAGGGATCCTATGGGTAGAACTAAAAATCTCTAATGAACTCTCATCCACACTATAGACCATAAGTTCAGCAAAGAAATATAAAAGAAATACAGAGAAGAAGTTCTTATAGCAAAAAGGGTGGAACACAACTCTCACGAATGTCAGAAAAGACTTGGAGAAGAAGAAAGAGATTTTAAATTACGGGTAAGGAGCGAAATGACATTCGTGAGAGTTGTGTTCGTGAGAGTTGTGTTCAACTCTCACGAATGCCATGATAGATACCTTTAATCATACTAACTCTATTATAGGCTCAGTGACATCTCCCTATTTTCATAGAGTTAGTATGATTAAAGGTATCTATCATGGCAGTTTATTACCCAACGAGTTTTATTACCGACATATCCCCGGACGCTTCGTGATTTTGATCCTATTTACAAAATTGCCATTTCCCCAAGATTAAAAGTCATTTCCCCCAAAATGTAAACTTTTATAGATCGACTGATGACCAAGCACCTCAAAAGGCCAAAACCATAACAAAAGGCTTACAACTAAATTTCCATGGAACCTACCAAAACCTACTAGTTAATACTCCATCCCTTCACTCCACTAACCACTGCTCACTCCAGTCAGGAATGAAGTATTTGGGGCTTTTGTTGTACCATAAAATTGGAGTATGACCTGGACCAATGAAAATGTGACACTTGGCATTATGAATTACTCATACGGGCATTATCAGCAAATCATTATCTTGGTCGGCTCAGTATTCTCTTGCGAAGAATCCATTTTATCAATAATTTATACTATCAAGGCATACGCATGAGATGCACGTAGGAATATGTATAGTATCTTTATATATATAAACATGGATTAAACCTCCCAACTATCTACAATTAACTAATCATTGGTTGTTATTAAGAATGTAAAAAGGTGTACCTGCCTGACTTATAAAGGTATTCCACCTATTCTCCTTCTTACTCCCATTATAAATAGCTCACCATATCTCATAAATAGGAGATGAAGAAAATGACATTCACAAAACCCTAAAGAGATACTTGAGAGCTTGTACCCACTTCTAATACAAAGCAACACCGCAGTTGTGAATGTAGGCACCTCATTGGGCCGAATCACATTAATCTCTTGTCTCATTCTCTATCTCTCATTTTTCTCGAGCTCAAAATGTTTTCTTCTATATTTGTTAAAGTTTATTATTGGAAATTCATAGATAAGACCTATAAATAGCTTTTTACTAGTTTTAGACATTAATAGTGGCGGAGTACCGTCCTGAGTTAGTCTCACGGACAATCGATCGATGCACATATTAAGGATTGAATTAGAAGTACTCTTTCGTGTCGACGTGCATGATGATTATTAGATTCAAAAGGGTATCTAGGCTCATCATGATATCTAAAAGTGCTACCCGGACCATTAAGCGCCCATTTGGTCGCCAACTTCTTCAATCTTGTCATAGAAATCGAGAAAAAGTGTTAAAAGGCACCAAATAGTAGGCGATAATCCCCACAAACAAGAAACAAAACCAAATGATACTCAAATAAGTGCACAACATGAGAAATGGTCCATAAAATTATTTTAATATAATGATCAAATGAAGTTCAAAATCACAAGGAATGAATAGATATTATTAATGATAAAATGAAGTTCAAATAGCATCTAATCATAATTTGAGCCAATCTAAGCCCAAAGGAATGAGTGAAAATGAAAAATATGCAATGCAATATGAAAAAGTATGATAAAAAACTATTTCTTACAAATTTTGATATTTTCAAAGAATCAAACACACATATATACATGTAAACATAAACACTTGTATTGTGATCGTGATTAGGCTATCAGTGATAAAATGGATTCTTTGCATCAATTTGCTTTGAACTAAAATTGAAGACATGGACAACATACAAATCCACACAAATATTAATCAATTAATTATATTAGTTCAAATTTTAATTAAATCAATTAATCAATTTTTCATATCAATCACGGGATAATATGAACAAATAATAGATAACAAAATCAAACAAATGCACATAATTGTTTCATATGAATTACATTTCAAGCTTAATTATATCATTAAATCATTATCCCTTTGAGATCTTCAAAATGATAGATTTTAACCATGTAATATGCCTCAAATGACGTATAAGCCCTAAACTAGATTCTAAAATTAGTACTATAAAATTGAAAATCCATGTCTTGTTTTTCTTGCCTTGAATTTTTTAGCACTTGGCTTTGGCTATTTTCATCATAAATTGGCATTTTTTATGGAGGATTTCACATACATATTGGTAGACACTTATCGATGATACTTAAATTCAAATCGATGTAATCTCACTAATAATAGTTGTAGGAGGGTACTTTAGATTATATATGGAGGCGTAACCCCTATTGAGTATGGTAATGACAAGTTAATTGGCCAAAGCTTTGGATTAATGACATAACACATAAACATGAGTCCAATGAAGATAGCCTCAGCTTAAGATCACAAAGTCTCTCGTGTATAACTCAGGGAATAATAATGAACTTTAGAAGTGGCTTAGCTAGAGGGAGAGAGAAGTAAGCACCCTAGATACACCTTGGTAGGCAGGTAAAACCACGCCAAATACCCTCAAGAATCTCTATCGAATATTGAAAGCTTTATAATAAATGACAATGGTGAGTGAGTAAACTCTCTGGTTTGCAATAACTCTCTCTGGTGTGTATTCTCTTTCGCAATAACTTCTGAACTCTCCAAAAGTCTCTCTCTTCCTCAAAGGTGGTTGGGGTCCTTAAATAGCCCCCCACACCACCTCCGAGGCAACTCAGTCATTAAAACTATGGAAGACATCCCTCATACTTTATGTCACAACACTAAATACCTGATGAACTATCTGTCTCCACGTCATAAACATTCAATGCCAAGACATGCCTTTTTGCCTAACCACCGTGTGTCAAGGGACTGTTATCGCAGAGGTGGCTTACCAACTGCCTAACAACCCCAAATACCACGGTGGTTTACTCAAGTGCATGTCTGACATTGTTTAGATGGCTAGTGATATCACCCAGAGTAGATGTGACATTAAGTAGAGGGCTGTTTGATCCATAACTCAATGTCCGATGGAACTCCAAGCTGCTCCGCTTGAGGTTCCACGGTCAGGGTCCTTCGGTGTTTTACCAGGTGTATCTAAAATGGTCAGTTGAAGCCCCAACGGTGCCTTACTTCTCAATCCTCCAAACCAAGTCCCTTTAAAGTTCCCACGGTGAGGTCATTCGATAGAGCATGACAGCTCTCCCAGGCCCTGCCAAGCCTGGTCTCTCGCAAGTACCGTTTGGCTTCACACTAAAACTCTTTATTATTCTCGTTACATCATTACAACCGTTATAGCTTACAGTAAATGTAACCAAAGATACAATATGACTAACACAATAAGCTGAAGTATGAGTTGCCACGCTAAGTTGCCACGCTTGAGTTGCCTCTATTGCGTTAATTCTCAAACACTGTTGCTATTTAGGGAATTATCCCTAATCTCAGGATTTCCTTCAATCCCCTTCTACAATAGCCTTTTTTGTTTTAAAAATGTCTCATCAATCAACTCCATTGAGTAAAAGCGTTTTTACACAAAACTCTCAAATGGTCCGTAGAAATGTTTGTTAAATCACGATATTCAATCATTACTTAAACATAAAAAAATCACGCAAGAAATATAAAAGTCTCATGTGATCAAAAGACATGTAGTGTGCATGTGTAAAGTGAAATAAATACTAAAGATCTTATCAAACTTGACTTATCATGATTCTTCATATGAATTCAAAACATATTATTGAAAACATTATCATTTCCGTATCATTGTTTTGAATCCATGTTTCAACATTTTTCTAAATAACTTCATACAATGAATCATATTTATACATATAACATAATAAAACACTATAAAAAGAATAAACTCAAAATATATTTATTTTTAATAGGATAATATATACATATACACTATGTAAGGAATAATAATATAAGATAAATGTATGAAATGCACAGATATATGAAAATCCTAACCAAAAGTTTGTAAAAGATCCAGATATGACAATGAAAGCACTAACGCCAAACAACCAATCCTATATGAATCAAGGAGTATTTAGGAAGGAAACTACTACCTACAAATACCTAGATCTCCTATTCATGTACCTAACTAGGTAGAGGGGGTGTTGCCTCTCCCGGATCTTTGGGAGGCACTTACACAACATCTTTAAAGGACAATGTATGTCCCTTAAGGGTCCTAATTAATTAAACAATTCCTTAATTAATCAACAAGTTAAAACAAATAAAAAATCCTTAATAGTTTGAACCAAATTTTAATATATCGAATAAATTAATTTTATTCCAAATTGCATGCATTTGGTGATTAACAGCAAAAGCAAATATAAAAGACAATCATACAAAGCTTACCATGATTTAGAGTAGAAATCTTTACGGTAAAAACTACTACAGCACCCAACCCATACAAAGTCCACTAGTATTAAATGTTTGAATACATGACTTATTAAGGGATCTAACATGAATTACATATATGACAATGATTACCGCTATGATGTTGCTCCCTTATCTTCTGCATCTCTACCTCAATTGGTGAATGATGCCCACTTGTAACCCTACATGATAACCTTATTCATTATAGATAATAACTAGGAATTTTTAAACCCAGAGTTTACTTTAGTTGCATAGATTTGAAAAGCTACTTAAAACGAAAGGACTCTTGTAAAAGGAAATTTGGGTTTTGAAAAACCTAGGCTTCGTTAATTCAAACATGTGTGTGAACACATTCAAATATTTTATTAGGGAAAAAGATCCATTCAAACAATTTCCAAGATTAAAACCCTTGTTCGAACTAGGACTCTCTCATTCGAACGAGATATTTAAATCGAGGGACTCTCGATCGATAAGAACTTTGGTCGAGGGTCATTTTATTACGGATATGTTCCCTTCTTCAAAATAATCTTTAATTGAGTTCCTCATTTGGATACTGATTTCAATCGAGGTCTTCTGCCTAAAAGAAGGCTCTTAATCGATACCGTTTGGATCAAGGGAGACCTCATTCGAATGAGGTCTCTCAGTAAACACCCTTGACAAAATATATATAATAAAATATTTTAAGACTTTTTCAAAAAAAAGTTTTTATAAAAGTGCTATCACATCTCTTCCAAGCAATTAAAATAAACTACAATGAATTACATAACTTTACAAATCGTTACCTTTAGTAAATCTCCATAACACGTTGTAGTTGCCCGATTCAGTCCAGTAATCTCAATCACGATTCTTTTGTCTCTTACCTTCATGTGATGATGTAGCATTATAACTTAATCGAATAGATACATAGATACAATGACTCAAATATATGTTACATAGTGAAGCCAACACAAAACAAAAAACTAAAGGGAGTGTAAAACATGTTCTTACAAGTTTCCTTACTTGTATATTCCGGAACAAAACCAAATATGGAAAAGATCCAAAAAATGGATGGATAAAAAAATCCTATACATCAATTTACCCAATCTAAATCCTTGAGAGACTCAATATATATGTATGACCGCGTTAATCAATGGTATCAACGTCATGAGCCATGTATGCACTGCGCACTTAAACACATACCCTCATGAATTACTAAAGATATAAGAGATGTATAAAAAAATGACGGAATTGAAAAATTTAATGCATGCACTAAACTAATACCCTTAAATATATATTCCACCTGAATACTAAAATTTCTTCCCCTTTTTGTCTCGGATTGATAAAGGAATAAATCAAAATAAAAGTTTCTCACAAATCCATTAAATTAAGAACACATGACAGTCAATTAAACACGTGCTTAATGAGATAAGTGAATAATAAGCATGGAAATATGAACAAGATAATGCATATATTAATGAAAACAAACATATCTATATCTCAACATGACTTGTGACATCATCAATATTATCTAACCTAAATATCCATAATAAGCACGCAAATCAGAATGTTAAAATAAAAAACATATCATGATGTAAAACAAATGATGAATATACTGAAATCAAGGTTGTGTTATACATTATAACACCCAAAACAAATAAATACATATCCATCAACTATGAACCAAAATAGAGTATAAGAGAATAAATAGATACACCATCATAAATCGAATCTCTCTCTGAAAAAGTACATCATCAGATACAAATAAATGATAAATTTTCCTCTGGTCATGCATTGGCTCCATTATCATCACCGACCCTAATAATCTAACTTCATATTTCCTCTCCCAATCCCTTTGCTCGCTCAGTCATCATTAGCATTGGAAGTCCTCTTGAGATGCGTAAAGATGGCCCCTCTCTAACAATGATACAAGTTGGGCTTGTATTATTTTCATCTGCTGTGCCTAAAATTGTACTATCTCGCTCACCTATCTCTAGAACAAGGTGAATTGAAAGGAAAAAGGAACTCCTTCTGATCTAGCATTGATGGTGTAAGTGAGGTAGTTCTCGGGACAAATTCCTGAGGTTTTGGGACATATATAGACTCAATGTATATGGTGCCATCCTTGTCTGAGGCTGTAGGAGGACTAACTCTAAGATCATAGGGCACATGAGCCTCATAGTGGTGAGTTATCTCATCTTTGATCCTAAAAAGATAATCCAAAGTCTGTGGAATGTGAGATGCCTCGATTGTCAGCATGATAGTGGTGACTAACATCTCGTGAGGTAGGGACATATTCAGTCGTGTGTCCCCATCATTAAAGATGGAATCTACATGCCACAAAATCATAAAAGGGAGATCGATTGTTATTCCAGTACTGGTGGAAAGAATAAACCTAATATGCTTAGGGCTATATGTACCATGGTTTCCTATTGGATGGGGATTAAAGATAACTATTTTATTCGGCGAGCGATAGTTAAAATAAAGGTGGCTACTCTAAGGTGACTTATGGTTTTCTAATGCAACTGTAGTAAAATGGAGAGTGTTGTAAACGAAATAGTACGAGATGAGATGGTTAGCATGCATGGGGGACTGGGGGATGGAACTATAGGTATATTCCTTAAGGGTGAAAATTAATCAATTAATCAACAAGTTATAAAAATATAAATCCTTTTTAATTTGATCCAAATTTATTTTATCGAATAAATTAATTTTAGTCCAAATTGCATGCAATTGGTGATTAACAGGGGAAGAAAATATAAAGGCAATCACCCAAAGCACACTAAGATTTAGACTGAAAACCCTTACGAAAAAACCACTATCACAACCAATACACACAATCTCCCCTAGTACCGAATGTTTGAATATTCGACTTATTAAGGACTCATATTTGAATTATATACATGACAACGATTACCATCACGATGCCTCTCTCTTACCTTCTTATCCTCTTTATGTACCTCTTCTCGTACTAGTGATCGCTCTAATCTAAGAAAACTATCACACAACTTTCAAGGCCTCGGTATCCACTGATCACCATTGGTTAACGATGCCCACACATAATCCTATTTGCAAACCTTCTTGAGTGTAGAAGATCACAAGGGATTTGTAAATCTGGAGCCTATTTTTTTTGAGTAGAATTGACATGCTCTTTGAAACGTAAGGATCTTTCAAAACCAAATTAGGCTTTTGTGGGGACCAATTTTATTCTTAGCCCACAAAAACGGTTGAACTGACCCAACAAATTTAAAGAGCCACCTGACCTCATATCATGGAAATAAACTACGAGTATGTGCAGTCCACAATGCCCCCAAAACCAAGTCAATCCCTTATAATCTCGTGGAAATATTCAAGGGATTCATGGATCATTATGGGCATCGTGGAGTTATTTTAACAACTGAAATTCTACATCTATAATTGGGTCATGTAACCAAGAATATTGAGAGATACTTAATAAAATAGTAGACCTCTCCATGGACGCATGCAAGTTGCCGAACCACTTACGTAGCTGTGTTGTGTGTGTGAATATCGGCTTTATTGCTTAATTGTGATTATTCTTCGTAAAACATCTATTGTGATATTTTTTGATACCACAGGTTTTCAAAATATTCGACTTTGTCGATTGAAATACATGTTTGATTTTGTTTAAATAGTTTAGTAGTGAAAAAATCCATTCAAATACATTTTGCAAGATGAACACCCTCTTTCGAACTAGGGAGTCCTTGTTCGAATGATAGATTTTGATCAAGGGACTCTCGATCGATAAAAACTTTAGTCGATGGTTATTTTTAATGGTCAATGATCTGTCGTTCGAAACAGTGTTCGATTAAGGATTTCTCATTTGAAGGCTGAATTCGATCGAGTTTTCTGCTTAAAAAAATAGGCTCTCGCAAAATACCATTTTGATCGAGGGAGACCCCGTTTGAACGATGTCTCTCACTAATGACCCTTGACATTTATATAAAAAAATATTTAAAACCATTTCCAAAAATGGTTTCATAAAAGTCTTATCCTCTCACTTCCAAGCAAGTAAAATAAGCTATAAGGAATTATAAAATTATAAAATTGTTACCATTACCAAATATTCGGTATGTAATATAGTTGTTGTATTCGGTTCGATAATCTGAGTCACAATGTCTTTGAATCCTTTCTTCACGTGATGTATCATTACAACTCGATAGACTTGATACAAATATACAATTACCCAAAGGTTTGTTACGGAGTTAATAGAACACAAAACTAAAACCTAAAGGGAGTGTAAAACATGTGAATATGATGTTTTTTCCTCTCAATCTTTCTTCTAAGATCATTACTAGGTCTACCTCTCATTGGAACCTAACGTTATCTTCTAATAGTAATTCCACTCCAAGGATACATGTCTTTATCTCTAGGCAATGGTAAACTTCTCCTCTCATATTGATTCATAACCAAATCAACTTGCCTCATGAGATTCCCAATCTCATTTCGAAGATCTCTCAAAGAATATCTTATTTTAATGACTCTTATGTTATCATATAATCTTCTCTTCCTAGCCAACAACCATCTACAAGTAGTGTAACGACCCGTATATTTTAATATTAAGATTAATCAAGTCCCAATATTAAAATATACAAATTTCTATAATTTAAGATATCATTCTTAGTATTTGATAGAAATACGAGACATCTAAAACTTTTTCCAATAATAAAATATATGAGAGATATCAATACGAATAACTTAACAAACATTAATTGCAACTACAACATCCTCTAATAGTCCAACATAACATAAAAATCCCAATAGAATATCCCAAGTACAACTGTGGAGTCACATTCATCTCATAAGTCCAAGAATTGTATCATATGAAATATATAACGAAAAGGAAACTAAGCCGAACATAAAATAAATCTCTAAAATCCAGCATGCTCTTCCAAGATCCCATACGCTCCTAACAACTAAAACCTAACCTGATATGTTAGTTAATATAATGGGTTAGGTACCACTACAAGAATACTAGGTATGCCTCCCAAAAAGGATAACATGACCCAACTAATAGTAACGAATGAAATAAATACCACTATGGAGTAATTTATATAATATTAACAATTAAAGTCAATATCTTTATCAATTTTCTCTGAATAATATAACATGTTCAACTATATGAATAATAACAGGGGTTATCAATGTTTCATAATATCAAGAGTATAAAGATCTGTCCAATTACTAAACGGGTATAATAACTATCCATAGAGTATTGAGTCCATCACGTCTATCTACTCATTGATAAATATTAATGATATCTCTTCATAAAGGAAGATCTCAACAACTATCGATTTATCAATCAATACAAAATAACCCATAACATTCAACTCAAACTATCGATAAGACTTTTAACCACCTTACAGTTTCAGGTTCTTTTAATTTAATCATTCACTTTCTTAAAATCACATAGATTCATTTTTCATGTGTATTCTAGTCAAGTGGCGTTATCAATGTCACATTTAAAGAAACATTAACCACTTATCTCTTTCTTATCTCATGTATGCAATCTTTATTTCGTTAACTTCATTCTAATTATCTGGCCTCCCTCACAACCCTAAATATCACTATACATTCAATTAACTCATTGGTTTAATAAATTAAAAAACCCTTTTCCCAGGATATCTCAAGAGACACACAGTACACCCATACAAAATTGTCATGAAAACTATAGCCACTATTTTTATAATATCGGAGAAACCTTCGCCCCATGCTACGTAGTGCCTGATTTCCACCACACCTTGTGGTGCACAAATATCCATATCAAACAACACTCCTCAAGTATGCAAGCATAAAAGTACACATTCTCAATCCATAAGCAAAAATTACATTCATTAATTTTCTACTGAAATTTTAAAACATCGTAACCCCCAACTTCCAACCTTCTTTAGACACCATTTGAGGGACATCTCATAAATAAAATCCAAATAAGGAACCCCCTAATACACTTCTGTATATATTAGGAAGTTATTTAAACCAAACAACTTCCAAACCATCATTATAAATATCAAGGAACCTAATTCAAATCATTAATCACATATTATGTAAAACCCATAATGAATTCATTTCATTACGATTTCCCTTATTTACTCCCAAGTCACTTTACAAATTTCCTAAACAATCTCGTAATCCATAACTAAAATGTACTCACAAATTACACATCCCAATAATCACTTACCTAATACTTATAATCTTAATCACTAAAATGCCTTACTTGACGTACCTATCATAACTCCAAACCTCTACCTTCTCTAGAATCCTTGCATGGGACATCTCATAAATTTAATTTAGATAAGGAATCAACCGATACAATTTTTTTTGGATTAGGTAGCTGTCGATAGTGGACAGGCACTGAACCTTATCTTTTCTACCCATTACCATAACTTCATTTAATTTGATGCGCACAATTCATATGAAACCCATAGCCCACTTTATGATTAGCAATGCACCTAATTTCATAGCCTAATCGTAGAAAACTTATTGGACTCCCAAGAATCTGAATCACTTTTAAATCCCACACTCACCTCAATTATACCTTTCTCTCAACATCATTTATCCTAAGAATCCTTATAAATATTTTTGCATTAAATTATCAACTCAACACTTTATGCTAAAATAAGTGTCCTCAAACATCATCCTCTTCATTCATTTCAAACCCTACATGTATATATCCTATGTATTACAACCCCAGATTCAACAATACATAACCCCAAGTGATATAACTCCCATAGACAACCATCGTAAACCAACATCATCCACCGCCTATTCAATAACGTACATACAACAATATAATTCATAACCATAACCATTATTATCAAGTGGACAAAATGTCACCAATAAAAATTATCATTCAACAAACATAGGTCCTATTAACAAATTAGAATGACAACATATCAACACATAACCTCTATTCAATAATCCCAAATATCTCAATTTTCACAATATTACATGTAAATACTCATATATCACTCAAAAGCAATAAAAACCATTATAAACCCTACAAGAAAAGTAAATAATTACATCATATATTCTTCAATATCCACAATTTATCAATACCCAAGTTCCAGCACTATCAATGTAGGGCTAAAACAGTAATCTTCTCGATAAAGACATATACAACTCCTAATCTCAAATACTATTTTCTACTATTTCCATCATTTATTATTAGAGATTTAGGGTCTAGTCCCATTTGTAAATTTTTGGTTGGCTCCCATTCCATGCATTTTTTAAATTTTACTGAGTACCATAACCATTCAAAACCACCCCATAACCACCTGAAAATGCCTCATAACTGCCTCTAACCTCCCATCTTCATTTCCTCAGAGATTTACATGTGTCCCATTTTTATTAAAATAGGACCAGCAACTTAAAAATAATAACATGGGATTTATTCCAAACGTATTTTTAAAAATAGGACCAAATACTTGTACTCCCATTTAATATTGCCAATTTCCATGCGGATATCTCAAATCCCAAGGGTACAATCACGATTTCATACATAAATTATTTATACGCAATTCACGCGGGGTTCATAATATTTTCCAATAATTAAATATCACAAAACAAGTATACTCATAACTCCTTTTTCAATTCTCAAGTTTATAAGGCAAATAAGCAATTTCTTTTCCATTTAACATGTTAATTTTCTCATTTATACAACGATTGCATTATTTACTCATGTAAGCATTTTCTAGGAATTTTCATTATTTAAGGGGCTTCCCAAGTTTTAATAGTAAGTAATATTATTTGGAAAATAATTAGGTGTATCATTCCCTTAATTAAACCTGTAATTTCTTTTATTTAACAATAAAAAAATGTTTAGGAAATATCTAAGTCATAAAGCACTAAAGGGGAGAAGTAAAGTATTCATGCCTTTCACTATTTGAATCTGACTTGAGTTCCTTTATTTCTTAAAAACTCTGAGCAAGTTTTCTCTTGGAGCACTCCCGAATTCAAAACTTAAGGTCCTGAAATGGAGGTTTGAAGGTGGTGTTTTAATGGGATATAGAATTTGGTTTGGGTACTAAAGGTGCACATGAAAAATATTAAAATCTCAGAACAAAAAGAGGTTTAGAAACCCTATCGCATATGCACCGCCTCTATATCATTCCCATGACCACTATTGCGGCCCCTTCCTTGGAATAATCTCATCTCCTCCTTCCTTTTCCATTTTCACTTCTCTTCTCCTTCCATTTTCTCTCCTCGTTAGTTTTTCTTCTTACCTAAAATTTATCCACACCATACCTTATAACTTTATTCTGCCAAAATTTTCTTGGTCACCAAGACGAACTAAAATACCCTTATGCTCCTACGATTTTAACTAAAATACCACTATGTAGCCGAATTATATAACAGCCAATTAATTTACACTAAATTATTGAAAATTCGATAAATTTAATATTTATTATTTTAATTAAATTTCTCTCATCATAATCAACCCGATATATATATATATATATATATATATATATATATATATATATATATATATATATATATATATATATATATATATATAATCAATTAGTCATAAATTATTATCAAATCATTTAGTAAATCACTTAAAATTTTGGGGTATTGCAATCTTCCCCACTAAACAGGTATTCCATCCTCAAAATTTGTAAAAATAAAATTGTAACCACGCGAGTCGTGTCATTATTAAATGCGCACTTAAGACTACTTCTCAGCTAAACATACTATAGGAAACATATACTCATGTATCGAAGTAACACAAAAGTAGGGCTCTGTGGCATTACGGGCCTCAGGCGTGGGGGGAAAACGGACTTCGTGTAACTCTGAGCACGAGAGTTCTTGTATCCTAGTCCATTACCTTCCCCAAGTTTGGGTTATCGGTCCGAGGTTAGACTCAGTGACTTTCCCCTAGAAGATGTTTAACACCATGTTTAATTTGAGTCGCACACCCTTTGTTCTTATGCTTGGTCCTAAATGTATTTTGTACAATAAGGGGCTCGGTTGGTTTGTTCACATTTGCCAATTTATTTTAAACAAAAACATAAAAAGATTCGAGTTAATCCTAAGTCAGGTTTTAAATCTTATGATTGGTCCATTGATTCTTATAGTGCGGGTTCGAGAACCGATTTATGAGCGGGGAAGGCATTAGGCACCCCACTTGTTATGTATGCTTCCTTAATTATATGCTTATTACTACTCTTTGCATTAATTGACAACTTTTTAGTTTATTTTGAGAACTGGTTTAGAGACCTTAGGTTGAGAATCCCTTAAACGTAGATGGGTGCTTAGGTAGGAACATGGTATCAGTGAGGGGTGTAGGAACATCAAATCAACCGGTACAGATACACAAGGGTGTTTGTATACGACTCCATTATTTTATAACGGGTGGTCATTGGTAAGTATGAAAGTGCACGAGAGAGCTTGGCTTTGAGATAGTTTGATATCTACTTCGAGGTTTGATGAGAGATAAAAAGATGTAAGATAGGTGCATCCTTGTTATATTTGTATTTGCACATTTATATGTGTGTGAACATTTGTAAATAAGGATATATTTGGGATGTCCCACCTTGAGATAATGTGATATCTTATTTTGTGTTGTGTTGCATTGGTTTACTGGATGAAAGTCGATAAATGTGTGCATCTCGGTAGAGATAATATATCAAGAGACATATTGTCGAGGCTCAAGATCACGAGAAAGACTCAATATTGCGCCTAAGTACTCGTTTATCCACGAGATCAAAGCCTACGAGTTTGGTTGTGTATGATATATATGCTTTTGAGCTATTAAATATATTATTCTGCCTTGATATAATTTGCTATCTCATATTAGTAATCCATATGTACGTTGTTAGAGTTAAGAGATGGGTGCATCTTGATGGAGATAACATATCAAGATACATGTTATCGAGGCTTGAACTCATGAGAAGGGCTCAGTATTATGCCTATATACTCTGAACTTAATAGAGGCTATGACCTAGAAGGTCCAATGATTTCTCACAAATGGGAGCAATTGTGTTTCATGGTCATGCTAGGAAATATAGCTTCTATGCACTAGGAGTGGAAAAATTATTTGGAAGCTTGGAAAGAGACACATAGATCTTACCACAAGAATGTTTTGTTGATATTGAAGTTCCTAGTAGACATGATCTCGAGTTTTGGAATGTAGCAAGTTGGAAATTTTTGAGGAGATAATACATGAAAGAATCCCTAAATGCAATTATGTTATCAATGGGTATTTGTTTGTTATGGGTTATTACCTTGCCAAAGACACATACTCAAAATGGTCCACTTTTATTCAAACCATAGCGCAATTGCAAACTGCGAACTATAAAAAAAATACTCTCCACAATGTCATGAGGGTGCAAGGAAGGATGTGGAATGATCATTCATTGTTTTACAATAACGCTTCGACATTGTCTATGAACCAATTCATTTTTCGTACCATGACAATCTAGGGTACATCGTGATAACGTGTATCATTCTTCACAACATAATTGTCAAAGGTGAACTCGATCTCTAGCCATAGCAACCTGATGATCGGGAAGGCGCATCAGAGTCCGTGGAGTTTCTCAATAACAATGACATAAATGATGTGGCACGAATATATTCACAATCCATCATTCTCAATTTCTCTACAAATGCGGATTACACTATGATTTACAAAAGCATTTGTGAAATTTGTGTGACAACATATTTTAGTTTTTTCCCGTACATGTGTTAAATAAAGATAATGTTTTCAATTGTATGGCTTAAGTTTTATTTACTTATTTAATATTATATGTTAGTAGTTAAATTCGTACTTAATTATATAATTTTACAATAAAAAATGTTAAAAAATTATAACAAAAAAATGTTGGGATAACTGCAGCATTCAAATCTCCGCAAGTGACAGTGTTGCGGCAGTTGGTCTGCCTCTCCAAGCATCAACTTGTTATACATGAACAAAAAAATTCACAAGCATTTTGCTCTTAAATTTTCTTCATTATGAGAACTTTATCATTTTGCTCCATGCTCTAGAGAGTCAAAATGGTTTAAAAATAGTTCCATACCTTGGAGATGGTCTTAAAACCACTAAAAGAGATCCACAACTCACAACACAAAATTAAAACACTACCACTATTGATATTAATCTTTTTTACACCTATAGGGTGGAGTCTTTGATGATCGATTCTTTTCAGCGAAACATTTCCATTGTAGCATTTGCTCTCTCTCTCTCTCTCTCTCTCACACACACACACACACACACACACAATTGTTCCAAAAAACATACATTTTCCTAAAAAAAGGGTCCTTTTGTTTCAAACTCCTTACGCTCAACAATTTTTGTGTGTGGCGCGACAACATTTGGACCACAGGTTGCGATCAATCTAATATAACATAACGTGGGATCCCAATAAAAATAATTAAACAGTACAAATTATGTATTTTCTAAAAAATAATATTTTTTTAGAAAATTTGAAAATTTAGTGTTTTCCAACAAATTGTAGAGAAAATTACAAAAAGCTACATTTTGTATTTCTTGAAAAATTTATTTGTAAAATTGGTAATTTCATTGCTTGAAATAATGGTTGGGTAACTTTTTATATTTTCGTATTTATTACAATAAATGAAAATATAAAGAATTTTTATTTTTTTGTAGAATTTTTACTACCATGTATGGTAGGGAGAAAGAAAGCAAGAGGAGGGAAGGAGTATTTTTAGATTTTGTAGAAGAAAAAGGATTTTGGTTATAACCCCCCTACTCAGTCCATTAGGACAACATTTCAAACAGTTTTCAAAGGACTTCTATCCTTTTCGGTATAAAAATTTACTCTTATCATCTATTTTCTTTTTGATGCTAAAATTGAAAATTAAATATCTCTCAAAATATAAGTCCGATTTACAAGAAGTTTATATATTCCGAAAGCACTCACCTAAATTTATCGTAAAACATTCACGAAGGATAGATAATTATGAAGTTTTAAATTTTTTATTCTCACCCTAACGTTTTGTGTTTTTCCAAATTTTAAGTTAAATATGTTTCAAAATACATCAATTTATACAAGAATTTCTAGAAAAGCTCTTGATTAAATCTTTGATACAATAATTCCAGAAGCATAGATAATTCTACAGGTCAAAAAATTTCATTTTAACCCCAATGTTTTGTATTTTTATTTTTTAAAATTAATGTCTAAAAATAAAATTCTCATTTAAATGATTTTTTCAGGAAGATCTCAATTAATGCTATCAAAGAGGGATTAATGAAACATAGATAACTTTGAATTTTTTTGAAACTGTATTTTTGCCCCAACTTTTTAGATTAAAATCTTTAAAATCTAATCTCTCAAAATAAAAGTTCATTTAATGTGAAATTTATACACTTGAAAAACTATTGATGAGGTTTTTCAATGGGTTTTCAATGAAATTTATCATTGATGCATTTATCATTGATACATTCGACATTGTAGGTCTCACTATAATTTTCAACGAGAAAATCTCACATTGATAAATATGACATTTTGAAATTTCACCATATTATCGACGAGATCAATCAAGAGTTTCTTAGTACCAAATTTATCATTGATAAGTTCATTAGTGTGAAATTTTATCATAACTGTCAACGAGAACAATCAATAATTTTTTAATCAAATTTCTCAATGTCAAATTTCTCATTATTACATTTGAAACTGTAAAAGTCACCGTGTGAGGTTTATCATCAACAAGTCCCAGTAGTTCAGTGGTTTAGTGTGAAATTTCTCATTCATAAATTATCAATGATGCACTTGACATTGTGAATTTCATTGTCAGGGTTTATTGTTGACAAGTACAATAGTCAACTAGTGTAATGCGAAATTTCCTTGTGAGTTTTATTATCAACAAGTCAAATAACTTCACCAATTTAGTATGGAATATGTCATCTCATTGGTATATTTATGAGTGAGAAATTTGAACAAAATAGGATATTAGGGAGATATGGGATAATCAAGTACTAAGGGTCTATTGACAGACTATTGGGAGTGCTAAATTATATTATTAAATGTAGTACCCTGTGGAATATTGATGTCAATACCACCAAATCGAAAATTATTTTTCCAAATTCATCCACATTCCCAATTGGTTGGGGTTCCCTTAGGACCATCAAGGAGTTGCACAGGAATATTCACATGTTTTCATCCACGTTCACCTGTTATCATCTGACTCTGTCTTTCGGTCTGAATTGGTATCTTATTTTAAAAAACAAATCTTGACATGATTTATGAGATTTTGAAACTTGAACCAAACAAGCTTCAAAATAAATACAATATTGACATCACCGATTTTTTTATGACTTTTTGGTTACTTAAATACCTCAACCATATACAGTCTTAAACTTTAATATTAATCCATATTATACCTCTATGTGACACCCCGACTAATTAAATATCGGGTAGCTACTCCTTTATTAGATTAATACATAATATCAAGTTGGTTCAGTCTTAGCATCACTGTCGAAAATAGTTCACTAATTACTAGCCACCTAATATTTAAATAGAGAGGTGCCAAATTTTTATAATGAAATTAAATTAACATGCAACCGATTAAATTTTAAGCTAAATATACCACATCCACATCACAACCACAATAGAATAGTAATGGAATAAATAAGATGAGTCTGGAGTAACACTCCCCTGAATAATCTAAATACTGAATAAATCCCAATACAAATCCTGAATAAATAAATAAATCCAACATTGAAATAAAACTGAAAGTCTGAGAATGATTTCTCTAAATGGAAATGGGCGACATGCCCTAACTGATGCATGACCCTGAATAGAATCAAATGTAGAATGAGGAGGCATCTAATACCGAGATCCTGTAACTTCCACAACAACTACAACACGTCAATGTAATGGAACTCCTATGCTTGGTGTCCATGTGGCTGGGCACCTAAAAGGTTTTACAAGAAAATAGATTTGGAAGCAAATGGGTTAGAGCCCGAGGTGAAAACAGTTAAAAATATAGCATGTGTTTAATTGCATTAAACAGTAAATATTATAGACATGTTAATTGCGTACTCTCACATAAGTTTCTCACCTCTCAACTAATCGTGCACGCTTAGTGCATTCCCTTAACCCATCCTAGTTATGCCACTATCTAACTAGTCCGTACTAACCCCTTCTTTCACATTCTAATATAAGATGTCTACTCGTACTACACAACCAAGTTATCTTTATATATCACATTCACATTCACATTCCTTAAATTACTTATTACAAGTGTTATTTAATTTCTCATATTCGTAGCCAGTTCAATTATCTTAGTTATTCACATATACTAAGTAACAGTGAACCAATCACAAGTATATATATATATAAATCACTCTCAATACATATATATACATATATGGCACCTCTAGGCGAAGCTGCGATGCACGCATACTCTGCTATCAAATCCATGTACATCACGTACCTAAGGATCACGCATTCCGAAACACTTAGGAACCGTCTCAATACAAATCACACATATTGGAGGCGAACATAGTTCACATACCCATGGGTCACGCACATACCTATGCTCCCATGGTAAGCTGACTTATCAATCCATAAATAAGTCATTAATAGTCCTATGTCCTTAAGGTACCAATCTATATCCCCCCGCAGGAACATAAAGATTAGATGGCCCTATTTCGAAAGCCGACCTCCCATGATACCAAGTATGGTAGGTATGTCATACACATAAAATCCAGATACTAAGAAATCACACAACTTAGGTAATTATCACATTAATATAGGCATACACCAGCCCAACAACTTAAATCTCATACGTAATATAGTGTCATCCCGAATATTCTACGTAATATGTTTAGCGTAAAAACTCTCGTTATACACGTCCAAATACTTAAACCTACCTCATAAGGTTACTAAGTCACCCACTAGTCTCTAAGGTTATCTCAGAAATTTCAAGTCCCTCTTCTACCAGTCCTAACCTTAAAATTAACACTCGTCCACTTTAAATCCCAATTTCATGAAACTTCTAACGGTACATCACTCGGTTAACACTCGAAAGTATTCCATCAATTCCCATAATGTATAACGTATCCCGGGCATTAATCGCAACCCTACTGAGCTTAACCAAGTCCCCCAGTATTCTATTAAATCCTTTAAGGGTTCTTATAAGCTTGGTATTTTTCGAAACTTAATGGGAAATAATCTACCTAAAATCAGGAGGAGTCGATCGATCGATACAGTCGATCGATCGAGATTCATGGGTCGATCGATCGATGAAACATGTATTGCGAAATCTGCATTATTTTTCCTACGGGTTTCATCAAGTTTAACCCCCAAATCCTCTACTATAATGTCCCAATCTCCCAAATATTTATTCCTAACATCATACCAATAGTAATACATAATTTTCAACATTTTAAGATCATCAAATGAAAATAGGACATCAATTTCTTGGATAAATTCACGTAATTTTGATATAAAAACCCTAGTTCTCCTATTTCTTCAAGAACACAATATAATTCATTAAAAATTCACAAGTCTCTACACATGGATCATAATTTCGTGGCTGCTATAATCCCAAAAGTTAAACTACATGCAAAACCTACCCAGATTACAATTTTAATTCTTCAAATCCAACCAATCATCACTGTTCACGGTTATTCTCCAATTCTAACCTAACATGGATGATATATGCACTAATTTATTGTAAGATAAATCACTTGACTGGAAATGAAGATTCTGATCTTTTGAAGTAGATGGTACGGGAATGATCCTCTCTTTCTGATCTATCCGGTGGTGGTGACGGTGGTGCAAAAGCCTCTAAGGGTGGTTTCTCCTATGGAAACTTTCCTCTCTTCCTCTTTAACTGCCGTTGGTGGTTTTTGGTTGTGATAACCCTAAGAGTTCTTGTGTTGGATGATAATTTAAGTCTAAAATTCGTGGGTCATATTTCTTAAAAAATTCAAAATGACTAAAATACCCTCTCGGGCTGCCGGTTAGGCCTAAAATGCCCCAGGAGCCAAACTAAATCCCCGTCTAGTGTTGTCTAACTATCTCGACCCTTTAGGACATGTTAGCGCACTCAAAATGATTATACAGATGACATAAAAATAATTTACTTTTAAATTCATTAAATCGAGTCCTGACACGCGCATCCCAACTTAATTTTCGAAACTATCGTACTTTCAACTCACGATAATTTTAATAAATTCAATAATCACATATTACTATAATCAGTCAGAAATATTCAACATTATCATCATATTTAAATACTAACTCTCGTCTCTCTAGTTATTTAAATCCGAATTAATTATCCCAAATTAATTTAGTTAATCCCATAATTAAAAGCAATTTCATTTAATAAATCTCATAATTAAAAGCCATAAAATTACGAGGTATTACATACTCCCCCCATAATAATGGAATTTCGTCCCGAAATTCAGAAAAGTAGGCATTCTTGGAAAAATTTAGGTATCCTCCAGTACCCAAAAAAAAATATAAAGAAAGGCTCAATCACTACAGCCCTCGCTGCTTGACACTTTATCAGTTATAAGGTTACACTTCAATAAATGCACCTCATGTTGTACTCTTACTAAACAACATTGGAATAAGAATTGCCTATACATCATTGGCCGCATTATCTACATATTATTGTGAGTTCGCACCTCACTTCGTATCAACTCCCGCGTTTTTATTTAAACACAAAATTCCCCTCCTGGGTGCAACCATAAAACATCAGACTACTCTTGTCCATTATTTGAATCTCTGTTCCCAGTGTTGTGACTTTTACATAAGGGAAATCCACTTCAGACGGTTGGTGGTTAACCCATTATAGTCATCAGACTATAACTATTGACTGGTCCAAAACTCTGATAATCCGCTCACCTCTAAGCATTCAGAGAAAGGATATATAGTAAGATTTATCCACACAAAGCCTCAGTAAGCACCTTATCCACTATAAATAGGTATGAGTGCTTTCACAAAACTTTACCATGAGGTAATATCCTCTCCCCATTACCATATTGTACTTCACTTACTGGCTATGCTCGTTGTGGAAATGAAATGATCGCAATGAGTACAAAATTACTTTCATATAGTTCCACCAGTCGTCAATCACCTTGAGCCTATTCCTCGGGATTTAGGTGATACAACTTTCTCAAAATGAAACTTTTCCCACTATGTCCTTTTACCCCATATTGAAGGTGGGTTTCGGGTATCTCATCCAGTTCGGATTAATACTTGTTAAGGCCATGTACCAATGCGATCACTATCTAATAGTGTAAATCACCCAAGGATATAACAATTTATTTCCTTTTTGAAAACCCGTTCTACACATTTGAAGTAACTCGTTACTTATGTATAAGTTGGCAACCCCTGAAATAAGTTTACCAACTTGACTCTTCCATCACTGGAATCGTCGGCTTGATATAAAAATTATCTGGATGATCATCTTACCCCAATCGATCTACTAATTACTATACCCCTTTCAATACCGACTTTCACTTATAATTCTTCCCGTTAAGTGATACTGAATCACCCTCTTCTTCCCTCGGTGTATGCCAAAAGTTCTGACGCGTGCACTTTTCACCGTGTTGTGCACATCTGGACTCTTTATACCTTATCAACATCCTCACTCTATTTACGCGTAAGCCACCCTCAACATTCGATTAGGTGGAAATCCACCCCAAACTGTCCATAATAGTTGAATATTTGTCTTCTCAAGGGATACTCCCTTTTTAAATGGCTTCCTACTGCCTTTCAAGCACCAATTTTGGACGTGCTATTCCGATCGCGCATGAGTATAATTATTATCATCCTTTCCTTACGATGCTTAATCCATTCTACCTCTACTATTTCGTAATATCAATCTCACAAGTATAAATCTTACTCTCTTTTTGTCTCTTCTTTCGGCGATTATCACATTAACAAACCAGGGTGTCTACACCCCTTATAACCCATGCATACGGGTTTAAACATCACATATACTTGATAAGTACCCCAAACTCTTTATCATCCCTACATTTGCAACGTGGCTATACCACTTGGTTGTCTTAATCACCCCCGAATTTGAAATTCTAAATCCTTCTAACATCATTTCATCCTTTAACCCATCAAATAAAACAAAATTACCATTACTTCCTCACTAACAATTGGCTCTACTGGCCTTATATCGTAAGTTACCCCTTAAATTTCCAGTTATAACTATATACTTCCATAACGATCGAGGTACCTGAATCATGGACGAATGGCTAAACATCTCCTCACTACCAACCTTACGCTAAGTTTCATGCGTGGGATGTCTCGCAAAGCAAAATCCAAATAAGAACCCTCCCGATACACTCCTTCCTAGCATTATTGGTCATCGAAATCCGTTAGGCCCTCGGTCCATAACATGTACCACTATATTCCCGTCTCTTGACAACAAAGTTACATCTCTTCTCACAATTACACTTAAACAAGGAACTTCTTCCGAAAGACACTATCTCTTAACATTGATGGTAATTACATTCCATAAACATCATGCAAATATAATCGGGGCTCTCAAAATCCCATCCCCAGGCATACAACTATGAGTATTAACTTCCACGTCTCTAAAGGGTGATATAACAATGAACTATCCTTATTACCACATCCTGAACGTTAATTATAATAACCCGCTAAATCTTTTCGCTGAACAGTAAACCAAATACACTCCGATTAATATCAATAAAGTCCCTTCATATACCGGGAACAAATATCCGAGACCATTATACTTTTCGAAGTCTCAACAATACATATATACATATATATAAATATATAAGCGCGAGCCCAACCCTCTAGCAAATGGTGCCTCGCCAGAACAAAACATTCTACCATAAGGTAGTAACCCCGACGAACTTGTAATAACCGCACACAATTGGTTTAAGCATATTATATAACCATAATTAGGATAATATCATACTCGTATAACACAACACTAAAATGAGAAATTTTTAATAAGGTAAATACAACTATCGATACACCCATTCATCCTCCGCGGATAACAATAAAGGTAACCCCACTATACGAGGGAAAATATTCGCATAAATAATAAAATTGCCGGTATACGCACTAAACTCGACTCTCAAGCGAAAATATCAATAATAATAAATGTAGCAACTCCTTCATGCCACATACAAAACGTATCATCATCTGAGCTTATAACTCATACTTCTATCTTGCCAATCGCTCTGGCTGCTCAAATGGTTCTGGGACTTAACACACCTGTCCGTACCAAACCAAAAATTTCTATAACTATTACCCTTACTAGGCACCATACCGTTATCCCTATACTTGCTTCGAGAAAAATTTTAACGCACGGGTTTCACTCCCCACAAAATATCTCTACTCATACTCCACTTATCTGCGGTCACACTGACCATGTTAGGGTTGTCCTTCTTTGGGACGTTAGTAGTCTCGACTCTAATGACTACCTCTGTTGTTCCCTTAGCTTTGACGGCCCTAAGGAACATGCTACTGGCTTTAACAACTCTTACTAAAATCACCATCGCTCGATAATAATTCAGCTATTCGAAGCATTTAAATGGGTTCCCTGATGGGTCTCCCCCTTGTGGTGCTTCACTAATACCGTTTCCCCCTGTCTTGTTCTATCTAAATTCTTCGATTCTTGTAGCTCCCCACACAAGGAAGAGTTTACCTTCATTTTAACAAAATGCGTCATTGTTACCATCTGCATTGACTGTCCAAGCAGAATTCCTCAGAAGTACTAATAATTCTTCTTATAAGTTAATCTCCCCTTTTAATGTCCTCTTCTCCATTGCACCTACTTCATCCGATGTAAGGTTTGCTAAATAATTTAATTTCTTTTCACAAAGTGACCTCTGTCCGACCCTCTTGTGTGAGTTCAGAACAAGGTTTGCATCTTATCCTGAACATTTGATGGAGGAACTTATGGCCAAGCCATACATATGCTCCTTATTTTAACAAAACATTCCACTTCTAAGTGTGGTGGTTGCCCCTCACCATTGTAACTCTGTTCTTACGAGCCAAGAAAATTTTTCCCCAAAATTTTCATTCTTGATTTTTCGTACTCCGACATATGCCCAAACCTTTGGCTATTTTACCTTTGTTGGCTAACACACGCCATCTCCGCGTTTCTACTATTTTGACTGCTGGTTCTCTTCAATATTCCGTCTGACTCTCTCCCATTCCAACCTTGCTGGGTTAGTCTAATTTGACCCCACTTTTTACTATAGTGGTTCCTAGAAGTCATATGTTGTGCCTTAGCCATCTTTTCCGTTCTGGCCTTCCGTGCCATAATAGGGGTGACCTCAACTACGATCATCATTCTTGAATATACCTTATAACCTTAACTGGGCTTTGCCTCCTGCTGTCCGCCCAGCTGTCCTCGCCTGACAAACTGCATCGTTCGGTACATGAACACACCCGAATGTAAATAATATTTACAATCATATACATTATAACAGGAGAACGAAACCTCACCAAAGAAATCAACAATCCTAAACAAAGGGCTCTATATCAAAGAAATCTACGCTGGAAGCATAATAAGCCACACAGATTCTAAAGAACACTAGAACCTGATGCTCTGATACCACCTGTGACACCCCAACTAATTAAATACTGGGTAACTACTCCTTTATTAGATTAATACAGAATATCAAGTTGGTTCAGTCTTAGCATCACTATCGAAAACATTTAATTAATTACTAGCCACCTAATATTTAAATAGAGAGATGCCAAATTTTTATAATGAAATTAAATTAACATGCAACCGATTAAATTATAAGCTAAATATACCACATCCACATCATAACCATAATAAAATAGTAATGGAATAAATAAAATGATTCTGGAGTAACACTCCCCTGAATAATCCAAATACTGAATAAATACCAATAAATAAATAAATCCAACACTGAAATATAACTGAAAGTCCGAGAATGATTTCTCTAAATGGAAATCGGCGACATGTCCTAACTGATGAATGACCCTGAATAGAATCAAATGTAGAATGAGGAGGCATCTAATATCGAGATCCTGTAACTTCCACAATAGCTACAACACGTCAATGTAATGGAACTCCTATGCCCTGTGTCCCAGTGGCTGGGCACCTAAAAGGTTTTACAAGAAAATAGATTTGGAAGCAAACGGGTCAGAGCCCGAGGTGAAAACAATTTAAAAATATAGAAAGAGTTTAATTGCATTAAATAGTAAATATTATAGACATGTTAGTTGCGTACTCTCACATGAGTTTCTCACCTCTAAACTAATCGTGCACGCTTAGCGTATTCCCTTAACCCATCCTAGTTCTGCCACTATCTAACTAGTTCGTACTAACCCCTGCTTTCACATTCTAATATAAGGTGTCTAATCGTACTACACAACCAAGTTATCTTTATATCTCACATTCACATTCCTTAAATTACTTATTACAAGTGTTATTTAATTTCTCATATTCATAGCTCGTTCAATTATCTTAGTTATTCACATCTACTAAGTAACAGTGAACCAGTTACAAGTATATATATATATATATATATATATATATATATATATATATATCTGCTATCAAAACCATGTACATCACGTACGTAAGGATCACGCGTTTCGAATAACTCAGGAACCGTCTCAATACAAATCACAAATATTGGAGGCGAACATAGTTCACATACCCATGGGTCACGCACATACCTATGCTCCCATGGTCAGCTGGCTTATCGACTCACAAATAAGTCATTCACAGTCCTATGTCCTTAAGGTAGCAATCTATATGCACCCGTAGGCACACAAAGATTAGATGGCCCTATTTCGAAAGCCGACCTCCCATGATAGCAAGTATGGTAGGTATGTCATACACATAAAATCCAGATACTAAGAAATCACACAACTTAGGTAATTATCACATTAATATAGGTATACACCAGCCCTACAACTTAAATCTCATATGTAATATAGTGTCAGCCCGAATATTCTACGTAATATGTTTAGCGTAACAACTCTTGTCATACACGTCCGAATACTTAAACCTACCTTATAAGGTTACTAAGTCACCCACTAGTCTCTAAGGTTATCTCAGAAATTCCAAGTCCCTCTTCTACCGGTCCTAACCTTAAAATTAACACTCATCCACTTTAAATTCCGATTTCATGAAACTTCTAACCATACCTCACTCGGTTAACACTCAAAAGTATTCCATTTATTCCCATAATGTATAACGTATCCCGGGCATGAATCGCAACCCTAATGAGCTTAACCAAGTCCCCCAATATTCTATTAAATCCCCTAAGGGTTCTTACAAGCTTGGGATTTGGTGAAACTTAATGGGAAATAATCTACCAAAAATCAGGAGGAGTCGATCGATCGATGAAAAGTGTCGATCGATCGACATTCATGGGTCGATCGATCGATCAAACAGGTATTGCGAAATCTGCATTATTTTTTCTACGGGTTTTTTGAAGTTTAACCCTCAAATCCTCTACTATAATGTCCCAATCTCCCAAATATTTACTCCTAACATCATACCAATAGGAAAACATAATTTTCAACGTTTTAAGATCATCAAATCAAATTGGGACATCAATTTCTTGGATCAATTCACATAATTTTCATCTAAAAACCCTAGTTCTCCTATTTCTTCAAGAACACAATATAGTTCATTACAAATTCACAAGTCCCTACACATGGATCATAATTTCATGGCTGCTATAATCCCAGAAGTTAAACTACATGCAAAACCTACCCAGATTACAATTTTAGTTCATCAAATCCATTCAATAATCACTATTCACGGTTATTCTCCAATTCTAATCTAACAAGGATGATATATGCACTAATTTATTGTAAGTTAAATCACTTGCCAGGTAATGAAGATTCTGATCCTTTGTAGCAGATGGTACGGGAATGATCCCCTCTTTTTGATATATCCGGTGGTGGTGATGGTGGTGTAAAAGCCTCTAAGGGTGGTTTCTCCTATGGAAACTTTCCTCTCTTCTTCTCTAACTGCCGTTGGTGGTTTTTGGTTGTGATAACCCTAAGAGTTATTGTGTTGGATGATAATTTAAGTCTAAAATTCGTGGGTCATATTTCGTTAAAAAGTCAAAATGACTAAAATACCCTCCCGGGCTTCCGACTAGGCCTAAAATGCCCCGGGACCCAAACTAAACCCCCGGCTAGTGTTTTATGACTATCTCGACCCTTTTGGACATGTTAGGGCACTCAAAATGATCATACGGATGACATAAA
Source organism: Sambucus nigra (assembly GCA_949130495.1). Lineage (NCBI taxonomy): Eukaryota > Viridiplantae > Streptophyta > Magnoliopsida > Dipsacales > Adoxaceae > Sambucus > Sambucus nigra. The sequence continues at coordinate 79,389,761 of OX422223.1, forward strand.
AATAATTTACTTTTAAATTCATTAAATTGGGTCCTGACACAACTGACACACGCGTCCCAACTTAATTTTTGGAACTGTCGTACTTTCAACTCACGACAATTTTAATAAATTCAATAATCACATATTACCATAATCACTCAGCAATATTCAACATTATCATCATATTTAAATACTAACTCTCGTCTTGCTAGTTATTTAAATTCGAATTAATTTCCAATTAATTATCTCAAATTAATTTAATTAGTCCCATAAGTAAAAGCAATTTCATTTAATAAATCTCATAATTAAAAGCCAGAAAATTACGGGGTATTTCACTCTAATACAATAGTATTAGAGGTATTAATGAGGCTTTAATATTTATTATATTTTTATCTTTTTAATTAAATGAGACCCTTGATGTTACAAATAATACTTTTAAGAGGAGATTAATGGACATGAGAAAAAATAAAATCCCTCCATCATTATTACTTATGGTCTCTCTGTACTCCTCTTCCAAAAACCTTTACTTTCAGAACAAATGCTTCAACCTTTTGGTTTCAACAATGGAACCCCAAAGCCTCTACTTGCAGGTATTTATATTTTTTTTTTCTGTAAGGACATGATTTTATAAATGTCCGTTTAGTACCTAGGAAATTTTCTGTATATCTTAGATCACTACAAGTATGTCTGATACCGCTACATTCAGCACGTCTCTACATTCATCCATGATGGCCTCGACTTGAATCCGAAGTTATCACACACCCACTACCTTCATACGTCCGTAATGCATCAACATTGTCCTATCATGCATCGTGCGTCTTCAACATTCATCTGTTCCCACTACTCCACTCGCAATTATGGTAAAATAATTTAATTGTAGTTTTTAATATTTGCATAAATATTTGGGAACATTTTTAAAATAAAATTTTGAAGTTTGAAATATTTTATCTCGAAATAAGAATTTTTTCTAAGTGTAGATACGAACAAATACATGTCATTTAGATCGTTCGAATGACAGAGAATGTCACGCGAAGACATTCTAACAACACCTCGCGCCATTCGATCGACCCACCACCTCGATTTCTATATTTAAGCAGTGTTCATTCTACACATTTTTTTCAAGTCTTGGTAGTGACATTTTTGCAATTTTTCTTCATTAAAACAAACTTTATTTTTCATGTTTTATACATTATTTTGATTCACGAACATCCTCTAAATGAAAGAAAATTGTTCTACTCATCTCGAGTTCTTGTGGAGAATAAGAAGGATGATTTTTCATTTATGATCATGGAGTTCTTGCGGGACCTCTTGATGACGACACCGAACCGACACCTGTGGGTATTTCATGTGTCACTGTATTTCATTATAATCCGTGTAAGTAGAGATTTACAAATTATAGTGAAATAAAAAGGTTTTGCCCCTTTAGGGGATTTTTCCTTAAATTGTGTCTATCTTGCATGTTTGATTTATTTCATTTATCTGTTACAAATATTTGCAAGAGTTAAGACTGAATTGGGCTAAAATTGGAATTTAATTAAATAAGTTGGACATTGATTGATGGCGCACTCTCAAATTGGTATCAGGGCCATTTACACAATTTTATCGTGTAATATTTTCCGCATTTTTTTTTCTGGATATTAATTTTGTTCTAAAAATTGATCTTTGAAAAAGCGCAATTTCAATGGAAAACTTATATAATAGAGTCCCAATTTTTGGCAAGCCAAATTACGCATTAGAAAGCCTGTATGAAATCTCACTTAAAGGCCATAGACAAATGTGTTTGGGTTGTGTATGAAAGAGGGTGGATGCCTCCCACTGTCACTGTAGATAACATAACTACTTTAAAATATGTGACTTCATGGACTGAGGATGAATTTAAATGGAGCACATATAACTCATGTGGGCTTAGTGCCATTTCTAGAGACGTCGCACCCGATGAGTTCCGACGCATCATGACGTGTACCACGTCTTAAGAATCATGGGATGTTCTTAAACTTACCCATGAAGGCACTAATGCAGTTAAAGAATAAAAATTGCAAAACTTAACTACACAATTTGAAACTATCACCATGCTAGATTCTGAGTGTTTTGATGAATTTTATGCACGCTTATCTGATATTATAAATACTAGTTTCAACTTAAGTGAACATATTCCTGATGCTAGAGTAGTTCAAAATTTTTTGAGATCAGTGCCTAAGAGATTTATCCCCAAAGTAACTGTGTTAAATTCATTAGGTAATTTGAGTAGGCTGAAATTAGAAGAATTAGTGGGAGACCTACAGACTTATGAAATCGACATATTCCCTAACACGATAAAATCAAAAGACAAAGGGTAACACTTAAAGCCCAGGATAGGAAGAATGAGGGTTCGGTGAGAAAAAGAGGTGATTCGTCTAAGAAAAGAGAGGAAGAGATGTCTGATTCTGATTTTGACTTAGACAATTTGGCCTTATTTGCAAAGAAATTCATAAAAATTCTCAAATTAAAGAAAAATGGGAATTTTAAAGATAAAAAGAATTTTGAGAAAAGTAAATCTAAAAATAAATTTGAGAAAGATAAAAAGGAAACCCCTAAGAAAGACGGAGAGAGATGTTTAAGTATGGCGGTAGAGATCATAGGGGTTTTGAGTGTGCGACTAGGTTGAAACGTCTAGAACAATACAAAGTTGCTTTGAATGCCTCCCTGAGTGACGATAGTGAGGTCAAGTCGGTGGATTCAGGAGACGAATCAACGCATTAATATAACTTCACTGCATTCATGTCTAGTCATGTGAGTACTGACAGTTCCCCACACGATGATGAGGATGCAAACACACTGGGACACCTTAACAATGATAGTGATGTGAGTGAGGGGAGGATGGTGCAAGTGAGAGCGAGAGTGATCTCCGACATGCGTACGCTAATTTATATGCTGATACTTTTAAGACCAAAAGGCGTAACAAAGTGTTAGCTCTTAGGATAACAACACTAGAGAAGGATTTAGGAGATATGAGAGCGAGAGAGACTGTTTGCATTGAGAGAGATAGAGAGTTTGTGTAGAAATGGAGAGTCAGTTTGGTGAGAGAGAGATGCTTAGAGAAAGAGAAAGAGGGCTTGACCAAGTAAGTGGCTAGTCTTACGAGTGAGCTCCAGACCTCCATGGAAACTCAAAAGAAACTTGAAGCCCTTGTAGCCCAACTTGCTCATGACCTTGAGATAGCCAGGGAGGTCAAGGTAAAGAATGATGATAGATCTGGAAAGATGGAAAAGATGCTATTCGCCCACACTTTAGGTTTTGGTGAAAGGCAGGGAATTGGTTTTGATGGTGCCTCCACGTCCCATTTGACATCAAAACTGATTCCTGAGTTTACTACGAACCCATATGGCCATCGCCAAAAACCCAGAAGAAGCGTTCGACTAAGAGAAGCAAACCAAGGTCGACCACAGCATGTGTACTTTTGTACCTACTTCAAAAGAAAGGGCCACCTTAGGGAGTTTTGCTATAGTTTGGTTCGAACATGACGTACATTTTCTCCACCACGTGCCACTAGAGATTTCTTAAGTCTTAGAGAGCAGGTTGAGTTTCTAGTTGCCACTTCTCAGAGTAATGGAAGAGTTCCAATAGATTCCTATGACGTCAGCGGACACTTCAAATATATTGACTAGAGCTAACAATGACAAGGGCAAACATAAGGTTACCTCATCTTGGGTACCTAAACTCGAAGCAAAATCCCTTGTTGTTCATGTTGCTCTTAAAGCACATAACACTTCTCAGTGGTATTTCGACAGTAGGTGATCCAGACACATGACATGTGATGTCTCATTTTTTACCTACCTATAGGATCGCAAGGAAGGTAAAGTTACCTTTGGAGACGGGAGCAAATCTAGCATAGTAGGATGAGGTACAGTAGAGATACTAGGATTTACTAAGCTAGAGGATATTTTGTACGTAAAAGGTTTAAAATCAAACCTTCTCAGCATTAGCCAACTGTGTGACGCTACTTTGCAGTAAATTTTGATCGGAACAAATGCAATGTTTATGATCAAGCCGATAAACTTCTATTTCAAGGGGTGCAGACTGAAGATAATTGTTATGGGGTTGTGCCCAAATTCTCATTTGCCTATAATAGCGCCACGATCACTCCTATGGATATGTGGCATCAATGTCTAGGTCATTTGGACTTTAGAGATTTTGAAAAATTAGTTAAAAAGGACCTACTAAGTGGCTTTCCATCACTTGGATAACCGACTTTCGCAGTTTGTGGACCCTTTTAGTTGGGAAAGCAAGTTCATAGTCCCCATAGAAAGTTGAATTCCATTACCACTTCATGAGTGCTTGAGTTGATACACATAGATGTTATGGGTCCTACTCATACTGAGAGTTTGGGTGGTAAGAGGTATATCCTCGTGATGTGATAAATAACTTTTGCATATATTTTTTTTTCGTCGTTGCTTGAAAGTCCTCTAATAAAAATCTCAATTACCTACAAAAATATAACAAACTCAAGAGTAGAGCGGTAAGTAAGGGTATCAATCCACATTAAGGGGGTAAGCTAGAAACAAACTCAATTGTAATTCAATTTTATTTTCTTTTTGGGATTTTTGATTTTTCTATTTTTTTAGCTTTTTCAATATTAAAACAATTTGGGTGAGATGAAGTGAAACTAAAATTAAACTAAAATCAAAGATTAAATGTCAAACTAAAAAGAGACAAAAAAATGAATAACAAAGTCTAACACTAAAATAAGAGATCAAGTGAGGTAAATAATCGCGAGAACAATCAAGAAGTGGGACTACACCACAAATTTTAGCTATTCTAACTAATTAATTTAATTATTTAAATTTTTCCAAATTAATATCAAAATTACAAATCAACTTTCATTGCAAGTGTAATTTCAATAGTAATCTTTTAGAAAATTAAGTTTAACCCCCCACAACTCTAGAAAATAGATCTACACTCCTTTTAATTAATACCCGCAATGATCGATTTATCAAAATTTATGTAAATCTAGAAAATAAATTTTAGAGTTGAAATTCAAGGAATAATACCACACTTAAGAAACCCCTATCTCTAGTTCGAATATAAAATGGGTATTATAACTTAGAATAACGATTTTCTCTCGAAAATCATTTACCATCTCTCAAGGCGTAAATTTAATGGCGATGGATCAAAATTAATATTCAAAAGGAATTTTCAAGTAATCAAACTAATTAAATTAAAATAACATCAAAAAAGGGTTCACCCCTCCCTTTGAAAGGGGATTTAGCCTGACATGATATTAAACATGATAATCAAATGAACTAGGCAATTAAAATAAAAGTAGAGAAGAGAACAATCAAACCAAATCTCTTTGAGTGAAATTGACCTCCGATCCTTGAATTTGCAATTTACATCCCTCCAATTTGTGTGATAAAACCAAAATTACATCAACAATTACACTAAAAAATGGATTCTCACTAATTTATTTTTCTCACTAATCTAAAAAAAGTAAAATAAAATAAATTCTAACCTAAAAAAGAAACTAAACTAAAAAAATGGTGTTTCTCTCTTTAAAATTCTCTCTACAATTTTCTACCTCAAGCCCTCTTCAAAATGGTCTTCTTCTTCCTTAAATAGTAGGCATGGAGCATGGGGGTAAATTGGGTAATAGAAGTGCAAGAGCATGGGGTGTGTGCACATGAGGTTTGAGAGGTGTGAGGTCATAGGGGCAATTTTGAAATTGGTCACACATGTGGGTAGTGGGGTGATGGAGAGGAAACGAATCAGATTTTCTTATGAGGGTATTTTCGGAAAATAAAGGGTAAGTGGTTAAAGACAAGTTGGTTAATTTATTTTATTTTTGGTTTTTGATTTATGGTCTTGACTTGGACTTTCAGGTGGTAAAAAAAACGATTTTGGCATTTGGGAGATTTTGAAGAAACGGGTCTCGGGTTCGAGGTGGTTCCGGATTCGGGTGTCGGAGTTGCCATGGGTTAAAGGGTTAGGTCCGGCGGGTGAGGATGTGGGTTTGTTTGTGTTGTAATGGAGGTGGGTTTATTGTTAATGGTGGATGATGATGATGATGAATAGTGATGAGTTTAGTTTTTGTTGTTGGTTAATGTGGTGGTGGATGAGAGGAGAGAGAAAGTGGTGGGAGGTTTGTTGGAGAAGATAAAGTTGGATTTGTTTTGGTGTGGTGAGGGTGTAGATGAGTAGGATGTGGGTAAGGGGTTGGTTGTGTGTGTGGTGAGGTGTATAGGATTATGGTGAGGGTGAGATGAGTGTGTGGTGTAGGATAAGTGTGTGTGAGTGTGTTAGTTTAGGTGTGTGTGTGTTAGTTTGTAACCTTTAAAAAATGTAGACTAACTAACTAAAAAGAACTAATAAAATTAAAAATTAAAATCTAAAAAATAAAAATCCTAATCTATAAATAAAATAAAGACTCAATAAAAAAATGAAACTAAAAAGAAATGAAAAAAAACTAAAAATAAAAAAATAAAAAAACTAAAACTAAAAATAAAAATAAAATTCTAATAAAACTAAAACTAAAATACTAAAAAAATGTGAAAACTAAAAAAAACTAAAAAATAAATGAAATGCCACAAAATATAATCCTAATAAAAACTAAAAACTAATAAAAAATTAAAATAAAATAAAATTATACTAATAAAAATAAAATAAAATAAATAGAAAATAAAACCTAGAATTTCTAAAAAAATCTAAAATAAACTCTAAAAATAAAACGACTCTAACTAAAAATCTAAAAAAAACATGTAAAAAGGCACAAACTAAAATAAAATCAACCTAAAAAATGAAAAATAAAAATCAACTAAAAATAAAAATAATTGACACGACACGACACACTACACAAACTCTAAAAAAAACACGGCTAAATTAAAAACTATAGAAATATAAAATAAAAAAAATAAAAACAAAGTAAAATAATACTAAACTAACTAAAAACAAAGAAAATATAAAAAATAATACACGACGCGCTAAAAATATAAAGAAATCCTAAAAATATATACATGACTCAATAACATAGTAAAATAAACTCTAAAAACAAAATGACATAAATAAAAATTTAAGTAAAAGAAATAAAGGGGACAAATCAAACACACACGGGGTTGGGACAGGCTAAGGCTCAGTTTGGGGTAGGATCGGGTTACGTGAGAGGGTATTAGCTCCATTTGATTCACATTTGCCTCGAAATAATGCTTTTTGAACCCACAAATGCAATCAAGCCCGCGCAATGAACATTTACACGCGTAAGACCATTATTAGCGAGGATTAGCAACTAAAATACGTCTATTCGAGGTATAAAATGTATACTTTTGGGTGCTTATCACACCACCCCCAAACAGAGCGTTGCTAGTCCTCGAGCAATAAGATAGAGAGAAAGAGAAAGATAAGAAACAAAAAATGTACCACTTTCCCGGGCACTTGCGATGTGCAACAAGCCTTTAAACCTATAGGTTTCCCTATAGGACGAGTTGTGTCTCGCGAGGGTTTGCAGGAAATATACCCACAAAATTCTTATTTGCAATGATTTATTGAAAGGTAGTGAATCTCTTATTAGAGATAGAATGATCGCACAATCCATCATGAGAGAAATAATTTCAAAAATACAAGCTAGAATGTGTAAAATTTTTATCTAAGTAAATACTCAAGGCACACCCTTTCTATAACTTAACATGTGTGGCGTGAATCAGTCAAAATGGGTCGAGCATCATAAGAGTAATTCCTAGATTACCTCTTGGAATCAACGCTTCAACTTCAAATCTCACGGATATATCTCTATCAAACGAACTCTCGAGATTAGGGTTAGGGTATCGCTCTTGTGTGAGGAGGTGAGTAAATGTAAGAAAGTTCAAACGTCTCACACACACATAAGAAAGAACGAACATTAAGAAAGAAAATGATCTCATGAAAGAATGCTAACAACTATAGTAAGAACGTCGAGTTATTCACCACGTTGACTTTCATTTGTCCGAACACCTAGGGAAAAATATGGATGTATATGGGTGAGGGGGAAGTGAAATGAGGTAGGATAGGATATAATGGTGATGGATATATCATGTGAGAGAGTGTCCAATACATGAAAAATATATGTCTTTATTACAACAAAATAAACTACAAACTCTCTTTCTTTTATTTTTCTCTCTTTTTTCTATTTTTCTTTTCTTTTTCTCTATATTCTTTTTTTTCTTTATTTTTTTTTCTCTCTCTTTTCAAACCAACACTGAAGACATTTAATATTTGGAATCAACACTCTTTTTCTCAATATGATGGATGATATATAGATGTGGTGGGATATGTATATGGATGGGGAGAATATGGAAAGGTAATGGGTGAGTGAATGGAAATGTGATAGGGAAAAGTGGTAGGTGTATGGATGAAAACCTAGTGATCGGGACAAATTTAAAGACACATATTTCTTACAACTCGAAAGTGATGTCGTTCTCAGTGATCAAGCCAAAAATTTAGTGAAGAATAATGAGATCGTACAATGATTTAAGTGTGGACCCAAAGGAAGTTGAATCAACTTGTGACTTGAAGATTGCGTAAAACACTCTGAAAGGGTGAAAGGCACAAATCTCACAAGCTAAAGTCTCTACTAGTGATCCTTAAGGTTTTCTTGAGAATTGTAGCACTCTTCAACTCTAAACTGCAGTGACGTGATAAGTGCGCAAATTTTTGTTGAGTTTAGGAATTCAAGGTGCAAAATGCCTTGTTATGTATTACATAAGATATTTAGAAAAAATATTCTCTAGCTTGATTCCTAGATTTTGAAATATGGATAATAGAAAATTCACGTCAATGATTGAGATGAAAGAAACTACACGAAAATTTTGAAAATCAGGTTTAAAAATCCAAATTTTTTCAAAAGAGGCACGATTTTGATAAAACTCCCCACCCCAAACAAAAAGGAACATCGTCCTCGATGTTAAGGAAAATGATTTTTAAATTGAGAGAAAAAGGAGGAAAGAGATTACTATAATCAACCGCTAATGAAGTGGAAAATGTGAAGCTAAGATGAAACCTGAATAAATGAGTGAGATAGAAAAATATGTACATGTATACAAAGCATGGTATAACATTGGGTGATGTGGAACACCACCCCCAAACAGGATAAGACTAGTACAAAAAACAATGGGCTGCCTCCCAGTAGCGCAAATCTTAATGTCTTCAGCCAGACCGAAGGGAATCTCACCTTAAAGATAGGAACTAGGAAAGCGCAGGGGGACAGAAAAATCGGATGATGATAATCACCCCCAAACAAGACTGAAGTGTCAGCCTTGTTGGATAAAGGCTAAAATGGTTAATGCACTTGTATGGAAAAGTGTATCACACAATGCAAAGCATCGGTGGACTATGGGCGTGTGGGGATTAGGGTATAGGGGAGAAAGGAAGGGGTAAGGGTGAAAAGACACCGGTCACGGGCTTTATTGAGTTTAAAGGTGAGGGAAACTAGGGCCCTGTAAACATGGTGCTCTAATTGATGAGGGAGGAAAAATGGTTTAGTAAGTGGAATGGGTAGGGCCTCAGATAAATCACACGACCGTTCTATGAATGGGCGATGATAATGGTCGTACCGTGACACGCCAGAGAGCTGATGAAAAGGAAAATCAACACCACAAGGAAGTGGCGGGCATAGAGTAACAAGCTCGGTGTCACAGAAGTAAAGAGTAGTAGAACATATATTCTCATGGAAGGTGGATGTTGGTTTCAGGTGAGGATCTAAAAATGTAGATGGAAACTTGAAATGTTTAAAAACAAGATCCAAACCAGGTGTTAGGGTGGAAGGGATAATTGATGGGTCGGGTGGGATAAATGGTGGGGGAAGATAACCCAACTCAATCGTGGGAGATACACACTCATTGGGAGGAGTAAAGGAATACTCACTAGAGAGTGTGGTTTCTAAATATGGAGTGATCAACTTCTCCATAAAAGTAGCATCGGTGAATGTGGTGGTTGGGTAAGACGAGGCACCAAGATCAGAGATAGAGGAATCCCTAGAAATATCAGGCTCAATGGGAGACATGCATTGTGGGACATCATCCATACCCGGAGAGGTAGAAACCATCTCGAATTCAATCTCAAGAAAATGGTGAGCACTCGTAGCCGAAGCTAACCTAAAAGATATGGGCATGTCAGAGACATATGCAATTGGGGCATAATGTAAAAGCTCGGGCGTATTTTTGTATATAAACGGAGTGGGAATGTGAACCTCAAGTGTGGGTTCATTTGGATATGACATGATCAAATTAGGCTCACTAATGAAAGGTAAGTCAACACAATTGTCAACTAGAGGCCCGAACCATGGAATGGTCTCAACTTGGAAATTCTCGAGAGGATATGGTTGGTAACACTCAAAGTCAGTTGCATAAGACGATGCATCATCATCACACTCGGGTGAAACAATGGGTTGAATTGGGGTGAAGTTCGACTCTCATTCACACTAAATTTCATTTAACCTTTGTTTAAGCCTTTAAAGAGCTTGATTTTGGATTTGAGTGGCTTGCTCTTGCTCGAGAATGAACTTTTGCAAGAGGCTTTCAAGAGAGGATGTAGATGGTGGTGGTGGTGGTGGAGTGACATGTGGTGGAGGTGGTTGAGGTGGACACAACTTGCTACTATCATGACTATATGAAGAATACTCAAAGGAAGTGTGTGGAACGGGGTCAAGTGCATCATACACAAAAGGATCGCCTTCGTGATGGACAAATGGATGATAATAATTGGGTGAGTAGTGAGGGAACTAATCCTGAACGGGTGCAAAAGGTAGCCATGATGACTGTTGGAACGTGTGAGGATCCACAACATCGGGTTGGGATTCGTATTGCGTGAAAGGGTGATATGGCCTCCATGAATAACTAGGGTACTCACACCACTCGGGATTGGGTTCATCATGATAATAGGTCGAGGAGGGTTCCGAAACAATGTCATACGGATACACATGTTCCATGGTGGGTTCGTAGGGATAAGGAATGTACGGGTACTCATGGGGCAAGTGATTAGCTAGAAAACAATGGGTGCACAACAAGGTACGCGACACATCGACACTTGACACCGAAGGTGATGGAATATGAGATGCGTGCATAGAGGGGTCAAGAGTATCAATGGTACTCATGAGATTGGTAAAACCATTAAAAATATCATAAAGAGACGGCTCGGGACCACTTTCACATGTGTCGCGTGTCAATGGAAAATGACCAAAGTACTCCCGTAAAGGACGTTCTTCGGCCATGAGGATAAAAATATATATATATTTTTTTAAATTTTTTTTCAAAAGGAAAGAAAATATTTTTGGATTTTTCTAAAATAAATTACAAAATATTTTTGGATTTTTTTATAAAAATAATAGAAGAAAATATTTTTGGAAGAAAAAATGGACTCTTGATTTTGGACGAACCGACTACCGAAAAATGAATTGGACACACGCAAGTCAAGGATAATACCTAACTAACACATAGCCAATCTTTATCTTTAAATTTAATAAAAGGGTAGTCAAATTTTAATTAAGTCCGCGGGGGATAAAAAATCATGGAATAATCTGAGTGATCACCTTTGCAAAATTTTCTCCTATTGGGCTACCTAGTTAATTGATTTTAAATTCAATGATGGCTAGGGTAGCACACAATTGGTAAGCGAGTGAGTCGGGTGATGAAATCCCTTCTCATGAGTGACCGAGTGTAGGTTTTAGCAATTTAATTCATCACACCATTAGAAAATAAATACAAGAATAAAATCACACAAGAGCACGTAATCACACACATGAATTGACTCCCTAACAGGAGAGGCGCGAGGGTTTTAGAAATGTACCTCCCACGATTTTTAGGCCGTGGGGTGCCGAAAAATTTGAGTCGATCGGGGGGAGATCACGCCTATCTCAGTCGGCCCCGGGAGTCCTACCGACTACCTTGTCTGGTTTTCCTATCAAGCTTTCTTCGATTATTACAATTTAAAAAAATAAAAATAAAATAAAGGTGTCTCTATGCACCGCAATACAAGCCAAGAATAGAATAATCCTAAATACAAGCCTTCTAAAAATATAAAAATGGTACAAAAACAATAAAGTGCAAAAATTAAATGAACTACAAGTTAAAATCTGCTTCGAGCTTTACGATCCCAAGAATGGCAACGACGCCATTTGATAACTTAGCTTTTTGCGTGTATGTCGTTGTTGCAAGCCAAGTCAATCAAAACCTTAAAATACCTACAAAAATGATAATAAAACTAAAGTTTAGAGGTAAGTAAGGATGTCAATCCACATCAAGGGGGTAAGCTAGAGACAAATTCAATTTTAATTCACTTTTTCTAATTTTTTTTAGCTTTTCAAATATTAAAACAATTTTTGGGTGAGAAGAAGTGAAATAACACTAAACTAAAATGAGAGATGAAAATAACTAATTAAAAAGTGGCTAAAATGAAAAACAAAGTCTAAGACTAAAATAAGAGATAAAGTGAGGTAAATAAATGTGAGGATGAGAGCATATGAGCATGGAAAAGGTGTGAGGTAATAAAATCTGATTTGGTTAAATGTGCATTTGGGTGCACATGGGTGCATGGGGGTTGTGAGGTTTTAGGGGTATGATGGAAATGGATTAAGAGAGGTAGTTGGGGGTAAAATAGGAATTGGGGTTAAATGGTTTAAATGGGTTTTAAGCATATGGTGTTTATTTGGTTTTGTTTGGCTTGTAACATGTACGATTTTGGCTTGGGACAAATGGAGAAATGGGTTTGGTGGGTTGATTCCGGGTACAGAGTATGGGTTGGCGAGTCCAGGTTGAGGGTAAAGCATCCATGTGATCGGGTACTGTAGGTGGTCAGTTCCGGGTATGGGTGCTGACATGGCGATTTGGTGTTTTAAGGGTTGTTGAACAGGGGTTCGAGCTCGTCGATTTTGGGTGAGAGAGAAAGTGAGGTATGGTTTGTGTGGTTATGGAGGAGAGAGGAGAGATAGAGGGTGTGAGGTTGAAGATGATGGGAGTGGGGTTAGAATGTGGTGAGGGTGTAGGAGAGTGTGTGTGTCTTAGGAGGTGTTATGGTGTGGATAAGGTGTTGGGTATTAAGGTGTGAGTGTGTGTGTTTAAATTCCTTAGAAAAATAACACTAACTAACTAAAAAAAACTAATAATATTAAAAATTAAAATTTAAAAATAAAATCCTAATCTGAAAATAAAATAAAGACTCAAATAAAAAAGAAACTAAAAAGAAATAAAAATAAAAATAAAAATAAAAATCAATTAAACTAAAAACTAAAATCCTAAATACATGTAAAATCTAATAAAACTAAAAAATAAATGAAATCTTAAAAAAAATCTAATCCTAATAAAAACTAAAAACTAATAAAATCAAAATAAAATAAAATAAAATTATACTAATAAAAATAAAATAGAAAATTAGAAAATAAAACATAGAAATTCTAAATAAATATAAAATAAACTCTAAAAATAAAAATGACTCAAACTAAAAATCTAAAAAAATATAAAAAGGCACAAACTAAACACACATGGAGTGTGGGGCAGGTTTAGGCTCGGGTAAGGTTTCGGGAATGGGGAATTAACTCCATTTGATTCACATTTGCCTCGAAATAATACTTTTAGAACCCGCAACTGCAAACAAGCCTGTACAATGAACATATACACGCATAAGACCCAAATTGTCGAGAATTAACAACTAAAATATGTCTATTCGGGGAATAAAATGTACACTTTTGGGTGCTTATCATGACAGAAGATGATTTCTCTCGTTACTTGATTGTAGGTTTTCTAAGAGGGAAATTCGATGCCGTGGGATTTCTTACGACCAAGCACCGTGTCTTGCAAAATCAACACGGAGTCACTATCAATAGAATACGTAGTGACAATGACACTGAGTTTAAGGAAGCTGAAGTAGATCTTTACTATGATAGCCTCGGGATCAGAAATGAATTTTCGGCCGTGAAGACTCCTCAGCAAAATGGGATTGTTAGGAGGAAGAATAGGATGATTTAATAAAGTAAAGTGCAAAAATCACAACTACAACGCACCGATGTACGAGGAAAACCCAAATGGGAAAAACCTTGGACGACTGGGCCTAGATAAATCCACTACAAATAGGTTTTACAAAGGACTCAAAAGACTTACAAACTTTGACTCACTCAAGACACGCTGATGCCATCCTCTAACTCCGAATTTTTAGTACGTGAAGCTCCAATGCATTGCTCAACACTACTCGTGTCGCAGTATCCAACGAAGCCCAATCTACCGTCTCCAATAAGTTTGAATGCAGAAATCCACCGCAAGTGTGCTTGTTAAATTTTAGGTTGATGGCATGGAGTTTCGGTTCAAAAGGTTAAAATTGTGTTGGAGAAGGATTTTTAATCAAAAAGGGATGGTAAGAAATTTTTGCTCTCAAGAGTATGTAAAACTTCCTTTTAAAAAAAACTGATTTTCGTCCATATATTAAAACTGGAAAAGTAGTGGACCATGGCAGTTATGTAAAATAAGTGTAGGAAAACAGTTTAAAACAATTTTAAAACTGACCGATCTCGTTCGAGCGACCTTTCATTCGAACGAGTTATCTAACGATAGTCCAGTATTAAGTTAGATACGTCGTTAGAAATCTCGTTTGAACGAGTTCGTTCAAACGACATTTCTAACGAGCTTCTAACAAGTTACCAGTGTAGTCTAGGCAATGTCGTTAGATCCAGGTCGTTCGAAGGACCTAGAGGAACTTTGAACGAGATTTCATGTTTTCTCTTAAAAGAGTTAAAATTAATTTTAAAATTGTTTTTTTATGAAAATTAATTTTCTATGAAAATTACTCTTTATGAAATGAAAATTACTCTTTATGAAAATTACTCCAACACATAAAAATGATTTTGGTCATATACCTTTTTAGGAGAGTGGAATTGTAGTGCATATTGATGTCGTGTAAACTTTGAATGCTCGATTTTCTAAGGTTTTATGAAGCTTGATGAGGAATGACCCAAAAGCATTTTGTCCAACGGAATGTAGCCAATATTACAAATGACTCGATTGGAAATTTATCCTTACAAATCTCCCCCTTTGGATATTCTGGGACAAAAGGAAATAATAAAAAATAAAAAAAACCTAAATTTTCTAAGCAAGCCGTCAAGCCGATTCTAAAGCCCGTCACAAAAACCCAAATAAAAAAAAGACTAAGTAACGCGACTGACGGTGTGCTGTAGAAAAGTAGGTGATGCATCCTACACACATGAAACAACAAATTCATAAAACGCATGGGGAAATAGAGAATATAAAAACGTTAACTAATCATGAGGATATAAAGAATATAAAGCAAGTTAATTATCATGAGTGTGACATATGTTAAATTTTAATTAACTCCCCCTAAATTCACGAATTATGAACTCCCCCTATCAATGTTTCTCCCCCTTTTTGTCTGAAAAAGACAAAGGGATAGATATAACATGCATGGTTAGAATGAAAGCAATAGAAAAATAGGCAACACAATCCAAGAAACATATGTGCAACATTTGAAGAAACATGAGAGATTGCGTTAACATAAATGGAAAAACCAAATATCCATACATTAGAAAAGAGAATGTAACCAAAGCAAATAAGGAGCTACAAGTGAGAAAATGTAAATACAGATATTCCGCTCATCCTCACAAGTACAAAAGAAAGAAACTAAAATAGAAATGAAATCAATGAGGAGGGGCATCATTTGGTGAATCATCTGGAAGGGACCCTGTGTCCGATAAGCCATCTCCATGACGCATATCCATGTGACGAATCGCCTTAAGGTGCTCAAGAAGCATAGAATCCTGACATGCTTGAGCTTCATCCCTGCGTGCTTGCCTCCTCACGGCAAGCCTGAGCCTCCTCACGGCGAGCTTGAGCCTCCCTATCTTGCTGCATAGAAATCAGAAGCTCTTGCAACATAGCTCGGTCTTAACGCCTATCTTCTTGAATTTGCTCCACCTGCGAACGTACAAACCTAATATCCTATGATTCAATGGGTGCGGGAGCATAAGAAGAAGATGGTCTATGGGTGGCACGAGAGGGTGCAAGCCTACTAGGGGCAGCAGTGGAAGAAGTGGCAGATTGAGAAGATACGGAGTGAGAGGAGTGAGTTGAGGAGTATCGGGGGGTAAGTGACCACGAGACCTACCAACAGAGGACATATCAATGGTTTGGTAGCGGGTCACCAGGACATCGGTGGGAAGACGAAGGAAGCCAATGGCAAGATAAAAGCGGGTAATGATAACGAGAAAGGGAAGGGCTTGTCTAGCGGGATCGGAGGGAAGGATTCTAATAGACTTAATGACAAGATAAAGGAAGGCAGGAAGGTCGGTGGCAGCCCTAATGATAATGGTAAACATGAGTTCCACATGCATCTTTGTGATTTTGGTTGAGTTTGCACGTGGAATTAGACAAGCACACACAATCCAATTGAGGACCATAAAATCAGGATGTAAATTTTTATGGAAGATTGTAATAGTGCCGGGTTGGGTAATCCTACAAATGGTGCTCATAACCAAAGTAGGGTCAGGACGAGAAGAGGGAGCCCAAGGGTAGGATGTATTATTGACACGATACAAAGAGAGGAGACGAGCTATGGAGTCGGGACTGACATAGATCTCCTGACCTCTCACACGAGATAAAATATAATCCTCCCAAACAGACATAGCAAAATCAAATTCCCTAATAAGGTCGGGAAAGATAGTGCCAGTGAGGGAGAACAAGGGGTCCCACCCTAAGTCAGAGATCCAGGAGTGAACGGTGGTGCCGGCTAGAGATGTGAGATGGATAACTCTTTCGCAGACAATGGCCCTAGTTGAAAAACCTTGTGTATGGCATAGTGTATGGCTGAATAATGTCGCCCAATGCAGTTTTAGATCAGGGATGGACACAGTGACACTGTTGTCCTCATCGGAGAAGGATGAAGAAGTGGAGGAAGAACGTTCCTCTGGTGAGTCGCTAATGCGACGAGTGCGACGACTACGAGGGGCCATGCTAAAAGGGGCTAAACTAGAACCTACCTAAATAAAGAACCAGACAAACCGCCAAACACACCAACAAACCAACAAACCAATCAGCAACAATCCCATCCGCCGTTAGAGATAAAACAAAAAAAAATATTTAAGTGAAATTCCACGAAATTAAAAAGAATTTTAATTTAGGAAAAATGATAATGTTCATGGAATTCAACTTAAATAGGGGCAACACAAAAATAATAAGGATCAATAAAATAGCCCCCCCAAAATGTAGATATATACACATATATGTATATGAAATTGGGTAACAAAGAAGGGATAACAATATAGGTGTAGAAATCATACCCAATAGCATATATATATATATATAGAAGAGAAACATAAAATACCTAGAAAGGAGAAGAGGTAGAACTCCAAACTCGGAACCCTAGCATGGGAAATATGAGATGGAAGAGGGATGAGTGGTGTGGGAGGATGAAATAAGGTTAATAGAGGTGATGGGGAGAAAATCGTAGGAAAAATGGAGTGTGGGAGAGTGGGAAAATGGGTAATGGGTGTAATGGGTAAAGGGTAGTGGAAGAGGAAGAGGGCAAAACGAGAGAGGAGAGAAATGGTAAAATTTTGGGGAGTGGGCAAATCGTGGGAACGAGGAGAGAGAAAAAGTGAAGCGGTAGAGATTTTGGGAAGACAAACTCCCCATATAAAACCTAGGTTGTTTGAACAAGAAAAGTGCAAAAATCACAACCACAACGCGCAGATGTACGAGGAACACCCCAATGGGAAAAACCTCGGACGACTGGGCCAAGCTAAATCCACTACAAATAGGTTTTACAAAGGACTCAAAAGACTTACAGACTTTGACTCACTCAAGACATACTGATGCCGTCCTCTACCTACGAATTTGTAGTACGCGAAGCTCCAACGCGTTACTCAACACTACTCTTATCGCGGTATCCACCGAAGCCCAAACTACCGTCTCCAATAAGCTTAGATGCAGAAATCCACTGCAAGTGTGCTTGTTAAATTTCAGGTTGATGGCATGGGGTTTTGGTTCAAAAGGTTAAAATTGTGTTGGAGAAGGATTTTTAATCAAAAAGGGAAGATAAGAAGTTTTTGCTCTCAAGAGTATGTAAAACTTCCTTCTAAAAAAAAATTGATTTTCGTCCATATATTAAAACTGGAAAAGTAGTGGACCATGGAAGTTGTGTAAGATAAATGAACGAAAATAGTTTAAAATTTTTTCAAAACTGACAGATCTCGTTCGAACGACCTTTAATTCGAACGAGTTATCTAACGATAGTCCAGTGTTAAGTTAGATAAGTCATTAAAAATCTCGTTCGAACGAGGTCGTTCGAATGACATTTCTAACGAGTTACCAGTGCAGTCTGGGCAATGTCGTTAGATCCAGGTTGTTTGAATGACCTAGATGAACTTCGAACGAGATTTCCTATTTTCTTTTAAAAGAGTTAAAATTAATTTTGAAATTGGTTTTTTTATGAAAATTAATTTTCTATGAAAATTACTCTTTATGAAATGAAAATTACTCTTTATGAAAATTACTCTAACACATAAAAATGATTTTGGTCATATACCTTTTTAGGAGAATGGACTTGAAGTGCATATTGATGTCGTGTAAACTTTGAATGCTCGATTCTCTTAAGGTTGTATAAAGCTTGATGAGGAATGTCCCAAAAGCATTTTGTCCAATGGAATGTAGCTTATATTACAAATGACTCGATTGGAAATTTGTCCTTACAAAATGCTATATCCTACGGGATAGAGAGAAATTAGGAATGTTTGACTCCCGAAGCGATGAGGAAATATTGTTAGGATATTCATCGACTAGTAGAGCATATCGGATTTTTAACCTGAGTAGATCTAATGTTATGGAGTCAATAAACATCATCGTGCAAGATGATGAACCTTCGGCGTTTATTGATTCTAACCTTTTATGTAAGGATGGCACACTTTGTTCTGATGATCCCATTGTGCCTCCCACACCCAGAGTGGATCCCAATCCTGACTCAGGGGAAACTCTTGCTTGGGTTTGCAAGAGTCACGATCCTTCTACTATTCTAGGAGATCCCACCCTAGGGGTCTAGACTCGTGCTCATCTAGAGAATGTTGTTAGCCATGTTTCCTACACATCTAAAGTCGAGCCCAAGAACTATAAGTAAGAACTCACAGATGAACACTGGATATGTGCTATGCAGGATGAGTTGCTTCAGTTGAGAAAGAATGATGTCTGGGAACTGGTCCCCCGACCTAGTGAGACTAGTGTGATAGGTACCAAGTGTATCTTCAATAATTACTATTATCTAAAAAGAGGATAGGTTGGTCGCTCAAGGCTACACACAGATAGAAGGTGTAGACTTTGACGAGACATTCGCTCATGTTATGAGGCTTGAGTCCGTTCGCTTACTACTCGCCATCGCATGCCATCTGCGCTTCAAGTTATATTAGATGTATGTTAAGAGTGCCTTTTTTAATGGTATTCTACAGGAGGAGGTTTACATGGAATAACCAAAATGGTTTAAAGATCTTGAGGAAAGCCTTATATGGTTTGAAATAAGCACTCGGTGCTTGGTACAAGAGGCATACTTCCTATCTCGTAGCTCGTGGATTCAAGAAAGGGGGAGTTGATATGATGTTATTTTTTAGGAGAGATGACTGTTCTATTTTGGTTGCCCAGGTCTATGTGGATTACATAGTCTTTAGATCCATGTGCTCTCAGCATACTCACCACTTTGAGGAGGAGATGAAGAGTGAGTTTGAGATGAGCATGGTTGGTGAGCTTACTTTTTTTTAGGTATCCAGGTTTGTCAGCTAGAGGATGGGATGTTCATTTACCAATCCAAGTATGCTAGAGACCTTGTGAAGAAATTTGGTCTAGACTCCGCTAAGCATGTACATACACCTATGGGTAACTCAACTAAGCTTAGCAAGGACACTTTAGGTAAGGATGTAAAGAAAACCTTGTATCAGAGTATGATAGGTAGTCTTCTCTGCTTGACTGCCAGTCATCCCGACATTGCCTTTAATGTTGGAGTTTGTGCACGATATTAAGTGTCCCCAAAAGAGTCACACTTACTCGCTCTTAAACATCTTATCAAATACGTGAGTGGGACTCTATCACTTAG
The DNA here is from genome assembly GCA_949130495.1 of Sambucus nigra. Lineage (NCBI taxonomy): Eukaryota > Viridiplantae > Streptophyta > Magnoliopsida > Dipsacales > Adoxaceae > Sambucus > Sambucus nigra. The sequence continues at coordinate 79,409,807 of OX422223.1, forward strand.
CATTTGGTATTCCTTTGATACCAGTGATCGTTTATCCGCCTATTTGGATGCCGATTAGGCTGGGGATGTAGATGGATGTAGGAGCACTTCTAGTGGGTGTTTCTTCTTTGGTTATGTTCTTGTCTCTTGGTTGATCAAGAAGAAAAACTCCATCTCAGTGTCCACTGTGAAGGATGAGTACATAGCCGTCGGGAGTTGTTGCACGCAACTTCTGTGGATGAAGCAGATGTTGGAGGATTATGGGATATCACAGGGCGCCATGACTATTTCCTATGATAACACAACGCGATACACATATCCCATAATCCAGTCTAACATTCTCGCATCAAGCACATTATGATACGCGAGAACTTTATCCATGAGCTTGTAGAGGAAAAGATCGTATCCTTGAATTTTGTATCTACCAACCTCCAGTTAGCCGATATCTTCATGAAGCCTTTAGATACCTTTAGATTCGAGAGTCTTAGGAAGTCTTTAAGAATTTTCACAGTTGACTGAGGGGTGGTCACCATATCTAGAGTAGGATGCATTTTCTTGTTCATATCATTTTATTCCTATCTCTAGAGTGTATCATTTGTATCATTATTTGTTTGAATTTTTTTTTGAAAAAATTGAAAAATCCAAAAAGATTTTATTTTTTTGAAAATTTTTAGAAAAATCCATAAAGATTTTCTTTTTATAATTTTTTTTGAAAAACACAAAAAGAGTTTTGTATTTTGTTTACACCGTTTATGGATGAACATTTAAGATAGCCATAGTCATAATTTCATTCCATATCCACGTGACTGTTTGATAGTGATTTGAGATGCTGCATCATTTCATCCATGTGATTTACATTGTTTGGAGCCTTTGAGATGTAATTAGTGATATCTTCTATAATTTTGGATGCTTATCTCCTTTATTGCACACATGCATTGCGTTATTTGAGTATTGTACTTGCCTCTCACATATTGGCTTGAGTGTTTCCATTTCAATTATGTCTATACAATCACAAAAATGTGATAAAACTTGACAAGATAGTAGTGCATGTAAAAACCGTTTACCGTGAGGACTTAACTGCAACAAAATATGATGAGTGAATCACGGTAAAGGTCTGCAAGAGATCAAAATGTACTCGTCGTGAATGCCACCGTTTAAAAAAAAGCACAAAAAAAATTAAATGGCAATAAAAAGAAAAATATGCCAAATCAAATGGGCCTATAGGTTTTAGTTTCATCACCTCAAAAGAAAAATATAATTTATAATTATTTATGAGGGAGTTTGGAAGGAAAGAAATGAAAAACGTGTTTGCACGTCCTTGAAAGTCATGAAAAAGCGTTACAATGTTTTGGACGTTATTGGTGTGGAAATCACTTTGAGCTTTGATTTGTTGATTTGATTAAGTCAATTTCTTTTAATTCCATAATTTTTACACCTAAGGAAGATGTTGAGTTCATGCGTTAGGAATAATCAACATTCATCGTGCACATATGTTATGGTTATATGTATTGATTTTCCTATCGAATTTTTTCACATCCCTACGTTTCCACTATCACCGACTTAGTTATTTTAGTGTTCTTTCTTGGTGTGATTTATCGTTACATATTTTGTAAGAAAAATTTTAAAAATTTCAAAAAGAGAGTTTGATTACCTTGTGACATTCTTCATTTGCATTTGCTTTGTGTTCTTCATAATTTTCTATTTGGGGACATCATAAAAATGGAGAGAACGAATTATGGGGGATAATTTTTTTTTGATTTTAGAGTGATTTTCTTGAGCATAAATTGATGCTTATTTTTGCTTATCATTATATTTCAAATTGTTGCGCATCATGGGTATTGTTTCTTGTCTCATGTGTGTAGGTACTTAATTGAGGATTGTTTTTGCACACCCTGATGATGATAAAGAAAGTTTGAAGATGTTGAAGAAGTTTATGACATGTCATTTAGTATTTCCACTTTTTGGGTTTAATGTGAATATTAAATTGTATGTATCGTTTGGGTTAGGTAGCATAATTCGGATAGCTTTTATGTATGTATCAACATAGACATAGTGAGAGATTTGTAAGGACATGATTTAATAAATGTCCGTTTAGTATCTAGGAATTTTTTTGTATATCCTAGATCACTACAAGTATGTCTGATACCGCTACATTCGACACGTCTCCATATTCATCCATGATGGCCTCGACTTGGATCCGAAATTATCACGCACCCACTACCTTCATACGTGCGTAGTGCATCAATATTGTCCTATCATGCATCGTGCATCTTCAAAATTCATTTGTTCCCACTACTCCACTCACAATTATGGTAAAATAATTTAATTGGAGTTTTTAATATTTCCATAAATATTTGGGAACATTTTTAAAATAAAATTTTGAAGTCTGAAATCTTTTATCACAAAATAAGAATTTTTTTCGAAGTGTAGAGGCGAACAAGTACACGTCGTTTAGATCGTTCGAACGATAAAGCTTGTCATTCAAACTATAGCTCATGTCGTGCGAAGTCGTTCTAATGACACCTGGCGTCATTCAAGCGACACTCCATCTCGTTCGAGCGACCCACCTCCTTAATTTCTGTATTTAAGCAGTGTTCGTTATACCCATTTTTTTCCAAGTCTTGACACTGACGTTTCTATAGTTCTTCTGCATTAAAACAAACTTCGTTTTTCATGTTTTATAGTCTATTTTGATTCACAAACAATTCCCTATCATTTATATGAATCCTCTAAACCCAAGAAAATTGTTCTACTCATCTTGAGTTCTTGTGGAGAAGAAGTAGGCTCATTTTCCACTGTTGATCTTGGAGTTCTTACGGGACCTCTTGCTGACGACACCGAATCGACACTTGTGAGTAATTGTGTGTCATTGTATTTCATTGTAATCTGTGTAAGTAAATATTTACAAATTATAGTGAAATAAAAAGGTTTTGCCCCATTGGGGGATTTTTTCCTCAAATTATGACCGTCATGCATGTTTGGGTTATTTCATTTATCTGTCACAATTATTTGCAAGACTTAAGACTGGATTGGGATAAAATTGGAATTTAATTAATTAAGTTGGACATTGATTGCTGGCGCACTCTCATTTTCCGTTTAATACACTTATCTTGCCAAAATATCCTCCAAGCAAGGAATTCGACTCAGATCTTAGAGACGAGGAAGCAAGAAGTTATGACCAACGGGGCCTTTATTTTTATTTTTTATTTGTTTGAATGAAATGATATCCTTCTATTCAAGGTTATGAAATTTGGATAATAGTTTGGAGATAGATTTATTTATTTGTATGTTATGCTAATTTTCATTGTTGGGAATCTAAATACATCTTGTTGAAATTAGTTTATTCTCCCATACATATTGTATTCATTATTTTCTCATATTTTATTTTTACTATGTGGTTGGTTATCTAATGTTGCTTATTATATGTTTGTGAAAAAATATCTAATATTATCCAGTAGAGGGAATTTACCAATTCGCTAAAATGTCAGAAAAAATGCAGAGACTAAAATTTAGGTTTGCAATGAATTAATGTACAGGAGGTTTGAATTGATTTTCAAAACTTTATCACAATATTCATTTACCTTTGCTTTTAAAGTTCACATATCAAAACCACATCTTACACTTTTATTTTTAGTCGGGTATGCATTTTTTGAGCATATTCATTTGGGATGTTTCCTTTTGGAATCTTAATAGGAGATTGTGTTTATCATTTCATTTGGTATTTATTTTCACTGACATTTCCATTTATGGGGCAACCTAAGTTTTATTTTACCAAATAAGAATTCAAGTCTAATCAATTTTGTTTGGCATATGTTTGATAAAATATTCAAGTGATAATTGTGTATATTTAATTTTTTGCATAAAGGTATATGAGAATTTTGGTTGACATAAGTTTGATATAACTCCTCAGTTATACTTTCGTTTCGATTTGCTTCTATCGAAATCCTATTATGTTTTCATCATTTATATTTAAAAAAAAATGATATTATTCAATTGTTTCTTTGACTATTTTTCTTCTTGGCCATCTAGATTTTCATTGTACATGATTTGATGTTGAGCATGGATTTCTTTCACACATATGTCTGATTGAAAACTTTTACACAACTATTTTTATCTATCATTACTATTTGAACATATATGTCCTTTAGATATAATGAAATATTATATTTTTATTCAAATCTATTCTTACTATACATTTACGCCTGCACATCGTGCGGGCTCCATGCTAGTTATTATACACTCTAGTATCTTTTCCATTTCAATTCGATTAAACTTAACAGATGAGTGAATTATTTTTTATGAACTACGTGTAGGCCCGCGCGATGCGTGTGCGAAATGCAATGTGTGACAATTTTGTGATTTTCAATTTTTTTTATTTGTGGGGGTGGGAGGGAGAGGGGAAAGTGTATATGCGAGAAATATCTATTTAAATGAGAATCAACCAATATCATTTTGCTTGGATTAATAGTGACATTTAATGAAAACACGAACATTAACAAAGGGAAAAGATCGCGAAAATACAAGAGCTTGAGTCAAAATGCCTACGGATTATGTCTATAGTGAAAGAATAAACCTATGTGTATCCACAAAAAACTCATTTGGTGTACCCAATACATTAAAAAGCTAGTACTTTCTTGTTGTGGGTCCCGTCAGGGCATAGAAATGGGTCCCGTCAATGTATTGAAAACTTGTACCCATTTTTATCATGTTAGGCAGGTATACAAAATGGATTTTTTTGTGGGTATGTGTAGTTTTACTCATAGTAAAATATGCAACAACACCTTGAAGGGCCATCTCACCATCTACATATCCCTTAGGAACAATATTTATAAACCAAGTTCATGAATAATATTTAGAAGCCAAGTTCACGCGTCAAATCCATATGGTGGAATCTCAAATAATTGACGTGCATGTATCCAAAACAATTGTCAGAGTTCATCATTTCCAACACCATATCTCGATGGTCAAACCCATCATCAAGTGGAAACAAAATGTAACAGTTCATCATCTCCCGACTTAACTGTGATTCTTCTCTATAATACAAATAGAAAAAATATCAAAACTAACCAATTTATATAAGGGTTGGAAGCCTAAAAATCTCATCTGCACATTTTATCAAACACAAATAATGCACTATTATATTACTATAATGATATAAATAGACTATCACAGTATTTGAGAAAATTAAGAGATAAATTGTATACCATTATGTGTCTCGTTAACATTTAAACCCATTTTCTCAGTTAAACCCACTTATCTTAAAATCAATCATTTATTTCATTATATTTCTATATTTCTGAAAGAATCCAACAAATCAATAAACCCAAGTCAAACAGGAAAATATCTAACTCACCCTTACATTGGATTCGTTCCTCTTTCATTTCTAATTATAATCTATCTGGAGTTTTATCCCAAAATTTGAAACAAATATAACAATGGGGTGCATATATATATATATATATATATATATATATATAGGGAAGATAAGAAAGGATGAAAAACCATATGTTTTGAGGGAAACAATTGAGAAGCTACCCAATTTCACCTCCTTCCGACCATAAAAGAAGCTACGTTTGACCAGGGAACGATGAAAACTCGTTGACACTAATTTTTGATGGTGAAGAATGGAAGGAAAAACGATATCCACTAATAACAAAACAAAATTTAAAAAATAAAAAGCAATAAATTAACAAAAAGCTCTTCACAATAAGAACAAAATGGGAGAAAATGTTGAAATCTCCTGTCCATAATACACAAAGGGTCCATAGGCGGCACAAAAAAGGTGACAACCACGACTCCCATGGCCACCAACCTCCCATAACCTCCCCTACAATAATGCCTCAACAAATAAACAAAATAAATGGTAGAAAACACTTGCGTTCTTTTATGTTTAAAAAAACACTTATGCTCTCTACTACAAAAAGATTTTCTAAAAAAGTCAAACTATATCAACAACACTACATCTAAAAATGCACTACACAACAATTCTATAAAAAAAATTAATCCTAGAGTAACAAACTCTTGATGTTTCTTTTCCACAATCAAATAAACATGTTTTACCCACATCTGCCCTAAATTCAATTGGAACTCACATGCTTCTATCCTATGGTTCCAAAGTTTTTTGTCCAAAATTAAATCAATACATAAAAATTGACTTAATTGGACATTTGTTCTTACAAATTTTATTCTCGTATCATATTCTCAAACACTTTTTTAGAATTCCTTAGTAGTAAGTTCTCATCTTCGATTATTAATCTTAATGAGTTAGGAATAAATTGAGATCGAGTGATCACTAATTGGTTTCACGTTTTAACATGGTATAAAATTCTATGTATACAAGCCCCTGAACATGGGCATAATCTGGACTAAGAAAAAACTAATGAGCTGGTGCATATGATTGTATCGTACTGGATAGCTAACCTTTGATTCAATTTCATGTCCTAGCTATCAACAGTTCCATGCGTCAATCAGACCAAATCCAAAAAACAAACAATGTCCCGTCAATGGTTGGGAGGCTTGCCCATAACACCCATCTATTCATACAAGAAGGAGAAGGAAGATGGATTTCAAACTTGGTAAATTCCCAGCAATTTAATTCTCTCGCGTGATAAAAATAAGTTTTCTGCCAACTCCATAGGCCACTCAAATAGCTCAAAGTAAATAATTGTATTTGGTCAAATACCAAATAGAAGTGATGCACTCCAAATGTATGTTTGAATGGGATTTAAAAAAGATGTCCATATGCAGAGAGACACCCATTATTGTGATACGTGTAACGCGGGATTTATCTTCATCGTTCGCTTTCTTGACCGCCAAGGAAAATTGGAAGAGCTGCTCAATTTCTGGTGGTTTTTCCTTATGAAAATCCAGTGACCGTCGAGGATGGAAAATGAAGGTGAACTTTCGAGTCGTTCAATTGACTTTAAGATTCAATTTACCGAAGACAATCTCTATATACATAAGTTCTACCTGTGACACCCCGCCTAATAAAATACCGGGTGATCAGTCCTATATCAAATTAAAACAGGAATCTCATCTGGTTCATTCTTAACATCACTGTCGAAAACTTTTTAAAAACTTGCTAACCACCTAGTATTCAAAAGCTGGTGCCAATTTTATCTTTATTAATCCAAGACAAAATAAGTACAGAATTAAAATAAAACATCCAATGCTGATAGAATCCATCATCACATAGAATAATAAAAAGTCTTGCCGAATAAACCATCGACTATACCAAAATTAAACCAAACTAACAGAGAGTAATAAATCACATACAATCTGAAAATAAACTAAATAAAATTGTGAGTGACATGCTCGAGATAGACTGATATGAATCCCTACTCTAGGAATAAAAAAATATATGCGTCTATGCAAAATCCAAGTTCTTGGAATGAATTCAAGCCTGGCGTCCCTGTGGATGGACACCTAAAAGGTTTTGAAAATATTTGATAGCAAGAGTTAGAAACCAAAATATTTTGAAATTACTTAGCAAGTGATTAAATTGCAATAAATTTAAAATGAAAGAATGCTTTTCATATTTAAGCTAGTGTCGCACTCTCTTGAGTACAGACTCACCCTTCAATTAATGTGTACACCTAATGCTTTCTTTATATCCCACCTAGTCTTCTACCCCGTAACTAGATCTTGGTAAAATTTTTCCCTGACACACTACTCAAACCCGAGTATGTTTAAAATATGATCTATAAGTTATTTACCACTTTAACTTAAATAATCATCTTTTCTTTATGTTCATATAACTTTCACACTTAAAAATTGTTACTAAAGACGTTTAATACAAGACTAAACTATTTAAGTAACTCCGAACTGTTTTTTTGAAGAAACTCTTTTCTAGAAATCAAATCAGTTTTTAATCACAAGATGTGTTTAAAATTTGCACGAGATCAGTTTAAGATTTGTTAACAAAATTTGAAAAACAAAACTAAAACAGTTTTAAATCAACACACTAATCAGAATGAGACGAGGAGATATAGAAAGATTAATGACAAGATATTTTTAACGTGGTAAAAGCTCATCCAACTGAGCAAACATTCACGACTACCTCTACAGAGTAAAAAGAAAAATCCAATAAAACAAAACAAAACAGTTACAAACTATATAACACACATGCACACAAATCAGATCTATACAAGTTTAGGAATGTACCCACTAGTGTCCTTATAACTTTTCTGCAGTTCTGATTGTTGATGTTGTTCTCCCAGTTTGCTAACTTCAACTTTGTTTCAGTCTTTACGTCGACTCTTGTTTTCAAGATCTTATTACCAACACCTTCAGTGTTGTAGTGTGTAAGTGTTTATGATGGTGATCTAACACATGCATGGACACACTCACGCTTATTTTTACAAACAGTCCTAACAAATTACATATAAGATCTATATGTTGTGATTTTCAGTTTCTCTCTTCTTAGTAAACTTGAACCTTATTTGACCTTTTAAAATAAACCCAGAATCCATCGCTATCTTGCTCAGTAGACATATTAAGATCTTAATCAATTTCAGAGTTTTGAAAAATCTTTTGAAATTAAAAATCGCCAAGTGTGATTCTAACTAGGTCAAAGGTCTTGTTTTAAAAGAACTAGAAACAAAAAATGTTATTGTTGATTTTGATGTTAAAAACATTTATAGAAAAGAATCAATAATAGATTTCTCAAGATGAGAAACAACAAATGCAGATCTAGGTGTAATATAACATAAAATGCTCAGATCTAAATTTTTTATGAAACAGAAACCCAGATCTAAGTGTAATGCTTAAGTTGGAAAACAAGATCTCAAAACAAAGAGGTTACAAAACAAAACCACTATCAAACCACTCTAAAAAACTCTCAAACACTCAAGGTTGTGTTTGGTATAAACTGGTTTTGATAAAAGAATTAGGGTTAGAAACAAGGTTTGAACGAACAGGGTTAGGGTTTCTAACTCTGGAATTTCTCTCTCTTCTCTCTACTCTCTTTCTCTCTCTAAAATGACGAAGTGGCAAAAGTCTCCTAATGGATGAGGGTTAGCCTCCTTATATACAAGGCTGAGAAGGATCGAGAAGGGGGTTCGTAATCAATAGCTGAGATCAAGTCTTGCACCATTGACTTCTATCCAACGGTTAGAGGTAAGCGGTTGGTTAAATGCTCTCTGATTGGTGGATAAGAGTTTACAGGGATTGTAACAAGAACCCATGCAGAGCGTTGATAAACTTAACCCAAGGGTTAATAAAACATGCGGGTTTACTCTCTTCGAAGAAACACACATACATCCAATAGGGAAGCAACAGGTGTTAGGCAAATACCAGATAACAAACACGTGTCTAAACTTAATTACATAAGCACCATGATGTCTCTAGCGCTTTTGGTTCCTACCCAAGTGAACATCTCAAGGATAAAAACCAATAACTAGAATTAGAAATTGACCCCAATACTTTTAAATCGAATTTTTAATTAATGAAAAAATTGTTTTAAAATCATTTAAAATTCCCAAAAATTTATTAAAAAATATTTTAAGGAAAATTAACACACACAACACACATACAATCAAATGATGCAATATATGAATAATGTATGCGGTCTTAAAGTGTGTGAGTGATAGTGAATTATACCTTAGATCAATCAAACAAGAGGAATGAAGTGTATAGAAGGGTCTGAGGCTCTTTGGTTTCTAGGATGAGGACTCAATTTTGTCTCTATTTCCAAAATAGATGAGCACTTATACAATATAGACTCAAGTGACTCAAGAGTATAATGTGCTTCAATCTCCCCCTTTAGAAATATGAGACAAAATCTCCTTTGAGTCATCTTGGACTCGTAGGGAAACAAAAAGAGATTGAAAAACCTTTTCTTATACAAAAATTCTATCTACCCATTTCCTAGAACAGATAATTATATAACTCAACTAATTACAATTCAACACCCTAACACAACTGATGAGTATCTGTGCAGAATCCTGCAAATAATCACTAAGATCAAGCCTTTTAGAATATGTACAAAATAAATGAATTCTCACAAGACTCAAATTTCTCCCCCATTTTGTCTCAAATGGACAAAGGAAAAAAATTATGTAAATCCAAGAGTTTATTCGACATAAACCATTCCAATTGATTTACGCAAAGAAATGAATCTATTGTAATCCAAAGGTTTGGTAAACATATCTGCGAGTTGCAAATCAGTAGGAAGACAATTGATTTCTAATTCCTTAGTCTCAACTAATTCGCGTATAAAGTGATGTCTTATTTTTATGTGTTTTGTTCGCAAGTGTTGAACAGTATTTTTAGAGATAATGATCGCGCTTTGATTATCACAATGGAGATGTAATTTTTCCTCTTTAATACCATAATTACTTAGCATTTTCTTAAGCCAAAGTAATTGAGCACAACAACTTCCAGCGGCTATGTATTCGGATTCAGCAGTTGATAAAGAAGTGCAGTTTTGTTTCTTACTACTCCAACATACCAAATTATTACCAATATAATAACATGCGCCTGATGTGCTCTTACTATCGTCAGTACACCCTGCCCAATCGGCATCAGTATATCCTATTATAGTGCTAGGAGTATCATTGGTGTACCAATATCCTAAATTTAGAGTGCCTTTAATGTATTTTATAATTCTTTTAACACAAGATAAATGGCTCTCTTTAGGATTATTTTGATAACGGGCACACACGCAAACATCGTACAGAATATCAGGACGCGAGGCAGTCAGGTATAGAAAGGTTCCTATCATACTACGATATAAAGTTCGATCTACGGATTTCCCAGTTTCATCGTTAGACAGTTTGACCGTAGTACTCATGGGAGTTTTAGCATCTTTTGCACTTTCAAGGCCGAATTTTTTAATAATCTCTAATGCGTATTTGGATTGCAAAACAAATAATCTTTCTGAATTTTGTTTGACTTGAAGACATAAGAAAAATTGTAACTCCCCCATAAGAGACATTTGAAATTCTTTATGCATAATTTCAGAAAAGGATTTAACTTCTGTGGGGGAAGTTGATCCAAAGATGATATCATCTACGTAAGCTTGAGCTATAATGATATGTTTGTTAAAATGTTTGACAAAAAGGGTTTGATAATTTCAACCTCTCATAAAACCTTTGTCTAAGAGAAAGTTGGAAAAGCGCTCATACCAGGCTCTTGGCGCTTGTTTTAGGCCATACAAAGCCTTCTTTAGACGAAAGACATGATTTGGATATTTAGGGTCAATGAACCCTTTTGGTTGTTCTACATAGGTATCCTCATTCAATATTCCATTAAGGATAACAGATTTGACATCCATTTGGTAAAGCGTAAAATGTAAGTAGCAGGCAATAACAAAGAGGAGACGAACAGATTCTAATCGAGTAACAGGAGCAAAAGTCTCGTTAAAAACTATTCCCTTAATTTGAGAATATCCTTGAGCAACTAATCTGGCTTTGTTTCTAATGACTACCCCACTTTCATCAGATTTATTTTTAAATATCCACCGTGTGCCAATAACCTTTTTCTGATCAGGCCTAGGTACAAGATACGAGACATCATGAATGACAAATTGAAGTAATTCTTCCTGCATTGCAGAAATCCAATGAGGATCAGTCAATGCATCATTAAGATTCTTTGGTTCCACAAAAGAAACAAAACATCCATAATGAGCATTGTTTCTTAATTGAGATCTTGTACGAACATGCTCACTAGTGTTACCAACAATGTTATCTATGGGATGGTCTTTAGAAACCCAGTTAGGTACTTTGGGTGTCTCAATAGGTAAAGAATCATCTATTTCAGAAGAGTCATTTACTAAAAAAATTTTAGAGTCTTCTACAATAGTTGGTTCTCCAGTCTTACTCTCTACAGTAGTGTCACTTACAATAACGTTTATGGATTCCATTAAGGTCTTAGTACGAAGATTGTAGATACAATATGCCCTACTGTTAGGAGAATATCCTTAAAAAAATGGCTTTATCTCCACGAGTCTCAAATTTAGATAAGTGTTATCTGTCTTTGCAGACATAACACGTACTACCAAAGGTTCTAAGGTACTTAAGATTTAGCTTCTTCCCATACCAAAGTTCGTAAGGAGTTTGTTTAGAGTTCTTTCTAAGATAGACCCTATTTATAATGTGACCCGCAGTATGAATAGCTTCTACCCAAAAATACTTAGGTAAGGTTTTTTTATGAATCATAACTCGTGCCATCTCTTGAAGGGTACGATTATTTCTCTCAGCTATACCGTTCTGTTAAGGATTCTTAGGAGCACTAAATTCATGTTTGTAACCATTATAGTCACAATACTCTATAACCCCAGTATCAATGAATTCTCCACGTCTATCACTACGGATCCTATTTACTTGAGAGTCTTTCTCATTTTCAATTCGAAGTAAAATATTCAAAAAGTTTTCAAATGTATCAGAATTTTGTTTTAAGAAAGCTACCCAAGTAAATCTGGTGAAGTCATCAACCATAACTAGAATATAACCGTGTCCACAGAGACTAACAGTTCGAGAAGGACCCATAAGGTCCATATGGATGAGCTCCAAGGGTTTAGATGTAAGGATATCTTTGACTTTCTTATGAGGAGCCTTAATAATTTTTCCTTCTTGACAAGAACCATAGATAATGTTAGAAATAGGTTTAATCTTAGGAATGCCTCTAACTATTTCTTGAGAAGACAATCTACTAAGGTTTTCGTAATTTATGTGACCCATACGATTATGCCATATCTCATTGTCATCCATTCTGGCAATTTTACAGACCTCAAAACTATTTTGAACTTTATAACAATTGTCCGGAGTCCTGAGTCCTATAATAATGCACTCACCTTTTTCATTTAAAATTTTATAATTATTCTTTGAAAAGGTGACAGTATGATTTGAGTCACTAAATTGGGAGATACTGAGTATGTTTGCCTTAAGACCTTTTACTAGAAGAACATTTTCAAGTAAAGGTAATCCTTCTTATTGGAGTATTCCTTTACCAATGATTTGAGATGATACACTATCACGAAAAATAACTTTTCCTCCAGCAAAACTGGTTTTGTTTAAGAGTTTGGTATCATACCCAGTCATGTGTTTTGAACATCCAGAGTCTAAATACCAACCAGAGGGAGTGTGTTAGGCTTTCAAAGAAGTAATAAAAAAAATTACACTTCATCTGGGTAATAGGTCATCTTTTCTAACCCAAACAGCTCTAGTTTTCATTTTGCACTTATTTGCTCTTAATTGATAAAATTTGCGAGCATTAGATTTATGTTGAAAAATGTTTTACGCATGAGGATGAATTTTATGGAAAGTAAGAGCATTTGATTTAGAAATGTGTTTAGGAATCCTTCTTGGAAATGATCTTGTAGGTTTGGTCTTTCTCTTTCTATAGTTAGAGTTTTTGTCTGGTTGTCTAGGAAGAACATAATTGTTACGGCTTCTCCTAGAATAGTTAAAGTTTTGGGACACAGGAGTACTATAGACAGGATTGACTAAACGTCTAAAGTATCAACCTTCAAAGGAATGACCATATAAGTCACAGTAAGAGCAATATAGATTGCTCGAGGATGGTATCTCCCTAGGAAAGTCTCTAAACATAGATTTAATGACATTTTTGAGTTGTACCGTATTCCTAAGGATTATAGTTTGAAAGTCAGAATCACTCTTCCTAATTGGGGGACGAACATATTTAGTCTTAGGAAGATTTTCACACTTAGAGCAACTTGATTCCCCAATATCAAACTTTGAATTTTTTCATCAAAATCATTTTTCAGAGATCGAAAATCTGGACAAGTATCTACAGGTCTTTTGCCTCATGACACAAACTTAATTGGTTCAAAGATTTTAGTATGAGTCTTCAAATTGGGGCAAAATCCTATTCCAGTTTGATCATCAGAATTGGTTTTGGAATCAGCAACAAAAGCATCAAAACAATTTTAATTATTTTTAAATTTAGCAAATTTTTTGAAAACAGTTGCTGTCTTTTCTTTGGATTGTTCCAATTCTACTAATAATGTCCCTTTATATTTTTTCTCCAGAGTTTCATTTTCTTCAATCAAATTCTTCAATTTTGATTAAATATTTTGACTTCATTTTCATGAGTTAAACATTGGGAAGTATACTCTTCAGCGTTAAGTTTAACCATCAGACTTACGTCTTCTAATTTCTTAATGAGATCTTTCACTATCTTTTCTAGTCTAGTGCTTTTCTTGAGAGTTTTCACATAAAGTGTGTGAATGTCAGGGAGGTCTTCAGTGTCTGAGTCACTAAGTGCAGTTTATGAAGTGTCCCTTAAGGATTCAATTCTTGAACTCACGCACCCATTGCAATCGTCATTATCGTAATCCCTTTGACTCACACACCCCGTGGTAGAACTAGTAATATTCTCAGAAATTAAAGAATCTAAACCAGTAGCAGCATGATTTATAACAGCAGAAGTAGAGTTATTAGCATCATTCTCATACATAGTCATATCATTATTGTAGATTATTTTGGCAAAGAAAGACACGCAAGGATCAAAACAATCAGAAGATTCAGGTTCCTCAGTTTCAGAATCGCTTGAATCATCCCATGTTTTGCCAATGTTAGCCCTAGTATGTTTATTGGTAGTGTTCAGCTTTGCTCTAGAGTCTTGTGCTATGTGTCATAGTTTTCCACATCTAAAACACTCAATGTTCTTGAAGTCTTTGTTGAGTCTCATGTCCTTGTGATGTTTATCTTGACCTTTCTCATGAGGTTTGTAGTTAGACTGAATTGGATAATTTGGCTTGCCTTGTCTATTTGCCAATTTATTTCTAAATTTGATAATTTTCTTAAATTGTTTTGACATTAAGGAAATTTGATTATCCAAACTATATGTATCACATTCCTCATCATCATTAGTGGAAATAGTGAATTCAGGTTTCATCAAATTAAAGGAAAAACTCAAGTTGGAACTAGTCTGTTTCCTATGGGACTGGGTCATTTGTTTCTTAAATTCTAATTCCATTTCCACAGTTCGTAGTTTACTACTGAGTAATTTAGGAGTGAGATTTTGATCACACATTTCCTCAATAGCATATATTTTTTTGGCAAATTTCTGTGGCAATGATCTCAAAATTTTAGATACAATTTCATATTTGTCATATGTTATCCAATTAGCATGCAGTTTGGTCACAATGTCAGTTAATTTCATGTAAAAGTCATCAAAGGTTTCAGAATCTGACATAATTAGGGAGTTATACTGTTGGATAAGCATTTGAGTTTTATCAGCCTTAACTCTAGTGTCACCTTCATGTGCAGTGATCAGTGTATCCCAAGCTTCCTTAGAAGTGGCACAAGATGAGATCCTTTTGAACTCATGTTCATTTATGGACATAAAAATGGCATTCTTGCCTTTGTTATTGTTTCGAGAAGTTTGCTTCTCTTCTTGTGTGAACTCACTTAATGCTTTCTTAATCCTCTCATTACTTCCTTCAGTGGCTGGTTTAGTAGGATAAGTGTAACCATTTTCAACAATATCCCAGACATCATCTCCTAAGGTTCCTTGTATGAAAGAAACCATTCTTACCTTCCAGTAAGAAAAGTTGTTTCCATCAAAGAGTGGGGGTCTGGTCAAGTTACCAAATATTTCATTTTTCTCGTCCTTTGTTTTGATTTTAAGAAAATAATTTCAGAAAACACAAGATCTTTTAAAAATATTTCCAAAGCTCTGATACTAATTGAAAAACTATTACTAAAGCCGTTTAATACAAGACTAAACTATTTAAGTAACTCCGAACTATTTTTTGAAGAAACTCTTTTCTAGAAATCAAATAAGTTTTTAATCACAAGATGTGTTTAAAATTTGCACGAGATCAGTTCAAGATTTGTTAACAAGTTTTGAAAAACAAAACTAAAACAATTTTAAATTAGCACACTAATCAGAATGAGATGAGGAGATGTAGAAAGATTAATGACAAGATATTTTTAATGTGGTAAACCTCACCCAAATGAGTAAACATCCACGACTCCATCTACGGAGTAAAAAGAAAAATCCACTAAAACAAAATATAACAGTTACAAACTATATAACACATATGCACACAAATCATATCTATAAAGTTTAGGAATGTACCCACTGGTGTCCTTATAATTTTTTTGCAGTTCTGATTGTTGATGTTGTTCTCCCAGTTTGCTAACTTCAACTTTGTTCCAGTCTTTACGTCGACTCTTATTTTCAAGATCTTATTACCAACACCTTCAGTGTTGTAGTGTGTAAGTGTTTGTGATGGTGATCTAACACATCACTCACGCTTATTTTTACAAACAGTCCTAACAAATTACATATAAGATCTATATGCTGTGATTTTCAGTTTCTCTCTTCTTAGTAAACTTGAACCTTATTTGACCTTTTAAAATAAACCCATAATCCACGACTATCTTGCTCAGAAGACGTATTAAGATCTTAATCAATTTCAGAGTTTTGAAAAATCTTTTGAAATTAAAAACCGCCAAGTGTGATTCCAACTACGTCAAAGGTCTTGTTTCAAAAGAACTAGAAACATAAAATGTTATTGTTGATTTTGATGTTAAAAACATTTATAGAAAAGAATCAACAATATATTTCTCAATATGAGAAACAACAAATGCAGATCTAGGTGTAATATAACATAAAATGCTCCGATCTAAAATTTCTATGAAAGAGAAACCCATATCTAAGTGTAATGCTTAAGTTGGAAAACAAGATCTCAAAACAAAGAGGTTACAAAAGAAAGCCACTATCAAACCACTCTAAAAAACTCTCAAACACTCAAGGTTGTGTTTGGTATAAACTGGTTTTGATAAAAGAATTAGGGTTTGAAACAGGGTTTGAACGAACAGGGTTAGGGTTTCTAACTCTGGAATTTCTCTCTCTTCTCTCTTTCTCTCTTTCTCTCTCTAAAATGACGAAGTGGCAAAAGTCTCCTAATGGCTGAGGGTTAGCCTCCTTATATACAAGGCTGAGAAGGATCGAGAAGGGGGTTTCGTAATCAATGTCTAAGATCAAGTCTTGCATCATTGACTTCCATCTAACGGTTAGAGGTAAGCGGTTAGTTAAACGCTCTATGATTGGTGGATAAGAGTTTACAGGGATTGTAACAAGAACGCATGCAGAGCGTTGATAAACTTAATCCAAGGGTTAATAAAACACGCTGGTTTACTCTCTTCGAAGAAACACACATACATCCAATAGGGAAGCAACAGGTGTTAGGCAAATACCGGATAACAAACGCGCGTCTAAACTTAATTACATAAGCATCCTGATGTCTCTAGCACTTTCGGTTCCTACCCAAGTGAACTTTTCAAGGATGAAAACCAATAACCAATATTAGAAATTGACCCCAATACTTTTAAATCCAATTTTTAATTAATGAAAAAATTGTTTTAAAATCATTAAAAATTCCCAAAAATTTATTAAAAAATACTTTAAGGAAAATCAACACACACAACACACATACAATCAAATGATGCAATATATGAATAATGTATGCAGTCTTAAAGTGTGTTAGTGATAGTGAATTATACCTTAGATCAATCAAACAAGAGGAATAAAGTGTATAGAAGGGCCTGAGGCTCTTTGGTTTCTAGGATGGGGACTCAATTTTGTCTCTATTTCCAAACTAGATGAGCACTTATGAAATATAGACTCAAGTGAGTCAAGAGTATAAGGTGCTTCACACACTAGTTATATAATTAATACAATTCTCTCTATGTATTAGATTTCTCGTATATAATTATTTCTCCCATTATATGCATAACACTACCTTACAACATTCACACATATGTTGAATATATATATAATCCATCCTTTCGAGTAATACCTCACCGGATGTAATCTCTAAAGTGCTATCAACCCAGGCTACTCAGTCCCACCTGGAGTTCCGAGACAACTATGGTCCGTCAAATCGGAACGTAAATAATAAACGTAATGGAGGTGGTCATATTCCCCCGAGTATGAGGACATCATCTCAATGCCCCATCTCTGAAATTGGACGCTATGACCTGGGGATACACTCGCCCTACTCCTCAAGATAGGGGATTCACCCACATTGCGCAACCTCCCTCGACAGTACTAGAGTATATGAATTAAATAAATATCTAATAACTGATATTTATAGGCACACAATATATATATATATATATATATATATATATATATATATATATCAAGGTTCTAAAAAACGCGGGGCGTGATTGAGGCGTGGAGGCCAAGCCTTTAGCCTTAGAAGCCTAGGCGGGCCTAGGCGTAAAAAGGCGTGAAAAGGCGTTTAGGTCTTCTTAATATATTTTAATATTTTTTAACCATAACAAGGCTATTAAAATACAAAAAATGCACATATCATAAAAATATGTCTGAATATATGCAAATTAAAATACTATCTGATTATTTTGGATAAGATAATGGTCCGGTTTGTAAATAAATTCTTTAAAAGGAGACATCGTTTCACTAAGGCATTGTTATTTTTTGAAAAATGTGCGCCGTAAGGGTTTTACCAAGAATAAGGCGTGAAAAGCGTAAGGCGAGGCGTTTCTCCTAAGCCTTAAGCCTAGGCGTGCCTAGGCGGGTTTTTTAGAACAGTGATATATATATATATATATACTATCACACACCATATATATATAATTTAAATCCCAACTTTACCGTGTACAAAAATTCGTAGCACTAGCCTATATTTTTCCCGAGTCTATGGTCCGACTCTAATTTAATTAATTTGCCCATTAATTAATTTATTACCTTTTCGAGTCTATAGTTCGACTCAAATTTAATTAATTTACCCATTAATTAATTTATTACCTGTCCGAGTCTATGGTCCGACTTAATTTAATTAATTTACCCATTAATTAATTTATATGCCTTGGTGTCATTCAACCAATATACCCGAACTCTCTCTCTTGGCCCGAAATTTAATATTTCCAACCCATCATTCAATTTCATTCAATTAAGCCTACCCACTTAATTAACAAGGTTTCAAATCACTCAATCATGAACCATAATTCTCAAATTGGATTTATCCTCTACTAAATCCAAGGGTGATTTTTTTCACGAATTCAAACCCTAAATTAAAATTTGCCTCACGAATCTGTCCAGATTTTTAAAATGCCATTTTGGGGAATTTTGGAGCCATTTTTGGAGAAAATGCATCAGAGAACAAAATGTAGAAAACGCGAAACCTCACTTTCTGCCCAGATTTTACCCACAAAGCCCTCAAAGACTTGTTCTAAATTCACCCATTTGATTATATCAATTTAGCTACATCATCTACACAAATTGGGACATCAAAACCACATCATTTTATCATCTCTACATATTTATAAATTCCAAATATGAAATCTCCAAATTAAGTTGATTTGAAACATCCACAGATTTAAAACCCAATTTGTGTGTCACTCACAACCTAAAACCATTAGTTTACACCTACTATGATATGAATTGAAGACAACAAATAAATTTCAAGGCAAGTTTAACCACTCGCCTTAGGATTCGTAGTGTCTGATAAATCCTTTAGTGTAGAGATTTGGTTTGTTGAAAAACACCTCCCTTGTTCTTCCTTTTGTCTCCCAAGAGTTCTCCCTCTTTGTTCCTATATGTTCTCATATTTCTAATGTGAGTTATGGATGCCAACAACTCCGAAACTTAATTTTTTTTTATCTCCAAATCCCGTTTTTAGTCATATGGACCTATTAAAATGACCCAATTATCCCCATGTGGGCCCGATTATGCCCAAAAGTACCCCGTGACCCATTTACCACCCCCAGGTACACTTTTTGACTTTCTCGGCCCATCCGAACTCAATGGTGTACTCAGAATTGACATCCAAGTTAATTTAAAAAATCTTTATCTCACACCCAAATTATTCTATACCCGACTCCCGGATGAGATTATAAATGCCACGTAACTAATGCATGTTATGACGGAATTGAGTTATTACTATTCACTTAGTAATTTAAATTTCATAAATATTCACCACTTACTCTCCGATTAATATTTATATAAATATTACCATAATTAATTCAATTAAATTATGACACACAAGTAATTTAAAAATTTTCGAATTAATTAAATATTAGATGCACAGAGATACAATGTGTTACACTACCTC
Organism: Sambucus nigra; assembly: GCA_949130495.1. Classification (NCBI taxonomy): domain Eukaryota; kingdom Viridiplantae; phylum Streptophyta; class Magnoliopsida; order Dipsacales; family Adoxaceae; genus Sambucus; species Sambucus nigra. The sequence continues at coordinate 79,429,839 of OX422223.1, forward strand.
TGCCATCTGCGATCATGGTGTTGGTGCACACCCATAAACCCCTATCTTCAAAACCCCACTCACAATCGTGACCCACATATTTCACCACCAAAAATCCAAATCCAATCCCACCACCAAAAATCCCACCGATCATATCTAAACCTCAAAATCTAACACTACAACTTGAAACCTATCCTAATTCGACTTCTGGGTTTCATTAAAATCTAGATTTCGATTGCTACTTTTGCTTCAATTTTGGAACTGTAAGTTTATTTTGGGTTGATAAGAGAGAGAAAATGGTGGGGGAGACTTTGGGGTGGGAGCTAGAAATCGGGGGGTGGCGTGATTGGGTGGGGGTGGGAAATGGCCGTGTATGTGACTCTGTGTGTCTGTGTGTGTGTGCTAAAGAGAGAGAGAGAGGGAGAGAGAGAGAGAGAGAGATATTTTTGGGTGAGAATGTGTAGAGAGAAAAACGAAATGAAATTTTATCGCGAGAGGTAATAATGGGTTTAATAGGAGATGAAAGGGTAGGAAATTGGAAGAACAGGGAGAAGAAGATACAGGGACGGGAGAAAAAAATGCATAGGCGAAAAGGAGATCTTGAAAAACTGAATAGTTGACAAAGAGAGTTAAAGAGAAGTTCCGCATAGAGAGCTAAATGGGTTATAGGAGGTGCCACGTGGACATCTTAACTGAGAGGGAGTCTTAGCTCTCTTGTATAACATTTTATAGTATATAATAGATAGATTATAACAAAATCTAGGCCTTGTTAGGCTCATTGTATAATAGATAATGAACATTTAGGGCTATTTTAGTATATAAAAAGAAAAATTAGATTTTTCAGTATAACAAGTGCAAAATTTAGTGGGTAAGTCCAAATTAGATTTTTTTCAAGACACAAATCTTCATCAAATTGGTTTTTAAAAAAAATCATTTTGTGTTAACACCCAAAAATGTGAGTATATTTTTAATGATGATTTCACCAACCAAAATACAACCAATAAAATGGTATTTTGATCCAAATCAAATACCTCACCCCTTAGTCTATAAATAGGACCCCGCGACTCATTATTTTACACAGAAAACTTTAGATAGCCTTTAGAAACAATTGTTGGTAGTTCTAGAGTTTACTTTTGAGGGTCAAGAATTGTTCTTTTTTGAGAAGAAATTTGTCAATATCAATTGTAAGGCACTATTATTTTGCAAGTTGATTTATTAATAAAAATTAGTATTCATTCTTGCACTTTTATTTTATTTTCAATGATGCTAGCTTAATTTCTTTACTAGGACTTGATGAAGTTTATTATGTTGTATTAATATTGTGTATTATTTAAATTCAGTTTCATTTAAAACGACACAAGAGTGTGTTTTAAACCTTCGACTTTGTTTAAAAATTCATTTTATTTATTTATTTTGAGTTTGAGTACTTTTTTTGGGATATACTTTTATTAAATTAATTGATATCTCATGCTTAAGGACTAAACTTTGAAATTTAAAAGTGGATTTTTAAAGGAATATGGATTTTAACCGTCTAAATTTAGAGATGTTAAATTTTATTGTGAACGTCAACATGTTATTTTTTGAATTAAACGCGGCGAGGGTCGGTTTAATTTGTGTTATAAAATCGAAAACGACGAGTTTTAGTTAAATGTGATAAATGGATCCAAGGTCCAAGTTTTCTCGCACACTTGATTATGTCGTTTATATTTGCACTTTTTATTTGTGTTAGCGTAGTTTAATAGTTAATCTCATATATTAAACCATTTCGTTTAATTGGATAGTCATAATTATTTTAAGTGAAAAAATTGACAAATCTCAGTGGGTTCGACCCGTACTTACATTCGTTATTCTATCATATCTTACGCACTTACGGTATTTTATAAATTGACAACAATTTTTTGGCGTCGCTCCTCGGGATTTGTTCATTTTTTTAAAAAGAAGTTGTGACTTTCGGACTAGTTTTATTTTTACTTTTTGCATTTTTATTAGTAAAAATTTTTTTAAAAAAATTTAGAAAACATGAAAAAAATTCGGTAGCTATTTTTTTTTTAGTTTGTTAAAAAAAAACAGATTTAAGCTTTTTTTTAGTAAATAGTAGTTTTAACACTAGTTTATCACAAAAAATTGAAAAAAAAATAGTTTCTGAAAATTTTCCAAATCACTTTTTAGAAAGTAGTTCATAAAAAAATTAAAAATAATCAAAAATAATTTTAAAAAATTAAAAAAAAAATAGTTTTTATTTCTAGTAGTAATTTTGCTATTTCCAAATATAAAATAAAAAAACTAAAAATTAATTTCGTAAGTGTGTTTGGTTATTTTTTATTATTTTGGGTTAAATACACCACTAGTACGTGTGTTGTATTATTTTTTTATTAGTTTTTTTGTGTGTCGCACTTTATGCTTGGTGTGATCTTTTTGTGTTATTTTTCAGTAGCACAAATAAAAAAAACTACAAAAAGAAGAAGAGAAAAAGTTGAAAAAGTGTGGAACTATGAGCGTACTGAAGAATACTTTGCAATCTGACCACGAGCACAAGGAACTCTCGGGGATGATTGAAATGCAGGCAACGTTTTTTCTTCAATCTATATTAACTTGAAATTTATCTCGACGTAAATAAGTGATCATAAAAAGTCCACGTCGAAGGTACATTTTTGTGTACTCCTATATGGTTTAATTTCGTATTTAAATTAGCATGTTGCATAAATTGAGTTAAGGGCAAAATTTGTGTGAAAGATAAGGTGGGGATTTCATCACCCTTCCTTGGCCCAAAAATCACTAATTAGCCAAGCATTTTCATATCACTAGCCATCACATTTAATTTAAAACCAAGTTGATATCACACAGCTCATAGAAAAATTCTTAACGAGGATAGAATTTAAAGCTACCCCAACGCGAACTTGTCAAATCGATTCCAATTTACCTTGTTTAGGATCGGTGGTTTTTAATGTGTCTTCGTACTGAACTCCTACCTGGAGGTAAAATTAATATTTGAGGCAATAACTGTAGTTAGTCGTCTTTCAAATGATCAATTGTCAAAGATTAAGACCTTTCTAATTAGTGAGATTAATTCAGAGACCCCCGTTGTCATGGATTAATCCTAAAAAAACTAGAATTTAAAATTAAAATTTCCATAACTTAATTTAGATAATTCAAATTTCTTTGTTCTAGTTTAGGAATTACGTGATTTTGAGTGGAAATATTTGCTTTTGCATTCCTTAAAAAAATTCAAAAACAAAAAAATAAATAAAAAAAGGATAAAAAAGAGAAATTTGAGTGAGCTCAGCGTATGCAAAATTGGTGTCGAGATCATACCGATCGTTTGTCGAGTGTGGAGTTTATCATTCCCAATACTTCATAGGTAGATTTTCGATATTCATCGAGATGGAAGATGAGTTATCACCATATGCCCTTAAAGATTTCATTTATCCAACTTGTTCTGGTCAAACTTCATGCATACTTCTATCCGAGCACAACACGAACAATTTCTAATTTTATCCGGGAATAATCCAATTGTTGCCCATATTTTGAGGAATCAAAAAAATGGATATGTACCTCCACCTGCATGAGTTTAAAGATATTTGTAGGACCATTAAGTATCATCAACCCAATGATGAGGTTATTAAAATAATATTTTTCCTGTTCTCATTGAAAGACAAAGCAAAGAGTTGGTTTAACTCATTAGAACTCGAGTCCATAACCATGTGAAATCAAATGAGTGTTGCAGTTTTACAAAATTCTTCCCCAACAAAAAGACAACATCAATACGTCTCTCCATCAACACATTAACCAAAGAGAGGGATAAGCCTCGTGAATAAATTTGGAGAGGTTCAAGGATTTTCTACTGCAATGCGTACATGATGGGATTGAATTGGGTCACCAAGTCCAAATTTTTTATGAGGGGTTTGATTTTAATAATTGAGCCATTCTTGTGTTAATGTGCAATGGTGATTTCACTAAGAAATTCGAGGCCGACACATGGGTATTCCTAGATCCATATCAAAGAATTCCCATCGATGGGCACCCAATTGAGAATTTACGCCCACCATGTCCAATGACGGTGTTGCTCACCATGTCAAACAAAGTTTTAATTTAAATGCCAAAATGACCAACTTGGCCCGATATATAAAAACTTTAGAGACGAGTAAAGGGAGAACCCATGCCTCACCCGTAGCCATCCAACACGTATCCACCCCCATGTGTCTGTGTTGTGACGTGTTTGATCATTTAGTTAAAAATCGACTCACTCTCTCGGCTAACAAGGTTTTAGCTGAGCAAGTGAATGTCCTTTACCAAAGTGGACCAAAGTACGACTCGTATTCCATTGCGTACAATTTAGGGTGGCGATTCCACCCCAATATTTCATGGTCTAAAGGCCAGTTCGAAGGGATGTTGATTAGTCTTTAGGTAACCCACCACCGAGTTTCAAATATAATGACCTTTCACCATCGTATCCTTCATCTAAAAAGATACCCTCCAATTTTAGCAGTTAACCCTCCAATCCACCCAACAGAGCTTGCACGTGAACACTCAATACATAGATAAACTTAATGTTCAAGTGAGATAATTAGCAAATGTTTTAAGTGAGAGGAAAAGGGAACATTTTTGAGTCAACCTAAGCCCAATCCCAAAGGTAACATGCCTAAAGTTTAATATTTTTTTCATAACAAAAACGGTTCATCACAAGCGTGAATCCGAGAAGATATAAAATCCATCATCATGCTTAGGTCCAGTAAGAAAGTAAAAACTAATGTCTTACCACCCACCAAGAGTGAATTTGAGAAACATAAGAAGAAGTAATATCTACCCATGAATCCAACTTCGTCTCCACCCCTATTTTTTGAGCCACCTGTAGAGACCTATGTTCCAAAAGCTTCGTTTACCCAACATTTGGAGCCACAAAAGAGAAAGCCCAAGTGGAATAGATATTGGAAGTGTTGAAGAAAGTACAAATTAATATCCCACTTCTTGACTCTATACAACAAATCTCGTCCTACATTAAATTTTTAAAGGATCTTTGTACCTTCAAAAGAAACACCAACGTGCCTAAGAAAGATTTTCTCACCAAGTAAGCTAGATTGAATATTTTGTTTAAAACTACCATCAAGTATAAGGATTTCGGGACTTCGACGATCTCTATCAAGATAGGCGAGCATCACTTCGAGAAAGCTCTCTTAGACTTAGGACCAAGTGTGAATATTCCTTTGTACACCTTGTACGAGACACTAGGTTTAGGGGACTTAAAGACCATTAATATGGTCTTATCCTTAGCCGACCTATCGATTAAGTTACCTAGAGGTGTTGCAGGGGATGTGTTGATTAAAGTAGGTGAGTTTATCTTTCCAGCAGACTTTATGTTCTTAGACACTAAACACGTACTAAAATCATCCATGCAAATCCTTATCATAATCGATCGATCCTTTTTGGCTACTTCTGATGTTGCCATTCAATGTCGGACTGGGCAAGTGAACCTGTCATTTGGGAATATGACCATGGGTTTGCATGTGTTTAATTTAGAGATGCCAAAATCTAATAAGGGAGAGGATGAAGTCAAGTAACTTCAAGAAGTAAACGATGTCACTATCCGATTTACATGCCTAGACACCTGATTTGTCTCTAGATATAAGTTTTGAAGATTTAAGAAAGAATTAGGTCCGATTGATGAGGATATCACTGTTGAAGTCCAATCATTATTGGACACATTTTATCACTTAGATGAAAGCGATTGGGACGATAAGATAGATTAGTTCCTTCTTTGTTAATGTGGAATTGAGCCTTTAGAGAGTATGCTGACTCATGAGGTTTTATCTATCAGTGACGATATGGTTGAGAAAATCATTCGAGCATTTTTGTTTGGTGACGTGTGTTTTATCACTTCACATTTTTCTTTTCCACCACATCTATCATCTTGGTCATTCGAGTGTTTTGATGAGATCAACAACATGATTAGAGTTTCGTCCGACATAGAGCCCGATTTACTCATTCTCAAGTTTGATGGAAATATAGATGTATAGCATCATTCGAGATTCCACTGTAAGAGTATGTTCGGGTCTAACCATTTATGCTATAATGTGGTTGTGAACCACCATAATTCCACTTATTGCATTCATTATATGCCTCCATGTGTATAATTTTTCTATTGGGTTGACTCCCAATTGTTCGGACTTTTGATTTATGATGCAATGAACGTGAGATCGATTGAAATTTGGTAACAAGTGGAATGCACGAGTAATATCATCCTTTTACTTCTTTACTTTATTTGCATTGTTCATATCTTTATTTGAGCATACATTGACGACAATGTAAAATTTAGTTTTGGGGGTAAAGATGGTATTTTTGTAAAAAATATAAAAAATTCAAAAAAAATAATAAGATCGAAATTGGATATGATCGGGGAAAAAAATGAAAAATTCAAAAAATAATTAAGTTTTGAAATGATTTTTTAATATAGAATTAATTCACGAATCTCTCAACTTATGAATTTTTTACACATTAGCCAAATAATATGATCGAATATGATTATTGAGGCGAAATTAATATGATTAATGAATAAATGTGAAGATTTTAACCCATTGAGATTTTGTGCCATTCATCATTTCTGAGAAATTCAAATCAATCCAAGTTAAAATAACTCAAATTTTTCTTTGGTGATAAATTCTTTGATGATCTCAATTTTTTTATTTTGTTTAATTACATAAAACAAAAAGTTGAAATTTGAATATTAAGTACTAAAAGTCTTAGTAAGTCATATTGAGACACAAATTAACTTAACGAAACTTGAGAAATGAGATTAAGTCATCATTTAAAAGCCCAAAAATTAAGTCTAACTCCAACATTTTACATTATTCTGTTGCAAGCCCATTTGAGCCAAAAAATAATCCCTTTATTGAAAACCTATTATCCTACCCATTCCAACTGGGAGTTAAAAGCACATAAAAAAGAAGCCATACCCATTTTTCTTAAAATATAAGGGTAAAATTATGGTAGGAAAAAGGCCAAAAAGAAAAGAAAGTTTACAAAAATGATGTGCGGAAATAAAAGAAAGAAAAAAGGGGGGAAGAAAGAAAGAAAGAATGAGAAAATGAAATTAAAAATAAAAATAAAAGAGATGTGTCTTTTAAAGGGAAAAAAAGAAAAGATAAAAGAAAATTAGAGGTTAGAAAAAGAGTTTAAAAGTCGAAATAAAAAAAATCTCTATATTCTAAAAATATTTGAACTTCAAAAGACATTGTTTCTATCCAAAACTTAAGCCTGTAATACAAAGGAAGAAAGTCATAATCGATCTCAAGTGAAGTTCGTTATAGTGTGGAGAGAAGATATATAGGGTCTATGGGATGATTCAATATTTTTAAAAAGTAATCGATTTTTGTTCATGAGATCATATTCATCCATTAAAGAATATTTCTTTTTTTGATAATTTATATGTGAAATTCGGTCATCTATATTTACTCTTTTATTCACATATATTGAGAGAAAATAGCCCATCTTTGGGTGTTCGATTGTAAGTGCATTAAGTGAGATTTTGAAATCAAAATTAACTTTTGGATAAGAAAAATAATGATCAAATCTTTTAAAATGGACGATTATAGTGGCTACACACATGCACGAAAAGTTGAGATTGAAAAGCGAAGTTTTACTATATTTATGAAGTTTGCATTTGAGACTTGGTTATATTAATTTTGCATCTTTTCTAATTGAGTTATTGTTTTGAATTTTGTGTATATATTCACTACAACCCCTCACGAGACAAAACTAATCCACTAGGGAAACCTAGGAGTTTAATGGTTGGTTGCACATGCTAAGTGCAATCGTGATTCCTACGAAAATGAGTTAGATTTTAAATTTTTAGTTTTGATCGAGAACTAGAAAAGTTTAGGTTTTGGAGTATTTGATGGGCTTATTATTACCAAATATAGGTCTTGTTAGGTGCATTGTATCATAAATAATGAGCACTTAGAGTTATTTTAGTAAATAAAAAGAAAAATACAAGTTTGAGTAAAATTCAAGTTAAAAGTGCAATTTTAGTAACTCTGGGAGATAAATTCATTATTTAGAAGCTTTATGGGACTAATAATGATTTCTAAAAGTTTATCTTGACAATATAAAGTTTTTTTTTCCTGAAATCTGGCTGAATTCGGAGTTAAAACATAAAAATTATGAAATTCGGTGTCTAAAATACAAATAAGGATAAATAAAAAAATCTCTAAAGTTTATGCGTTTGAAATTGAATTAATATAAGTTGTTTTATATTTTTACATGCAACCATGAAGTTTGGTGAAGATCCAACATCATCTGGTAAAGTTATGAAGTTATGGAGTTCAAAATGGAAATATATGAAATTCAGCTTCCATAAGAGTTTAAATATAATTAGATCCAATAAGATAATTGAGACTCTTCTTAGACTAGATGGTTCGTGCTTGCGCAATACTTTCCAGAGGTCACGGGTTCAATTCTCCAGGCCCTTAGATGTTTTTGTAATAGGTGCAACAAATTAAAATAAGATTTTTTCCAAGACACAAATCTTCATCATATCGGTATATTCCATTTTGTGTCAAACATCCAAAAACATGAGTATATTTTTAATGTTTATTTTTGGAATAATTACTAACCCCAATAGAAATAAAATGGTATTTTCATCCTAATTAAATACCTCACCCTTGACCTTTAAATATGACCATTGGGCTCATTATTTAACATATAAAATTTTAGAGAGCCTTAAGAGACAATTGTTAGTAGTTTTAGAGTTTATTTTTGAGGGCCAAGAATTGCTCTTTTGTGAAAAGAAATTTGGCCACCTCAATTGTAAGGCACTATTATTTTATAAGTTAATTTATTAATGAAAATTAGTATTCATTCTTGCGGGACTAGGTGAAATTTATTATGTTAAATAATCTTGTGTGTAATTTAAATTCATTTTTATTTCCCGACTTGTTTTAATAGCTTTAAAAATTCGGTATTCATTTAAAACAACACAAGAGTGTGTTTTAAACCTTCGACTTTGTTTTAAATTTTTTATGTTTTTATTTTGAGTATGAGTACTTTTTGATGGGTTATACTTTTATTAAATTAATTGATATCTCATGCTTAAAGACTATACTTTGAAATTAAAAAGTAAACTTTTTAAGGAAATATGAATTTTAGTCGTCTAAATTTAGAGACGCTCTAAACTTGTCAAAATATGTTAAATGTATTTTTATACTAAATTCACATAATCACCTCGATAGGTATACACTCCTTCACACCATGAACAATAACATTTATAACTTCTACTCCCATTTCATCATTTCATTATTTAATAATCGCATAAAATTCCCAAACAGGGTAGGATAAGAACCCTCGGTTTGAGAACAAATATCAATCCACTCACGATATCTCATAATTCAAGGCACACGAGTCTCGAAGAAAGATTCTAAATCAAGGGAACATTACCAATACACATATCATGTAGAGAACATCTCTTCAAATCTATAATGGGTGTTAGCAGAGGTTGAGGGAGGTGAATGTGATTTGGAAGTCATTTTAATAGCTTGAAATCATGAACCAAGACAAAAAGCACATAATTTATATGAGTAAATAATATTATCAATAGATAATCCAAAGGATATTGTACCAAACATATGTAAGAGAGCTTCATATAAGACACAATGTTGAATTTCTCTCATACTCGACACTAGAGCATCAAAGTTCTAAAATGAGTGAAACTAAGTAATAAATCACAAGGCCAGATACAAGAATTAATATTCTAAGCAAAAAGAATCTTGTCTCAAGACAAATAAATTCAACTTTCATAAGCAAAACTCAAAATACAAAACAAAAGGCTACAACAACAAACCCTAATAACTAAGGAAAAAAATCCATAAAATCTAGGAAGAAATCTTACAAAGATGATGAATAGCCACTTATATCTAGAAGATAAATACCTAAACCCCTAAGATTTGATAATGGTTAGAAGAGAGATGAGAAAAAAATTCAAAGGTAGATAGGTTTGGGTGGGAAGGAATAAAACTTCAAAATATAGATGTTAAAGAAACTTTGCTCTCTTAGATCGATTCGCCAATGCGGCGATCAAGCTTCACTGGTCGGAGCAGTTTTTACTGATGATACGAGAAATCGTACACAGGTAGATCTCGTGCCAACAAATCAAGTATGAAGTGTAGAATAAATAGATAAAGCAAGCAAACAGAGAGTAGACAAGATATAGAGTGGTTCAACCCCTAAAATGGGCCTACGTCCACTGTGTTGCTTCCTTCTCATTATGTACATTGCATTGTACAATATTATCATGCCTATAGAGGTGTACAAGTATGAGAATAAAGGAGAGTACATGATAGTTTAGAGATTCCGGTGAGCCCGTGAGGTGGCTGTGACGTAGATTCTAGGCCTCCAAAGCTTATGTTAGGGTGATGTAGAGGGAATTTATGTTGTAGTGCCTCGGGTGTGTTTGGAACCGATCTCCCTCTTTCAGGCGTGAACCTCTACTTATAAGGTAGTGTGTTGAATCACGTGCCCTGAGCTCGTGGCGTACACCAAATCTGCAGTAGATGTGGATGAGGGTGTGCGGCCCAAAGCAGTAGCGCTGCTGTTGAAGGGGGTCCGCGGATCTTAAGCTGGTCACCCGCGGCCTCTTATGGTGAGGGCTGCACCCTTCAGTTGTTCTGGCCGCGCCTTGAGTAAGATACCTGCCGCGGCCTGTGTGGCCTATCCGATTGTAGAAGTACTACCATGGCAGGGTGCTATACTTGTACTATGAATAAGCCCCCAAACCGTAGTGCCAAGGGAGATATATTGGGACTGCGGCTAAGTAGCCTAGGTGCCGCGGTGCTTCCAAAGAGACGATTCATCTCCCGCGCTCCCTTATATAAATTATTTCTAGCCCTGGACTTCATTACGTTTCCAAATCTTTTGAGAGCAAATCGAGAGCGAAACTCTGCACATTTCTTCCTGCATATTCCAGCAACCCTCCGAGGCGGTGTGTGGCAGTTCAAGGTGGTTTGTAGCTGATCTTCTCAATCCTTTTCATTCCCAGGTGATTTTTCAACCACTGTTTACAATTTTCTTCCGTTTTTACGCCTTCCCTGATTCATTTGCTAGAAATCTAGGCTTTTACTTGTTCGTTTTGCTTTTTGTCACATATGCTGCATATGAAAAACACATCACTGTTCTTGATGTTCATAGCCGAACCCTCCACATTCTGTGAATTTGATCTTAGAATAGTTAAAAATTATTTAATCAATTGTTTAGGACAGAGGCCGCGGTAACATAGGATTATAATAATCGTCTGAACTTGCAATTCTGCGTCAAACCGTGCTAAATGGCCGCGGCCCCCCAAGCCGTCATCCGCGGTAACAAATTAACTTAATCCCCCCTGGTCATCTCGGAACTGCCTTAAAACTTTCATGAGCCTTAAAACTTTCATGATCCCAAGACATCCATGTAAAATAACTGTTGTTGCTACTAGAGCATATCGAGTTGTCTGAAGAATTAGGAATGGCCATGGTCGGGAATGCCTTAAAGCAATTCTGTCTTATTTTCGTGGCAGCACATGTTCCATAAATATGGATGTGGCCGCGGCCAGTTGGTACCGTTTGGTCCCATAAGCAATAGAGTTCGTCCATTAATAACCGTATTAGGGACGTAGTTCCAGCTTGTAAGACTTAAAAAATAACCTTCTGCGGCTTCTTGAAGTCTTACAAGTCATACTGGCTGCGGCGCCTAACTGCGAATTCTGCTTTTCAGGTACTACTGGAGCCATATGAGCTTTGACCCAGACGAGTTCCTTAGAGGCTTTTGGGCAAAGCATTTTGGGACTTCTCCCCCAAAACTTACTTCCTTGCCCCCTCTGAGATCAATTGGGCCCTGCAAACTGAAAGATTGCCCGAACTGCGTGATAATTGACTCAACCTTCGAGAATTCTGCATCTGGGAAGGATTCCCCATCTCAGATGGAAGAGGAAGCCAACTCAAGTACCCATCCCATGGGAGAAGGAGATATTGTCGCGGCTGCCAGAAATAAGCCTGGAGGTACATCAGGGAGGGTTGCAAAACCATTGGCCGCGCTTGACATCCGCGGCTCGATGACCCAAGATTGGGTTGAGCAGGTTGCTGAGGCTTTCGAGTTTCTAGAAAACTTGATGTGTTCAGCCCCTGCCGCGAACCAAAGACCGTGCACGGTTATTTCTGACGATGGGATTTGCTTCCCTTTGCACGCGTTCATCTATGGGCTGTGGCTGCCTGTTCCTGTTCCCATCCGTCGCATTTTCCAGACAATGAAACTGGCTCCAGCTCAGTTAGACCCCAACGGTTGGAGAGCTGTTCTTGATACAGTTGTCCTTTGGGAGAAGTTGTTCAAAAAGGACATTACTCCCGCGAAGTTCTTTCACTTCTACCGCCCAAAGGAGAACTCAGTAAAGTTCGCGGGCTACTACTATTTTTCTAGCCGCGGTAGGGACGAGACCCTTTACACTGGGAGACCGACCAGTGTGAAAAACTGGAAGGGGAAATATTTTTATATCTTCGGTGAAGGCTGGGAGATGCACCCCGAGGAGAATGAAAGATAGAGATCATATAAAATGCCGCGGGAGTGGGGTTCACCCTCAAAACTAGGTATAAGATTATAGCCGTGTCCTTTAATTTCACTTGACTTCTACTAACTTGAATTGTATTTTCTTTCTGCAGCCCTTGATAATCTGCACTTGAACCCGCGACAGGAAAAAAGAGTTGCTGAGGCTGCGGAATTTCCTGCTGAGCATAAGAAGTTCAGCATACTTGTAACGTCGGCCACTATATTTGAGGCGGGATTCTTCCCAAACAAATCAATTCCTTAACATATGGGCGCAGAAGGTAATTAACTGTGCCATTGTTTTCATTCCGCGGTCATTTTATTCTCTTGGAACTTGTTGAACTCATGCCATTCTTTTTCAGGTGAAGAGGTTGATAGGGAGCTGCTGGCTGCGCAGCTGGCAGAGATGGATGAGGACGCGGTCATCCTGAATAACACCGCGCGAAGCAGAAAAAAGAAGCGGTCTAGATCCAAGGTACAAGCCGCGGCCTCCGCTGGAGATAAGACCACAGAACCTGCCGCGAATCAGGTGGTTCATGATGAAACCCATGTGCATCATGAACATTTTGATGACGACATAGAGGAAAATTTGGCCGCGACCGGACTGATGTCAGCGGAAATTCCCCTCCAACCATCCTCTCCTCCCCCACCAAATGTAGTGGCCGTCAATGCAAATTTGCCACCTCCCCAATTCCGCGAAGAGTCCGGGCCAGACGGTAGGCCAAGGCCTCAACTAAGGCAGCCTGACCCAAATTCCTCCTGGGACACTACTGCAAAGGCTGCACGGAGAATGAAGCGAGCCTTGGATGTCGCGGACCTCGACAGACTTGTTGGGGAGGATCACGAAGATCTGGAGGATTGTGGCCTCCACAACCTTCTCAGGGTATGTACTAGTCATTTAATCTTCGTATCTCATATTTTTCTGTACTTTTGCTAACGTCTCTTATTTCATATACAGGCCGCGGATGTGATTGTGGTCCAGAAAAGGAAGTACGAGGCTTTGTACAGGATGAAAGAGGCCGAGAAGAGTGCTCATGTTGCGGACCTACAGTCTGCCCGGACCTCTTCTTTTGAGGCCGGGAAAGCTTCTTCTACCGCGGCCCTCCAGGCAGCCCATATGGACCTGGAGAGGGCCAACAAGGCCAGAGAGGAAGCGGAAGAGAATTTCAATCAGGCCGCGGAATCTCTGAAATCATCGTAGGCCCAAACAGCCGAAGCCGCCCGTGTTGTAGAGATTGCAAGTTCCAAGCTTTCCCTCCTCCAGCAAAAATACCAAGAGCTTGAAGCCAAGTCTTCTCAGAAGGACGAAGCCCATGCCGCGGCCATAAAAAAGATGGAAGTTAATCATGGCGACGCCCTCCAGCTAGCCATAGATCATGCCGTGGAGTCCTTCAAAGGCTCCAAGGATTTCTTCCTTACCAATAACAGGGCATACCTCCGCAGCTATCAGGAGTTGCGACAGAGAATCATTAAAAATTTCCCTGACGCCAAGGAGACGGTCCTCGCTTGGAAATTAAGTGATGCAGAACATCAGGAATGCATTGCTGAGCTGAGGGCCGCGGCTGAAGAGAGAGCAAGGCTGATAGCCCAAGTAGAGGCAGAGGCAGCGGCTGAGGACGGGGAGACAGAGACTGCGGCGGGCGGTGATGAGGCTGATGATGCAGCCTCTTAGATTTTTAATTTCTGTTGCATCTTTGTAATTTTGAACTTTGTTGTGGCTGCGGCCCTCATTTCTGTAATCCAAGTTTATTAATACAAGGGCTGCAGCCATATTTTTATCACTTCTTAATATTCCTTTCTTTTCTGCATTGCATGTTTTACCCTGCCTGCTATAATGAATGGTTGCATGTTACTGCCTCATATTTGTAACTTGCTTTCTGTATTGAATGAACTTGTAGTACTTGTAACTAGGTCCGCGGCAGCATAGCATAATTCGATGCAATCTTGCTCTTGTTAATCATCCGCGGTGCCCTTTTTTTTTTTTTTGCTTTACCTTAGCATTACCGTAGGGCTGTGATCCCCAGGCCGCGGTGCCAATGAAGTCTGGTTTTGGGGCCACGGCTTGATTTCTTCAATTTTCTGTAGAAGCCGTGGTGATTTGAACGAGGGCAACTACTCTGAATCCAAGCCCACCTCAGCGACTCAATCGCTTTTTTCCATCTAGCTGTGGCAGGTTGCCATCCAGCACGAGGGTAGTGGTGGTTGAGGATGTCGCAGCATCTATTTGACTGCTGACAAGATAATGGGGCTGCAGAACCTTGCCCCTGGGAAACCGAAGCCACCCTTCTGTGGGTTTGACATGCCTCATGATCATGATGACCGAGCCTCCAATATCCGATTCGATTGTCTTTCATGGCTTTCCTTTAGTCGATCTTGGGACACTATGAAGCCTCCCCAGGCTGGGTTACATTATTAAGCCACCCACAGCTAATATGCGAGACACTATCAAGCCTCTCCAGGCTGGGTTATGTTGTTAAGCCACCCACAGCTAATATGCGAGATACTATCAAGCCTCTCCAGGCTAGGTTATGTTGTTAAGGCACCCACAGCTAATATGCGAGATACTATCAAGCCTCTCCAGGTTGGGTTATGTTGTTAAGCCACCCACAGCTAATATGCGAGATACTATCAAGCCTCTCCAGGCTGGGTTATGTTGTTAAGCCACCCACAGCTAATATGTGAGATAATATCAAGCCTCTCCAGGCTGGGTTATGTTGTTAAGCCACCCACAGCTAATATGCGAGATACTATCAAGCCTCTCCAGGCTGGGTTATGTTATTAAGCCACCCACAGCTAATATGCGAGATACTATCAAGCCTCTCCAGGCTGGGTTATGTTATTAAGCCACCCACAGGTAATAATACATATAAATCCATTCCTGGCTCGATGACGAGTCCCAAAAGCTAAGAATGGGCGTTATAAGCCCCCGTGGCTGACGTCGCACTTCAAGAGCAGAGAATTGGCGTTGTAGGCCCTGGTGGTTGAGAAAAGCTCCTTGAATCCTCAGATGCCTCCGCGAGTATAGCCATCATGTGATAAGATGTAGTTGCACATTGCGAGAGAAACTTTAGAGCTAACGAAGGTCATATCCCATCCATGAGCGCATTCTGAAGTAAAATAATTCTTCGAGATAATTTTGTTATATTTCCTCTGAAATCTGTTTGAGACAACAAGTCTTTTTGTGAGGTAGCAGGTTATGAAACCAAGAGAAATATTAGATATAGCTAAACTTGCTAGTTCATATACTTATATATGTATGCTGCCAATGACTTTGTTAACAAAACATAAAGTCTTGAGTATTTAGGGCTACAGTGAGCTTCATAAAACATAAACAGAAATAGTTGAAATTAGAAAGACTAAGGATGAGATACGGTAGGCAGCCTCGGCTGGGTCTGGATGAATCCCCTATGCATTCTTCAAGAATCGCTGCAGCATCCCTTGCCCGATTAGCCTTTCAATTTCATCCTTCAGAGCATAGCATTGCTCTGTGTCGTGGCCATGGTCCTGATGGAATTTGCACCAGGTAGCTTTGTTCCTCTTGTGGAGTGGAGCTCTCAATTTTCCTGGCCACCTCAAAATCTTGTCCCCTTTGATGACTTCCAAGATCTCTTCAATTGGGAGGCTCAACTGAGTATAGGCACCTGACTTTTTCTGCCTTTTTTGACCTCTGATGGTTGATTCCGCGGCTTCATTTACTGTCGCGGCAAGCATGGCTGGTTTTGCTAATCCCTCCACTTCCGTGCCTATGTTTTTAGATGCCGCGGCCTCCAGCATTAGCAACCTCTGAGTGAGAAAATTGACCTGGGTCTAAAGCGAGGCGTGGCTGTCATAGAGGTGATTAAGGTGATTGTATAGTTGCACAATCTCATCCTTGACTTCTGCACTCCGGCTGGATTCTCCCTCCATATCTGCTTTTGTTAGTCTTTACAATGTATATATATAATCTGAGAACAAACTAACAGAAGTGAGCAATCCCAGAGATACTGAACCAAGTAGGAAATGGAGGCCGCAGCCACTGCTACGTGACATCGAGGCCGCGGCTATAAGGCGCGTAGCAAGATGCACTGCCGCGGCCCCGTATGATACCATGGTAAAGTTAGAGCCCGACTGATTACGCTCCTACTAGGGTTTGTTCATGAGTAAATAACCTCTCAATGCACACAAGGCGCAGTTTCAATGATAACCCTAGATCATAGGCCAAGAACAACAAAGAAGGAGTAGATACAATCCCACCCTAATCATTCATCTTTCTGAGGCAAAAGCCCGTCATGCCTTTCGATACTAGCTAGATAGAATGATTTCACAGGGGTATGCAAGATGGATCTAAAGCCATAAGATGGAGTATATCTGGATATAAGAAATACCCACCTATGGGTATGAATATGATGTGGAGTCCAATAACCAGTAACCGGCCCGCGAGGAGATGATCCAAAGGACCCCTCGGGATCGAATAAGGTGTTTGAAGGACTCATATATGCAGATAAACAAGATTGAAATGTCTCGTTCCCACAGACGGCGCCAAATTGATGATACGAGAAATCGTACATAGGTAGATCTCGTGCCAACAAATCAAGTATGAAGTGTAGAATAAATAGATAAAGTAAGCAAACAGAGAGTAAACAAGATATAGAGTGGTTCAACCCCTAAAATGGGCCTATGTCCACTGTGTTGCTTCCTTCTCATTATGTGCATTGCATTGTACAATATTATCATGCCTATAGAGGTGTACAAGTATGAGAATAAAGGAGAGTACATGATAGCATTAGAGATTCCGGTGAGCCCGTGAGGTGGCTGTGACGTAGATTCTAGGCCTCCAAAGCTTATGTTAGGGTGATGTAGAGGGAATCTATGTTGTAGTGCCTCGGGTGTGTTTGGAACCGATCTCCCTCTTTCAAGTGTGAACCTCTACTTATAAGGTAGTGTGTTGAATCACGTGCCCTGAGCTCGTGGCGTACACCAAATCTTCAGTAGATGTGGATGAGGGTGTGCGGCCCAAAGCAGCAGCGCTGCTGTTGAAGGGGGTCCGCGGACCTTAAGCTGGTCACCCGCGACCTCTTATGGAGAGGGCTGCACCCTTCAGTTGTTCTGGCCGCGCCTTGAGTAAGATACCTGCCGCGGCCTGTGTGGCCTATCCGATTGTAGAAGTACTGCCACGGCAGGGTGCTATACTTGTAGTATCATTTACTGCAACGAATTTGTAATTCGTAAGTTGTGAGATAGGACGAGTATCCAAAATGTGTACGAAGAGACACACGAAAGTGTAGACATAGTTTTCTTAGTGTTTAAGGAAGTTCACTATATTCCCATTTAAAATAAATAATGATATGACCATATACACTTTCAAAATCATACTCAAGGTTATATGTTTATGTCAAATACTCCATAAAAGGAATGTTTTTCCATTCAAAAGGCACAATTGTTCAAATTATATCCATTTAAAGATGAGTGATTTAAGGCATAACTCGTGATAAAAGTGAATAACTGAGCACTAACCAATAAAATAAGGAATGAAGATTAATGTTTGATCTCACTTTTGAACATTCTAGGTTTATTAAACTTTGAAAAGTCCTCATTTTATACCACCATTTTCAAATATTTTCACTTACTCAATTTTGCGATTATTGGTTAAAACCTTCGAAGTCTCATATCTTTGATGTTACCTAATTTTAGATAGATAAAAATCTTTACGGCATCGAAACAAAAATACTTTTGCAAGTGGCTGATTAGGCATAAATATTTCATATTTATCTTCTTAATTTTGATACTTTTAAGGTCCCGTGCAGTGTATTTAGTATGATTTTATCCCCTTTTTATTCTACTAACCTTTTTGGTGAGTATTTTGTGTTTTGTGTATTTGTATAGTGCTTTACAGGTATTTCGTGCAAGTGGATGCGAGAGGGAAACCGAATTGGTGAAAGAATCAAAAGAAATAAAATACAATGGAATTTTAGTAATTTTTAGCTAAAACCCATAGTATGAGCCAACTGAAAATTTGAAGATTTTGATGTCACGAGCATGCTGAAAGAAACGACAGCCAAATTCGAGCTACGGTGGCGAAGTTATGCGCGTTTGAATTTGGGATAAAAATCCAGGGGCCGAAGTGAAAATATGAAGAAATCTTCCCAATAAGGCAACTTATGCAGTCCTAAAGGCCAAATGGGTTCGAGCCTGGGGCGAGCCGATTCACCTGGGTGAATCAATTTGGGTACTAGGGCGAACTAGTTAGGGGTCCCTAATGCGAAAATTTTATTTGTGACTTACTTTTTAGCCCAAAGAGTTTTATGTTTTGAGGATTCTTCTAAACAACTTGGGACATATGTAAACATCTATTAGGAGTATTTTAGATTAGTTTTTCATTCATTAGAGGGCTAGAGAAGGAGACAGACATCAAGAATTAATTGAGTTAATTTTTATACATGCAATTTCAATAAAGAGATAAATATTTTCGGTTTTCATTCAAGGCTTGGTGTGTGCATGTTCATCCTTATTTACTTCTTTAGTGTTATTATTTACATGCTTTATTGTTGTTATTCAATTATCATGTTTTCATGCAACATCATTAATGTATGCATAGTTAATTTCAACATGTCCAACTAAATTATTATAGGGTTAGGATACATGAACCCAGACTAAGTAGATGGGGTAGATATAATATCGGATGAAATTATATTTATAATTATAAGGTTTGATATCTTATTGTAGGTCTCTTAACTCCATTTGTCCTAGGCAACTGGAGTGTTTGAGAATATAATCCATGTGTCGACAATCTTGTCATTCACGTTAAATTAATTATTTACTAAATATTGTGCGGAGTGAAATTCCCATATATTTAGTGCTTTGAAAAGTTTGACGTTTTCTTCTAATTACATATATAATTATTGAAAAATTTATATCTAACGAACATACCGACGGTTCAGGGGATTGGATCCCGACTCCACTTTTCTCATATAGTTTTTAAAAAATCAAAATTTCAGTTTTCCTTTCTTTTAATAAATTGCATTTCCTAGATTGGTTGCTTTAGCTAAGTAGAAATTCTTACAAATGTCATCATCTTTTCCTTTTCCTTTTGAGAGTCGATATTTATGTTTTAGAAGACTTCCTTGTAGTTTTCGTCACAATATTCGTCCTATTGCCTGCGGATTCGACCCCAACTTACTGTGTAATTACTTAAGAAACTGACTTGCACTTGAGTTGTGGATACACGCACTGCACACACATTTTTTATTGTATCAAGTTTTTGGCGTCATTGTCGAGAAATTGGGTAAATACACTAGTTTAGGTCGAATTAATTTAAGAATTTGACTATAAATCTTAAAAATCGAAAAAAATTCATAAATCCCAAAAATTCAAAAAATTCAAAAATATCCAAAATATAAAAATAAAATAAAAATATTCTCTAAAACTTTAAATGCAACATACTCAAACCAATACCAATCCAAATCCTCCTACAGTACACGAAAATCCTATAATTGAACTTACTCTTACCAGCCCTCACACTCCAAGCTCTCCAAATTTCTGGGTACCACCTTTTGCACCACATAGTCACACCACGAGTCATACGTCTAGGAAAGTGATTCTATTAGTGTGAGTGCGATGTCTGTCATGCTAGTTTCAAAATGAGTGAGGGAGTGATGTCGTATCTCCACATAAGAGACCTTTTATACCATGAGCAAATCGTTGTTGTGGGATGCATTATATTCCAGTATAATGCGAGGCAATTCCACTTTAGGAATGAGATGATTCAGATTCTCTCAACATTTCATATTCTGGAGTAGGATAAGTATTACCTCCACCTTACAGAGTTTGAGTAGGTTTGTGAGATGTTTAACGATCAATCATACACCCTAGACATAGTGCGCGTCAAGTTATTCCCATTTTCACTTAAGGACCAAGTCAAGACTAGGCTTTGGTCACTAGTACCGAACTCGATAGCTACGTGGAGAGATATGCAAGCCAAATTTCTCTGGAAGTTCTTTCCTGTACATAGGACCAACTCTATTCAGGATCAAATTCAGACTTTTAAGCGAAACGATAATGAGACTTTTGATAAGTGTTGGGAGAGGTTCAATGAGTTAGTTAACATGTTCCCACATCATGGTTTTGAGAAGTGGAGACTCATTTCTTACTTCCATTATGGGCTTAGCCTAAGCTCAAAATAACTAGTTGAAACCATGTGCTCAGGAAAGTTCTTTGGTTTAGATGTGGACGATGTGAAGGCTCACTTTAAGTATGTTGTGGAGACTACTCAATCTTGGGACACATCGGATCTGAA
Organism: Sambucus nigra; assembly: GCA_949130495.1. Classification (NCBI taxonomy): domain Eukaryota; kingdom Viridiplantae; phylum Streptophyta; class Magnoliopsida; order Dipsacales; family Adoxaceae; genus Sambucus; species Sambucus nigra. The sequence goes on from OX422223.1 coordinate 79,450,645, forward strand.
CACCTAACCCAAAGCTATAATCACTTTCATAACTCCTTTCGCATCCGGACTCTGTCACTTAGACAGGGAAGCCGAGTTGAAGCTCCAAATTAACAAATTATCCAAGCGGCTAGAAGACATGGTATTCGGCCCATATCAAGCCTTATCAGAGCAGAGTTGCATGATTTGTGAGGTGGGACATTTAAGGAAGGAATGTTCGACTATAACCGCCCAAAAAGTTATATTATAAGAGAAAGTTGAGGTGATGGGAGCCTATAAGGGTAATTTTAACGATCCTCATGGGAATTCTTTCAATCCCTCATGGCGAAGTCATCCTGATTCTTACCCTGTATCCCTCATGGTGAATCCACACATTGCCCAATAACCAACAACTTCTATTACTCATACCTTACCAAAAAGTGCTACCCATGCAAGCGCCTCCTCCCGCGCCTTATGTGATTCCAAAATGGAAGAATCTTGAGGAAACTCTTGCTCAATTCATGCAAACTCAGTCAACGATAAATGCCTAAAATGCCCAAAATTTTACCGACTTAAATGGATTGATTTTTAAGTTGCAATCTTCCCTAAGTGTCCAAGAGAAAGGCAAGTTTTTCGCCCAAGGTCAAAGACCTCCTTAAGGTCAAAACTATGTTAGCTCTAACCCCGATGAAAGTAACTGTGTTAGCTCTAACCCCGATGAAAGTAACTGGGTTAGCTCTAACCCCGATGAAAGTAACGTAGTGGGAAAGTGGTTGACTTGTCACCTCTCCCACATGACGTGCAAGATGAAAATGAGGTTTCGCCCAGCACGCAAAGGGCCAAAGATTCCCCCTTGGAAGAGAGTGATAAAGACAACACAGTTAGGCCTGAGGTGATAGTGAAACCCACTATAGTTGCAATTTACCCTCAACGGTTGGTTACTCCTCCTAAAGGGGACTTCTGTGATGACATTCTAAAACTACTCAAGCAAGTTAATCTTAACTTAACTTTTCTTGAGGCTATCAAGCAAATTACCATGTATATGAAGTTCCTAAAGGATTTGATCAAGGTGAAACATAAATTAAAGGTAAAGAAGAAGTTGTTTTGACAAAAAAATGTGAGTTTGGTACTTCTGAGTGACCTCCCCCACCCAAGTATAAAGATCCGAGTACACTTACCATTTCGTGCATTATTGGAGAGAATAAAATCAAGAGCGCTTTACTATATTTAGGTACTAGTGTTAACATTCTCCCTTACTCTATCTACAAGAAGCTTGATTTGGGAGATCTTAAGCCCACCAAAATTACCCTCCAACTCGTGGATCGTTCCGTGAAGGTACCCAGAGGTATAATCGAGGACGTGATTGTCCAAGTTAGCACTTTATACTTTTCGGTGAATTTTGTCATTTGGGACACGAATCCCTCCTCTCCCTGGAGTCACATTCAAGAATACGATGCTTGAAATGAATATCGTCAACATCACCTAGAAAATGGGTAATGAAGAAGAATTACACGAGTCAAATCTTATATATTAGGTAGTATATGAACACTTTGAGGGTAATCATGTTGGTGATCCACTTGAGGCGTGTTTAGTGACGATGAGTGACAGCGAGAGTGCGTACACTGATTTTGATCGAGAGGTGAGGGAGATGAGAGATTTTTTGGATGAGGGTGTGAGTGAAGAGAATGTGAGAAATTTTAATTGGGTCTCTCGATTTGAGGAATTACCACCGAGGGAATCATGCACGATTCCTTCCGACTTTAAATTTCCAAAACTCGAATTGAAAAATATTCCTTCCAATGTCAAATATGCTTATTTGGGAGATGATGCGATATTCTATTGTTATCTCCTCAATCCTAAATGAAGAGGAAGAAAGGAAGCTTGTGGCCATTTTTGGGATGTAAAAAAGTGCTTTAGGTTGGTCCATCGCGGATTTGGAAGGTATAAGCCTCTTGATTTGTACCCATAATATCCACCTAGAGGAGGACATAAAGTCCTCTAGCGAGATGCAAAGACATTTAAACCTGACCGAGAAAGACGTCGTAAGAACAAAAATCATTAAGTTATTAGATGAGGGCATCATATATCACGAGTCCTATATAACTCGTCCCTAAGAAGGTGGGAATGATAGTGGTTTAGAATGCAAAGGGGGAACTTATCCCAAAATGTACCACCACCAGGTGGCTCATTTGTATTGACTACCAGAAGCTCAATGCTGGAACTAGAAAAGGCCACTTCCCTTTGATGTTTATGGATAAAATGATTGAGAGAGTCTCGGGCCACCCATTTTACTATTTTTAGATGGTTATTTAGGGTATAACCAAATTGTAGTGGAAGTGTTTAATTAAGAGTAAATTACATTCACATGTCCATTTGGCATGTTTACCTGCAAGCATATGCAATTTGGATTGCGTAATGCACCCACGATGCTTAATATATTTAGGGACATGGTCAAAAGTGTCCTTGAGGTGTTGATGGACGATTTTAGTGTCTTCATCCCCTCTTTTGACCATTGTCTTGCTAATCTCAAAAAGGTGCTTGCTCAGTGTGTGGAAAAGAATGCAGTACTAAATTGGGAGAAGTTCTATTTTATGGTTACCAAAGGATTAGTTCTTATCCACATCATGTCATCCAAGGGGATAGAGGTCGATAGTGTGAAAACTGACGTTATTGCCAAACTTCCCCCGCCCAAGTCACTAAAGGACGTGCGCTATTTCATGGGCCATGCGGGCATATATCATAGGTTTATTAAGGACTTTAGCACTATTTCTAGGCCTTTAACTAACCTACTCATGAAGGACCTTAGAGTGCAGTGAAGCATGCTAAAAAACTTTTAAAAAATTGAAAAGTATGCTAATCTCCGCTCCTATCATGCAAGCTTCAAATTGGACCCTTCCATTCGAGCTTATGTGTGATGCAAGTGGTTTTGAGGTAGGGGATATTTTAGGGCAACAGATAGATAAGAAAGTCCTCATCATATACTACGCTAGATGGACCTTAACCGGACCTCAATTGAACTACTCCACCACACAGAAAGAGTTGCTAGCGGTAGTGTTTACCCTCGATAAATTCATTTCATATCTTATCGGGTCATCTATAACTTGATTTACCGACTACGCGGCTCTCAATATTTCCTTTCTAAGATGCAAAGCCACGCCTTATTAGGTGGATCTTGCTACCTTAAGAGTTTGATCTTTACATTAAAGATAAGAAAAGAGTAGAGAACATTATGGCCGATCATTTATCTTGGCTCTCATCGGATGTACCTAAAGATCCCATACCCTTAGAAAAGTACTTTTCGGATGACCAATTATTTTCCACTTCCTCTCTTCCTTGGTTTGAAGATATACTGAATTACTTAGTCTCGGGAATCGTCCCCTCCGATTGAACACCACAAGAGAAGAAGTGGTCCTTTACATGGCCGCTTATGTTTTTCTATGAAGATCCCTATTTGTTTAAATATTGCGCCAACCAAATAATTTGGAGGTGCGTGCGGGATGATGAGATCCAAATTACGCTCCGATTTTATCATTTGGAAGCACGTGGAGGATATTTTTCCACAAAAAGATGGCTACAAGTATTCATCAATGCAGTCTCTATTGGTACACTATCTTCTGGGATGTGAACGTTCGTTACAAATCTTACGATAGATGCCAAAGTATGGGTGCCATTACTCGATTAACATGACGTTGTTGACCTTTATTCTTCTCATCATTTAGATATTCAACTATTAGGGCATAGACTTCATGGGACCTTTTCCTCTTTTGGTTTCCTATATATCATTGCCGCGGTAGATTATGTGTTTAAATGGGTAGAAACCATAGCTACTAGAACGAATGATAGTAAAATGGTGGTAAAGTTCATCCAAGAACACATACTTTGTCTTTTTGGTTCTCTGAAAACCATCATTAGTGACAACGACTCGTATTTTTTCAATATGATGTTTGAAAAGTTAATGAGTAAGTATGTTGTTGTCCACAATGTTGGGACGATTTACCACCCCCAAACGAATGCACAAGTAGAGTTAGAAAATCGAGAGATCAAACACATCCTCGAAAAGACTGTTGATCCAAATCGTAGGGATTAATGCAATAGATTACTTGATTTGCGATGGGATTACTGGATAGCACATAAGAACCCTATTACTATGTCCCCCTTCTTCTTTATGTATGATAAGCCTTGCCATCTTATGTGCAAAGCGTATTGGTCAATTAAGAGGTTGAACTATAATCTTGATAAATCCGGTGAAGTGTGAAAACTTTAGTTGCATGATTTGTAAGAAATACACAATGATGCATATGAAATCACCCGCATTGCTCAAGAATAGATGAAACTAGCACATGAGAGAAATATCAATCAAAAAAAGTTTTGCACGGGCCAAAAAGTGCTTTTGTATAACTCATGTCACTTTCATTTCCTGGTAAGTTACGTTCACAATGGACCGACCCGTTCATCGTGATAGAGATGTTCATATACGGAGAGATTAAAATTGATAATCAAAAGGATGGGAATTCATTCAAGGTGAATGGACAATGCCTCAAGCCATACATAGAGGCGTGTATTGAGGAAGCCGACACAATCTGATTGTCGGACCCCGTATACGGGGATGAATAAGTTTTTGGAGAGAGGTAATTTCACCCTTAACGCGTATGGGGTGAGTTTGTTGTATAATTGTGAGTCATGTGTTTGTTTTAATGCTTTTAGGTGTAAGTCGAGTCCACATTAGCAAGATTTAGGAACGTTGATTTTACCCTAATACATCTCGAAAGAGAGAAAGTCATAAAACGGTGAATGTTTTGAAGTGGCTCAGTCACCATTAATAAAAGTAGGATCCTTGTAGAGAGTTTGGAAGTTTTCCCCCACCACCATGCCTAAGCCTATGCAAAAAGGGAAAAAATTCACCTTTGGACAGACGGAACAACCGAACCGGTTCGCCCCCTTGAATAGCCAAAATCGGGGTTTATCCCTCCTTTCTTCATTTCCCACCCCAATATTCACCCCCTTACCTCCCAACCCTTTCCCTTCCCTCCATACACGATTTTCCGAACCTTTTACCTCCTTCCGACCAAAAAATAACCAAAAATTCACCCCCTCCAATTTTTCCTACTCACACTTTCAATTCCCCACCCTTTCCCACCACCCAAATACCTATAAATACCCACCCATCACCACCCTTCCCCCATACCATATTACTCCATTCTTCCTTCCATTTTCTATAAATTCTTCTATAAATTCCTAATCTCTTACTTTCTTAACGGCTCAATTGGCAAAATACGAATCCAACGACATAATCAGCGAGGTGAAAATGAGGGATTTCGATCACGCCAACATCAAAATTGGGTTGAGACTTTTTTTGGCCCGACCCGAACTGTTTTCATTGTGCAAAAGTGATATGTGACGACCTTCCCGTCGATATCATGGAACTTTTTAAACATTTCGAGTGGTGCCAATGGTTAAAACCATTCGATTGGTTCCAAGATGAAATTGTGCATCTTTTCTATGGGACGCTCGCCCACAAATCTCGGGGCTAGTACAAAGCATATGTCCATGGAAAAATTATCCCGCTATCCCTCAAAATCATTCAACGTAAAATATGGGCCTAGGGGGCAGCCATTTATCAAAATCACACTTACTCTAATGTCGCTCCCTCCTATCAAAGAAAGCATGTGCCAACCGTTGGCGCCCAGAAATGAGTGGACAAAATACACTTTCCCCATTGGAAAACTTCCCGAGCATGTCCGCTATAGCTATATCATCACGTGTGGCATCATACTCCCCCTTACAAACAACTATGCCACCTGGCTTTGCCATGACACTTTTCTATATCATTTCCTAGACTATCAAGCCCGTAATAGCATACCTCCCATATATCTCCAAGAGATCACTATCGCCGCATTCGACAAGTCAGGTAAAATATATCTTCTGTATGCGTGGTTTATTTGCTCACTTTGTAACGATGCTCATGTCCCCAGAAGGGATTCCTATATACGAGAGCCAAAGACCATTAAGGCATCTTCCAATGGGAAAAGCACGAGTCAAATGCGGAATGGGAAAACTCATCCACCTATTTTTGAGGATGTCTAAGTGGAGGAGGGCGATAACGATAGCGATAAAGAAAGTGGTGAAGAAGTTCAAGTTAGGGGGGAGGACTACGACGGTGATGAGGAGGCCGACTTGGATTATAAGGTAGAGTTTGATGAGCATGCATATAATACGACTATCATTAATAGCCATATTGACCAATTAGAGACTCGCCTTGACAGGTTTATTATCGATTACCACGAGGAGCGCGGTGGATCGTCGAGAATATAGGCACAATATGAGCATGATGATGCGCCTTCAAGAGGACATATACCGCTTGAACATGAGTCCAAGTGCACAATTTTTGAAGTACTTTTATGACCCATACCCCTGTGAACCCAATGCACTTGACCCCTCTCACTAGATTGCTTGGGCATGTTTAGTGTTTTGTTATGTAGTTACTTTTATCATTGTATTTTTTTCAAAAGAACTATGTAATCATCTATCTTGTTTAATGCAATGTTATTTGAGTTTATTAGTGTCTTATTGCATTTTAATATTTGCTTGTTTCATTTATGCACTATTTTTTCTTATTTAGATTTTAGTCCTTTTGCTTGAGGATAATGCAAAATTCTATTTTTTTAAGGGGGGAGGGGGACTACATGTGAGTTTCTAAACATCACAAATTTTAAATTTCCCAAAAAAATTAAAAAATTTCGAAAAAGTAAAAAATATTTTTCTTTAAAATAAATAAAAACTGGAATTTAAAATCTTCAAAAATATCATTAAATATTTTTTTGAGGTATCAATTTGTACAAACTTAATGCACTAAGCTGAAATTGACCTAAAACGAAAATTGAGAAAAAATTGAGGACTTAACGAATACGTGTGGAGATTTTGAATCCAGTGAGATTTTTGAGCCAATCATTTTTACGAGTAACTAAATAAATCCGAGTTAAAAGTTAACTCAAAGTTCTTTTCAATGTTAAAAAGCCGCTGATGATCTCTAAATCATTGCTTGATTGGTTATGAAAAACGAGTGAAATATATTTTAAAAACGTGATAAAAATGTCTTAAAATTAAAATGCATCTTGAGACACATATGATAACTTAATTTTTAATTCGGATAATGAAGTTAGGCCATCATTTGTTTACCCAAAAATATTAGCCATAAAAAGTCATGAGTTTTTTTTATCCCTTTTGCAAGCCAATTTGAGCTAAAAAATGTTATACTCTTTTCATTTGTTGCCCAAAAAATCCAATTGGCCCGGAGTTGTGAAAATAAAAAATTCATCAATTAAATTCAAATGGTACATAAAAAGGGGTAGAGAAAAAATTAGAAAAATTCTACAAAAAGAAATAGAAAAAATGAGAAAAATAGAAGGAAAAATAAGAAAAATATGAGCAAAAGCCCGAAAAAGTACTAACGAACATCGTAAGAAAAAATTTAAACTCCAAAATTTCCCAAATATTCCCATCATTACACAAAACACCTTAGCCCGAAAAGTTCTAACTGAGTTCTAATAACAAAATTAATTACTACGTGGAGAGCTAAAACACAAAAAGATAATGAAGAGACAAAGCGGTGCGAATAAAGAATGGTGTTTTTCCGTTTTCCAATGACTGTGTTCTGTTCATGAGATCTTTGCACCCAAAGATTTTCTTCTTTTAATTTGTGTGCGTGAACTCGTGTTCCATTATATTTTTTCTAAATATCACGCACACTGAGAGAAAGTACTCACAATCTGAGTGATTCATTTGTGAGTGTATTTCGTGAGAAATTGAATCAAAGAAATTTTTTGAAAAGTAAAGTAATGATCAATTAATGGAAGTTAGCGGTTTAATTTTCGGCTTCACGAGCACGTACACACACACACACACTTTGAATTTAGACTTATCGAATAAAAAACTAAAGTGATTATTTTATAGAAATTTAAATTGTAGGATTTTTAATTATTTTGATACTTTCTTTGAGTTCAAAAATAAATTTTGTGTGTAACCCTCACGAGACATCACTCGTCCTATTAGGATAACCTAGGAGTTTAACAGCTCATTGCACACGCTAAATGAAATCGCTTGCCTGGGAAAGAGGTATCCTATCAGATTAGTTGTTTAGAAGTCCCTTTAAACTCATGATCTTACTCTTTTACATTGCTTGGGACGAGCAACACTATAAGTTTAGGGGATTTGATTAGACATAAATATTTCATATTTATCCCCTTAATTTCTGTACTTTTATAGTCTAGTGCATTGTATTTAGATTGGTTTTTATCCTATATTTATGCTACTAATATTTTTTACAAGTATTTCATGTTTTGTGTATTTCTTTTGTGTTTTAGAGGTATCACATGCAAGAAGGAAACCGAAATGGCAAAAGAATCAAAAGAAATGAAAGACAAGGGAATTTTCATAATTTTCTAGCTGGAGGAGGAGCCAACTAAAAAGTCAAAGATTTCAAAGTCACGAGTATTCTGGAAGAAACGACACCTGAATTCGAGCCATGGTGAAAAAGGTATGCGCATTTGAAGTTGGGAAAAAAATCTAGGGGCAGAAGTGAAAATATGAAGAAATTGTCCAAAATAAGGCAGCTTAGATAGTCCCAAATCCCAAACCTGTTCAAGTCTAGGGCGAACAGTTTGGGTACTAGGGAAAATTGGTTCGGGTCCCCTGATGTGGAAATTTTATTTTTGACCTACTTTTTAGCCCAAAGTGTTTAATGTTTTGAGGATACTTATAAATGATTTGGGGCATATGTAAACATCTATTAGGAATATATTAGATTAATTTTTCATTTATTTGAAGGCTAGAGAAGGAGATGAACATCAAGGATTGATTGTGTTAACTTTCATGCATGCAATTTCAATAAAGCGCTAAATATTTTCGGTTTTCATTCAAGGCTGAGTGTGTGCATGTTCATCCTTATTTACTTCTTTAGTGGTATTATTTATATGATTTATTGTTATTATCCAATCATCATGTCTTTAGAAAACGTCATTAATGCATGCATAGTTAATTTCAACATGTCCGGCTAAATTATTATAGGGTTAGGATACATGAACCCAACCTAGGTAGATGAGTTGGGTATAAAATCGAATAAAATTATATTTATAGTTATAAGTTTTGATATTTTGTCGTGACTAATATTATAGGCCTCTTAGCTCCGTTTGTCGTAGGAAATCGAAGTGTTTAAGAATATAATCCATGTGTAGACAATATTATGATTCACATCAAATTAATTATTGATTGAATATTATGCGGAGTAAAATTATCATATATGTTCTTTGAAAAATTTGATGTTTTCTCCTAATTACATATATAATTATTGAAAATTTTATATCTAACAAAAATACCGAAAATTCGGGGGATTGAATCCCGACTCCACTTTTCTCAAATAGTTTTCAAACAATCAAAAATCCAGTTTTCCATTCTTTTAATTAAATTGCATTTGTTAGATAGGTTACTTTAGCTAAGTAGAATTTATTACAACTATCATCACCTTTTCCTTTTCCTTTTGAGAGTCGATGTTTAGGTTTTATAAGCCTTCCTTGTAGTTTTCGTTAGGATATTTGTCCTATGAAGCATCTTATACCATTGACTCACTTGAGTCTACATTGTATAAGTGCTCATCTAGTTTGGTAATAGAGACAAAATTGAGTCCCCATCCAAGAAACCAAAGAGCCTCAGACTCTTCAATACAATTCATTCCTCTTGTTTGATTCATCAAGGTATATTCATTGTCACTCACATAATTTAGGACTTCATACATTGTTCATTGTTGCATCAGTAATTTCCCTTAAAATAATTTTTAATAAATATTTAAGAATTGTTAATGATTTTAAAATAATTTTTTCTTAATTAAAATTGCAATTAAAAAGTTTTGGGTTTTTTAAATTGTAAGGACATAATTCTCATGTCCGTTATCTTACAGTTTTGTATGTCATACGCCGTTACATTCGGCTACATCTGGCACGTCTCTACATGATTGCTCACGACGGCCTCTATCCGAAATCCAAGCATCAAGCATTCAACAACTCCTAAATGTGTCCCTCATCTGCCACAACGATTTCACGTTCCTTGATTTTAGGCACATAATGCGAGTGGAACGCAAGGGAAGTCAAAACAGTGAAACAAAGCTTGATAGGGAAGTTCAAGGGCATTTTCGTAATTTCACATCCATAGTTCGGAGGTCTGGTCAACTGGAAAGTTTAAGAGCTCGCCGTAACAAAGATACTGAAAGAAACGACACCTCAATCCGAGCTACGATGAAGAAGTTATGACCTTTTGAAGTTGGAGAAAATTCCTTGAAGAATGCTGTTTTTTAACCCCATACCAGAATGGTACAACCAAACCGGTTCGGTGTGCCCCAGAACTGGTTCGGTGTACCTGTACGCTGATAAGATTTTTAGAGTTTTAAAAAAGCGGAACTCTTCATCTGTTTTTCCTATAAATACCAACTTCGGGGGAGCTGTTTTGCAAGACTTTAGGAGACGAATTTGAGAGTCCAAATACACCTAGTCTTCATATTTTTGAGTCCCAAGACTCATGTTTTGATTCACACATCCTTGCCAAACATTTTTGAATCCTTTTGCAACGCAAGAACACAACTTTGGTTTGTTCAACCCTTGTGGAGGAGACCGTTCTTCTTCTTTATTGCAGCCCTACTGGAAAGGGATAATTCCAGCCGCGACTACAGAATCCGATACCCGAGGGTAATTCTTAGTCAACTTGTATTTTCATTGTAATCCGATTGTAAGCCGTTTTCTTACAAATTATAGTGAAAATAAATGGTTTTGCCCCTGAGGGGGATTTTTCCTTAATTGCATGTGTTTGAATATTCTTGCGTAGATTATCCATTTATTCAATCACATACTGCTGCATGTTTAGGGTTTGTTTGTGTTAAAAGGGTTTTATATATAACTTGATCATTTGAACTCGAGCACACACACTCTTCATATATAAATTATGGTTATTGGTTTTATCCCTGAAAAGTTCACTAGGGTAGGAACCGAAAGCGCTAGAGATATCAGGGTGTCTTTGTAATTTAGTTTGGGATGCACATTTGATATCCGATATTTGCCTTACACCCATTGCTTCCATATTGGATGTATGTGAGTTTCTTCTAAGAGAGTAAACCAGCGTGTTTTATTATCACTTGGATTGAGTTAATCAATGCTCTGCATGCGTCCTTGTCCCAATCCTTGCGAACATCTCTCATCCAATCAAACGCCTCATAACCAACCGCTTACATTTAACCGTTGGATGGAAGTCAATGCTGCAAGACTTAATCTCAGCCCTCTATTTCGAACCCCCTTCTCGATCCTTCTCAGCCCTGTATATAAGGAGGCTAACCCTTAGCCTTTCAGAAGTTTTTTTTACCACTTCGTCATTTAGAGAGAGAAGAGAGAGAGAAGAGAGAAAAAAATAGAGAAAACAGAGAGAGAGAAAATAAACCCTAACCCTGTTCGTCCAAACCCTTTTTCAAACCCTAATTCTTTTATCAAAACCAATTTTATACCAAACACAATATTGAGTGTTTGAGAGTTTATGAGAGTGGTTTGATAGTGGTTTCATGCTGTAACCTCTTCGTTTTAAGATCTTGTGTCCAACTTAAACATTAGGCTAGATCTGTGTTTTTGATTCATAGAAATTATAGATCTGAGCGTTTTATGTTATATTACACCTAGATCTACATTTAGAGTTTCTCATCTTGAGAAATCTTTTATTGATTATTTTCTGTAAATGTTTTCATACTCAAAATCAACAACAACATTTTTTATTTCTAGTTCTTTTGAATCAAGACCTTTGACCTAGTTGGAATCACACTTGGCGATTTTCAATTTCAAAAATCTTTTCAAAACTCTGAAATTAATTAAGATCTTAAAACATCTTCTGAGCAAGATAGCCGTGGATTCTGGGTTAATCTTAAAGGTCAAACAAGGTTCAAGTTTCCTAAGAAGAGAGAAACTGAAAATCACATCATATAGATATGATATGTAATTTGCTAGGACTGTTTGTAAAAATAAGCGTGAGTGTGTGCATGCATGTGTTAGATCACCATCACAAACACTTACACACTACAACACTGAAAGTGTTGGTAATCAGATCTTGAAACAAGAGTTGGCGTAAAGATTGGAATAAAGTGAAAGTTAGCAAACTGGGAGAACAACATCAACAATCAGAACTATAGAAAAGTTATAAGGACACCAGTGGGTACATTACTAAACTTGTACATGTGTGATTTGTGTGCATGTGTGTTATATAGTTTGTAACTATTATATTTTGTTTTAGTGGATTTTTCTTTTTACTCCGTAGAGGGAGTCGTGGATGTTTCCTCAGTTGAGTGAGGTTTTACCACGTTAAAAATCTCTTGTCATTAATCTTTCTAGATCTCCTCATCTCATTCTGATTAGTGTGCTGTTTTAAAACTATTGTAGTTTTATTTTTCAAAACTTGTTAACAAATCTTGAACTGATCTCGCGCACATTTTTAAACACATCTTGTGATTAAACTGATTTGATTTCTAGAAAAGAGTTTCATAAAAAAACAGTTCGAAGTTACTTAAATAGTTTAATCTTGTATTAAACAACTTTAGTAACAGTTTTTCAATTGGTATCAGAGATGTGGAAATTATTTTTAAAAAAGATCTTGTGTTTTTGAAATTATTTTCTTAAAATCAAAACAATGGACGAGAAAAATGAAAGATTTGGTAACTTGACCAGACCCCCACTCTTTGATGGAAACAACTTTGCTTTCCGGAAGGTAAGAATGGTTGCTTTCCTACAAGGAACCTTGGGAGATGATGTCTGGGATATTGTTGAAAATGGTTACACTTATCCTACTAAACCATCCACTGAAGGAAGTAATGAGAGGATTAAGAAAGTTTTAAGTGAGTTCACACAAGAAGAGAAGAAAACTTCTCGAAACAATAACAAAGGCAAGAATGCCATCTTTATGTCCATAAATGAACATAAGTTCAAAAGGATCTCATCGTGTTCCACTTCTAAGGAAGCTTGGGATACACTGATCACTGCACATGAAGGTGACACCAGAGTTAAGGCTGCCAAAACTCGAATGGTTGTCCAGTAGTATAACTCCCTAATTATGTCAAATTCTGAATGTTTTGATGACTTTTACATGAAATTAACTGACATTGTGACCAAACTGCATGCTAATGGGATAACATATGACATACATGAAATTGTATCTAAAATTTTGAGATCATTGCCATAGAAATTTGACAATAAAAGATATGCTATTGAGGAAATGTTTGATCAAAATCTCACTCCTGAATTACTCAGTAGTAAAATTCGAATTATGGAAATGGAATTAGAATTTAAGAAACAAATGACCCAGTCCCATAGGAAACAGACTAGTTCCAACTTGAGTTTTTCCTCTAAGCTGATGAAACCTGAGTTTACTATTTCCACTGATGATTCTGATGAGGAATGTGATATAGATAGTTTGGATAATCAAATTGCCTTAATGTCAAAACAATTTAAGAAAATTGTCAAATTTAGAAATAAATTGGCAAATAGACAAGGCAAGCCAAATTTTCCAAATTAGTCTAACTATAAACCTCATGATAAAGGTCAAGACAAACATCACAAGGACTTGAGACCCAATAAAGACTTTAAGAACATTGAGTGTTTTAGATGTGGAAAACTAGGACACATAGCAAAATACTGTAGAGTGAAACTGAACACTGCCAATAAACATACTAGGACTAATATTTGCAAAACATGGGATGATTCAAGCGATTTTGAAAATAAGGAACTTGAATCATCTGATTATTTTGATCCTTGCATGTCTTTCTTTGCCAAAATAATCTACAATGATGATATGCCTATGTATGAGAATGATGCTAGTAACTCTACTTCTGCTATTTTGAATCATGCTACTACTGGTTTAGATGCTTTAATTTCTGAGAATATCGTTAGTTCTACCACGGGGTGTGTGAGTCAAAGGGAAAGCGATAATGACGATGTCAATGGGTGCGTGAGTTTAAGAATTGAATCCTTAGGGGTCACTTCACACACTGCACTTAGTGACTCATGAAGACCTCCCTGACATTCACACACTTTATGCGAAAACTCTCAAGAAAACCACTAGACTAGAAAAGGTAGTGAAAGATCTCACTAAGAAATTAGAAGACCTAAGTCTGATGGTTAAACTTAATGCTGAAGAGTACACTACCCAATGTCTAACTCATGAAAACAAAGTCAAAAATTGAAGAATTTGATTGAAGAAAACGAAACTCTGGAGAAAAAATATAAAGGGACATTATTAGAATTGGAACAATCCAAAGAAAAGACAGCAACAGTCTTAAAATTTTTTGTAAAATTTGAAAATAATTCAAACTATTTTAATGGTTTTGTTGCTGATTCAAAAACCAATTCTGATGATCGAACTGGAATAGGGTTTTACCCTAATTTGAAGACTCAAACTAGAAACTTTGAACAAATTAAGTTTGGGTCAGGAGACAAAAGACCTATAGAAACTTGTCCAGACTTTCATTCTCTAAAAAATGAATTTCATGAAAAACAATCAAAGTTTGATATTGGGGAAACAAGTTGCTCTAAGTGTGAAAGTCAACCTAAGACTAAATATGTCTGCCCCCCATTTAGGAAGAGTGATTAGGTCTTTCAAACTATACCCCCTAGGAATAAGGTTCAACCTCAAAATTTCATCAAGCCTATGTTTAGAGACTTTCCTAAGGAGATACCATCTTCGAGCAATCTACACTGCTCTTACTGTGACTTATATGGTCATTCCTTTGAAGGTTGCTATTCTAGACGTTTAGTCAACCCTGTCTTTATTACTGCTGTGTACCAAAACTTTAATATTTTTCGAGGAGAAGCCGTAACAACTATGTTCTTCCAAGACAACCCGACAAAAACTCTAACTATAGAAAGAGAAAGACAAAACCTAAAAGATCATTTCTAAGAAGGATTCCTAAGAACTTTTCTAAATCAAATGCTCTCACTTTCCATAAAATTCAGCCTCATGCGCAAAACATTTTTCAACAGAAATCTAATGCTCGCAAATTTTATCTATTAAGAGCAAATAAGAGAAAAATGAAAAAAAGAGCTGTTTGGGTTAGAAAAGATGAGCTATTACCCTAGATGAAGTGTAATATTGTTATTACTGCTTTAAAAGCTGAACACACTCCTTCTGGTTGGTATTTAGACTCTGGATGTTCAAAGCACATGACTGGGGATGATACCAAACTCTTAAACAAAACCAACTTTGCTGGAGGAAAAGTTATTTTTGGTGATGGTGTATCATCTCAAATCATTGGTAAAGGAACACTCCAAGAAGAAGTATTACCTTTACTTGAAAATCTTCTTCTAGTAAAAGGTATAAAGGCTAATCCACTTAACATTTTGCAATTTTGTGACTCAAATCATACTGTCACTTTTTCAAAGAATAATTGCAAAATTTTAAATGAAAAAGGTGAGTCCCTAATTACAGGACTCAGGACTCCGAACAATTGTTATACTGTTTTGAACAGCACTGAGGTCTGTAACATTGCCAGAATGGATGATTTGAGATATGGCATAATCGAATATGTCACATAATTACAAAAACCTTAGTAGAATGTCTTCTCAAGAAATAGTTAGAGGTATTCCGAAGATCAAACCTATTTCTAATATTATCTGTGGATCATGTCAGGAAGGAAAAATTGTTAAAGCCCCTCATAAGAAAGTCAAAGATATCCTAACCTCTATACCCTTGGAGCTCATCCATGTGGACCTAATGGGTCCTTCTTGAACTGTTAGTCTTTGTGGATACAGTTACATTCTAGTTATGGTTGATGACTTCACCAGATTTACTTAGGTAGCTTTCTTAAAACAAAAGTCTGACACATTCCAAACCTTTTTGAAGATTTTACTTTGAATTAAAAATTAGAAAGACTCTCAGGTACATAGGATTCGTAGTAATAGAGGTGGAGAATTCATTGATACTGGTGTTATAGAGTATTGTGACTATAATGGTTACAAACATGAATTTAGTGCTCCTAAGACGCCTCAACAAAATGGTACTGTTGAGAGAAAGAATCGTACCCTTCAAGAGATGGCACGTGTTATGATTCATGCCAAAATTTTACCTAAATATTTTTGGGCAGAAGCTATTCGTACTTCTTGTCACATTATTAATATAGTCTATCTTAGAAAGAATTCAAAATAAAATCCTTACGAACTTTGGTATGGGAAAAATCCCAATCTTAAGTACCTTAGAACCTTTGGTAGTACGTGTTATGTCTGCAAAGACAGAGAACACTTATCCAAATTTGCTCGAGGAGATAAAGCCATATTTTTAGGATATTCTCCTAACAGTAGAGCTTACCGTGTTTATAACCTTCGCACTAAGACCATAATGGAATCCATAAACGTAATTGTAAGTGACACTACTATTGAGAGTAAGACTGGAGAACCAACTATTGTAGAAGACTCTAAAAATATTTTAGTAAATGACTCTTCAAAAATAGATGATTCTTTACCTAGTGAGACACCTGAAGTACCTAATTAGGTTTCTAAAGATCATCCCATAGATAACGTTGTTGGTAACCCCAGTGAGTCTGTACGTACAAGATCTCAATTAAGAAACTATGCTCATTAAGCATGTTTTGTTTCCATTGAGGAACCAAATAATGTTAATGATGCATTGAATGATCCTCATTGGATTTATGCAATGCAGGATGAACTTCTTCAATTTGTCATTCATGATGTTTGGTATCTTGTACCCAAGCCTGATCACAAAAAGTTTATTGGCACACGTTGGATATTTAAAAATAAATCTGATGAAAGTGGGATAGTCATTAGAAACAAAGTCAGATTAGTTGCTCAAGGATACTCTCAAATAGAGGGAATAGATATTAACGAGACTTTCGCTCCTGTTACTCGATTAGAATTTTATCGTCTTCTCTTTGCCATAGCTTGCTACTTACATTTCACGCTTTACCAAATGAATGTCAAATTTGCCTTCCTTAAAGGAATATTGACTGAGGAGACCTATGTAGAACAACCAAAAGGGTTCATTGACCCTAAATATCCAAATCATGTCTTTCATCTTAAGAAGGCTTTGTATGGCCTAAAACAAGCGCCAAGAGCCTGATATGAGCGCCTTTCCAACTTTCTCTTAGACAAAGGTTTTAAGAGAGGTGGAAATGATCAAACCCTTTTTGTCAAACATATCATTATAGCTCAAGTTTACGTAGACGATATCATCTCTATTGTGATAATCAAAGTGCGATCAATATCTCTAAAAATCCTGTCCAACACTCGCGAACAAAACACAAAAAAATAAGACATCACTTTATACGTGAATTAGTTGAGACTAAGGAATTAGAAATAAATTATCTTCCTATAGATTTGCAACTCGCAGATATGTTTACCTAACCTTTGGATTACAATAGATTTATTTCTTTGCGTAAATCGATAGGAATGGTTTCTGCTGAATAAACTCTTGGATTTGTATAATTTTTTCCCTTTATCCATTTGAGACAAAATGGGGGAGAAATTTGAGTCTTATGAGAATTCAATTATTTTGTACATATTCTAAAGAGCTTGATCCTAGTGATTGTTTACAGGATTCTGCACAGTCATTCTCAACAGTTGTGTTAGGGTTTTGAATTGTAATTAGTTGAGTTATGTAATTTTCCTTTCTAGGAAATGGGTAGATAGAATTTTTGTATAGGAATAGGTTTTTCCTTTTGTTTTTATCGCCCTACGAGTCTAAGTTGACTCAAAGGAGATTTTGTCTCATATTTCCAAAGGGGGAGATTGAATCATCTTATACCCTTGACTCACTTAAGTCTACATTGTATAAGTGCTCATCTAGTTTGGTAATAGAGACAAAATTGAGTCCCCATCCTAGAAACCAAAGAGCCTCAGACTCTTCAATACAATTCATTCCTCTTGTTTGATTGATCAAGGTATATTCACTGTCACTCACACTTTAGGACTGCATACATTGTTCATTGTTGCATCATTTGATAGTATGTGTGTTGTGTGTGGTATTTTCCCTTAAAATAATTTTTAATAAATATTTAGGAATTTTTAATGATTTTAAAACAAATTTTTTCTTAATTAAAATTGCAATTAAAAAGTTTTGGGGTTTTTATATAAATTCTGGTTATTGGCTTTATCCCTGAAAAGTTTACTTGGGTAGGAACCGAAAGCGCTAGAGATATCAGGGTGTCTTTGTAATTAAGTTTGGGATGCGCATTTGATATCCGGCATTTGCCTTACACATGTTTCTTCGCTATTGGATGTATGTGTGTTTCTTCTAAGAGAGTAAACCAACGTGTTTTATTAGCCCTTGGATTGAGTTAATCGATGCTCTGCATGCGTCCTTGTCCCAATCCTTGTGAACATCTCTCATCCAATCAAACGCCTCATAACCAACCGCTCATATTTAACCGTTGGATAGAAGTCAATGATGCAAGACTTAATCTTAGCCCTCTATTTCGAACCCCCTTCTCGATCCTTCTCAGCCCTGTATATAAGGAAGCTAACTCTTAGCCTTATAAAAGTTTTTTTTACTACTTCGTCATTTATAGAGAGAAGAGAGAGAGAGAACAGAGAGAGAGAGAAAAGAAACCCTAACCCTGTTCGTCCAAATCCTTTTTCAAACCCTAATTTTTTTATCAAAACCAGTTTTATACCAAACACAATCTTGAGTGTTTGAGAGTTTTTTAGAGTGGTTTGATAGTGGTTTCATGCTGTAACCTCTTCATTTTAAGATCTTGTGTCCAACTTAAACATTGGGCTAGATCTGTATTTCTGATTCATAGAAATTATAGATCTGGGCATTTTATGTTATATTACATCTAGATCTATATTTATAGTTTCTCGTCTTGAGAAATCTTTTGTTGATTGTTTTCTGTAAATGTTTTCATACTCAAAATCAATAATAACATTTTATGTTTCTAGTTCTTTTAAAACAAGACCTTTGACCTAGTTAGAATCACACTTGGCGATTTTTAATTTCAAAAATCTTTTCAAAACCCTGAAATTGATTAAGATCTTGAAACATCTTCTAAGCAAGATAGGTGTGGATTCTGAGTTAATCTTAAAGGTCAAACAAGGTTCAAGTTTCCTAAGAAGAGAGAAACTGAAAATCACAGCATATAGATCTGATATGTAATTTGCTAGGACTGTTTGTAATAATAAGCGTGAGTGTGTGCATGCTTGTGTTAGATCACCAAACACTTACACATTACAACACTGAAAGTGTTGGTAATAAGATCTTTAAACAAGAGTCGACGTAAAGACTGGAACAAAGTGAAAGTTAGAAAACTGAGAAAACAACATCAACAATCAGAACTGCAAAAAAGTTATAAGGACACCAGTGGGTACATTCCTAAACTTGTATAGGTATGATTTGTGTGCATGTATGTTATATAGTTTGTAACTATTATATTTTGTTTTAGTGGATTTTTCTTTTTACTCCGTAGAGGGAGTCGTGGATGTTTCCTCAGTTTGGTGAGGTTTTACCACGTTAAAAATATCTTGTCATTAATCTTTCTACATCTCCTCATCTCATTCTGATTAGTGTGCTGATTTAAAACTATTTTAGTTTTGTTTTTCAAAATTTGTTAACAAATCTTAAACTGATCTCGTGCACATTTTTAAACACATCTTGTGATTAAACTGATTTGATTTCTAGAAAAGAGTTTCCTAGAAAAACAGTTCAGAGTTACTTAAATAGTTTAATCTTGTATTAAACGGCTTTAATAACAGTTTTTCATCCTATTCCCTACGAATTTAACCCTGATGTACCGATATTATTACTTGAGAGACTAGCTTGAACTTGAGTTGTAGATACAAGCACTGCATGCATATTTTGTGTCGCGTCAATGGCGACTTTCACACACACATAGGCGAAGAACTTATTTCTAATTTTCAAAGGTAAGCATCTCTTTTGACCTAATGTCCCAGTCCTAACCACTTCTGCTCTCATGAATTTTTTAAAATATTAGCCTTTGGTTTTTAACATCATCCATGATGAAACTATCCCATATTAAAATGTTTTAAAATTGAAACCCTTTTTCTCAAGCACAATATAAAACTTTTAAATTCCTTTAAAAGAAGAAAATAAAACCTGTCATTTTACCTTGTTTTGAATGGTGTGGTGTATTAGTTATGACTAAATACTCTAAAATTTGTAAGCTTAATTTATCAAGGAATTTCAAGCTATAAAATTTTAAACTTGGAGTATGCAAGTCATAAAAGAAACCAATTATATAATATCTAAGTATATAGGTTAATTTAGCACCTCGAATATATAAATACCTACACACATAGACAACCATATTCTATAAAAGTAAAGGTTATGGGTATGAACAAACAAAGAACAATATCATCCAAATAGGATATGAACAACCAAATCGAGATACAAGCAAGGAATAAGATGAGAGATTTAAATCACATCCTAGGCATATCTAAAGAACCCTAACTCTATTACTTAGATAAGGGAAGTGGCCTCCAACGAGTTACAAGATTGCTTATCTCGGTTAGATCAATGTCAAGGTTCCTAGGCCAACTAATATCTGAGCATGAGGTAGTGGATTTGACTAAGATTTTGGGAACAACCTTAATTAATTTTCCCTTAGAGGCCTTGCTAGATTCCTTCTCTTCTCCTTACCCTTTCGATCAAAACGAAAAATTATTCTTAAAGCTCTTGAAAGGCATGAACGGTTGTAGTAAAGCACAAAACTCTCAAAGATGACCTATTTTATGGAAATTGGTACACTTGTAGGCTTTAGGTTCTATTGGAGTGATTTGTTTTCTAAGAGCATGTATCTTCATCTTGAAACAAAACTCTTTCAAATGTCCCTTTTTTCATGTTAATAATAAGTGAACTTTACATTCCTTTCATTATTCATAGATGTATTGCTTGATGAAATTTTCTATAAGGATAGTGTAAATATAGGTTGTGATGTGAGGTGATGACATGAAACTTAACTACTACACAAAAAATCAGAAATTTTCACTATAAAAATCGTGACCATTTTACCATATAAAGACTGTGACAAGGGCCTTGACCGTGACTAAAATGTGTGAAAGTGAGTCATGATACTTAAACGTGACCACCATCCTGACAAAACTAGAATTCAAAATGATCACACCAGTTGAGTCATGGTTTGTGACCGTGATAATAATCCTTAACACTACATTGGGACACGGTCCAAAACCGTGACCATAAATAATGATCGTGACCATTTTTTTATTTAAAATGGTTACGGACGTTGTCATGGTCAATGACTGTAGCCTCATTTCAGGTATAAATACACCCTTACGCTTTATTTCTCTCATTTATATCCATCTCATTATCTCTCTCTACGTAAGATCTCTTTTAAATTTGCCACGCCACACCACACACCCACCTCCAGCCACACCACACCTCAGGTCACCTCTCTCTCTCTCTCTCTCTCTCTCTCTCTCTCTCTCTCTCTCTCTCTCTCTTTCTCTCTTTCTCTCTCTCTAATTCTATATGTATATTTTTGTGTATGTTTATACATTTGGGTATGTATTGAACATATATATATTTTTACATTTCTCTCATGTGTGTATGTTTGTACATTTATTCTATATATAACCATACATTTGTAAATTTGTGTGTATGTTTGTGAACATATGGGTCAGTTCTAAACCCTAAAATAATATTGGGTTTCAAAACCCTCACCGTTGTATAGAGCTGTCATTGAATATAATAAACTCATCACTATTTTCATTCAGAAAGCCTAAAGTCTAGAATTTAAGTAGCTTTAGTTAAAAAGAGAGAAGTAAATTGATAATTTCATAAACACGCACAAATAAAAAAAAACAAATAAAAAATTGAAGTAGAAAACTTCATTTTTGTTTATATTTATGAACAAATATATGCTTGTGAACCTATTTAAAAAAAAACATGGGTTAGTTCTAAAACCTAAAAAAAATTATGTTTCAAAACATATGTTTGTGAACTTGAACTAGTGAACCTATCTTTTTAACACAAGAAAGGCTTGTACATTTGTATATATATGCACCTTTGCGTATATATACAAATGTACATATATGTAATTAGGGTTTGTAAATTTCTATATAATTATTTGGGGTTATTTACTTATATGTAAAACATTTAAGGTATAATTAATTAGGGTTATCTACAAATGTACAAATGTACAAATATATAATATTGCAAGTTATTGCAATTGCACTTTTGTTAACATGTAATGGGAGAGCAATTATTCAAACTTATCTAATTCTAGCTTGTTTATTTATTCAAATAATTTTACTTGTCGTTTCTTTAATGCAAAGTTGTCTTGTATATATTTATAACTTTTTGATTGACTGTTATGGCTGTGTTCACCCATTTCTTAAGTGGTTCATGTTTGGGTGAACACAAATTGGTGGAAGTACTTTGTCATTTGGTTAACACATAGTAATTCTAGGATTAATTGAACTAAAATTATACTTATTGGGTTATATTGATTAATTGAAAAACATTAATTACTTGAGTTTCTAGAGATTGGTTAGTTCGAGCACCCTCTTATTAATGAACATAAATGATGTTAATATTTTGCGGATGAACGATATCTTCACTTGGAGGATGATCCTTCATTTCATTGAGAGTTTGTGTATTTTTTTATTTTTTTTATTAATGTATATATTTTCTTGGTTGACTGTTCTAGTTGTGTTCACCCATTCCTAAAGTGGATGATGTTTGGATGAATACAAATTGTTGTAAGGGCTTTGTCATTTCATGGAAACATGGTAATTCTAGGATTAATTGAATTAATATTGAACAAAAATTGAAGTTGTTGTGTATGATTAATTAATTGGAAAACAATAATTACTTGTGTTTGTAGAGATTGGTTAGTTCGACCATCCCTCTATTAATGAATTTAAGTGATGTTGATATTGTGCGGATGATGGACATTTTCACTTGGAGGATGATTCTTGATATCATTAAGAGTTCGTTTACTGTTTTATATTTTATTAGTGTATATATCTTCTTAGTTGTTTATTATGGATGTGTTCACCCCTTTATTTAGTGGTTGATGTTTGGGTGAACAAAAATCGTTGGAAGGGATTTGTCATTTGGTGGACACATAGTAATCCTCAAATTAATTAAATTAAAATTGAAATAGAATTGTACTTGTTGTTTTTGATTGAGTAGTTGAAAAACATTAACCACTTGCTCAACTCATAGTAATTTTAGTATTTATTTAACTAACACTCCTGGTATTTGTATGTTGTTCCACATATTAAAAAGCCTTTTATACTTTTTTCATCTACTCATCCATATTTTAAATCATTGGACATGTTCACACCCCTCCTTTTATAGATCTTCTTAAGATAAAATGAGTTATGGTAATAAGTACTTTCAATGGAAAATCGAGAGGTTACAGTTAGCCCGTTTAAAAACCTGATTTTAATAGTGATCAATGTAATTACCTTATAAATTATCAACCACAATAGTACTTGTTCTGTTGTATAGTCCTCTCCTTTCTAGAATGTTGGGATGAGACAATAGAGAATATAGTTCGATATAATAATCCCAAAAATGTATTATCGTGAAACAAAAACATTCATCAATTACGGATCCCAGATTGTGATGTGTCATTCATATGCACAAAAAATTAGAGCTTGCCAAAAAATTAAAGAAGAAAGGATTTTGAGTTCCCGTTGTGAACAATTATAAGAAAATCATAGATACGTTTTCGCGTAGTAAGACAATTCAATCTTTCCCCCAATTTTATGAAGTTGATATATTCTTGCTTAACTTGGGTGCTACTTTATTTATATGATATTTGCACATATGAAAATTATTTTTGGTGTTTCTTTTTATGACATCCTCTGTGTGTGTCAAACTCTTATGTTCGTAAGTGAAAAATTTCGATTTTTATACACTCGAATGTTATGTATATGACATTATCCCATATGTTGATGTCTAAAAAAGGACTAAGTCCAATTTCATAATCACAGATATGATAAATAACTCAAACAACACACAAAAGACAAGGATTTTAGAGTGGTTCAGTTGTAAAATAGCCAACGTCCATTATTGTTGTTATTTAGTAGGGTCTACAATAGCTCAGTATGGTGTGCATATGAGTGATTCGAGTTTTCCCTTGAGCTAAGGGAGTAGTTTTTATTTATAGGGGTGAAATACCCTAAAGATCGAATGCCTCAAGGCATTTACATCTGTGTACAATTTGTAAAACTCTTGAAATTCAGAGATGGTTGGCATCCCATCTGAGTAGATGTTGATGTTCCCGTTGGTTGGCCTTTTGGAGTTGGTCGGCATTCCAGCCGACTAAGTGTCTCTGAAGACGATCAAGTAGGCTGGTTGGCCACGTTGGATGACAGATGTGCATTCATCATTGGTCCACATGGGAGTATAGTTTTTACATACAACAAAAGCCCCCAATGCTCCATGCTTGATGTTTGCGTGAAAGTGTGGAGTATTTAGCCCATGAAGTTACTTAGAGTACGTTTGGGGTGTTTGTTTTGAAAGGCGCAGTTGGATCCCCGGTGATTAATTTATCACAAAGTAAAATAATAATTTCCTTTTAAGTAAATGCGGAAGCGTATATAAGTGATGGTTCAACAAATAAACAAGGCCGAGTTTTAATATCTTCAAAAACTAATTATAAACATAATTCAAGTCCTAGAATTTGCCTAAGTCATGATTACTAATTATCCAAAGTTAGGCGAAACCAATTTTAGTAAATGACTTGAATTACACAATTTTACCCAATATTATATTAAAGTCCCAATTTAAATGTGTGTGATTGTAAAACCAAATTTTATCTTGAAATTAATCTAGCATGCGTTCTAAGTGATATAGAGCAAGATAAAGTCAACAGTCACACTACACCGCGATATACGAGGAAAAACCCACTAACGGGAAAAAATCTCGGGACGGCCCTAGCCTAAAATCCACTAAAAACGGTATTACAAAATACAAGACAAAAGACTTACTTCCTAAACTCGAACCCTCTCAAGCCGTGATGCTTCTTCTTTTATCAACCTCCAATTAGCGGATAACCAACGGAGCTCCACCGTGGTCTCGGACTCCCACCGATCGGGCAATTAGGCACACCGTCACCCTTGCATGGAGCCTTTCTCCAAATGGGTAGAAATGAAACGAACTTCTCTTCAATTCGGTGTAGAGAAAAACCGGTGCCAAAACAATCTCCAAGCAATTGATATCTATATATGGAACTTGGAGTAAACAACAATGGGTGTAAACTAAGTGTTTAAAGATTTTTCTTTAAGTTGAAGAACAATTAAAACATGAACATTTTCCTTTTTAGAATGATCTCTCAAACTCTCTCTAGGATATGTATTAGGATGGAAAAGTTCTTTTGGAAAATGTGTTTCCCGCACATAATAATGTATGAAAAAGTTGGTTGAAAACCAAGTGGAGGAGTGGGGAAAAAACTGCCAAAAACTGCTCAAAACCGTTCCCGCCTGACGTCTCGTTCGAACGAACTTGACTCTCGTTCGAACGAGACTTCTAACGAGCGACCAGCCTGGGCTCGTTAGAATCTCGTTAGATATCTCGTTAGAACGAAAACTCGTTCGAACGACATATCGAACGACTGACCAGATTAGGGTCGTTGGCAAACTCGTTCGAACGAAACTGGTTCGAACGACAAAACTCGTTCGAATGAAACTGGTTCGAACGACAAAACTCGTTCGAACGACATTTCTAACGAACGACCAGAAAGTTTATAAAATTCAATTTTGGCCCAGAAACTTTTATATACTTATTTTTAAGTTTCTAATTGATTCTTTCTGAAAAATAAAATGCAGTTTTTATTAACCTAACACCCAATACAAATTGTTCCAAGCTCCTATATACATATAATTACATTCATACCTTGGGAGCATGGAACCTTAGTTGATGACGTAGAAACGAGGCACGCAAACCGGCATTTTGATGAAGCTTTAAATTCTTTGCCGCTACGTCTTCAACAAACACTTCATAGGCTTGAGAATATTACAATAAAACACTAACCTATGAATAAATGTTTTTGTCCCGAATTGAGCCAAAACTATATATGGACTCAATTGGAAATTTGTGTCCTTACAAATCTCCCCCTTTGGCTATTCCGGGACAAAAACCAAACAAAAAATCCTAAAGGGCCGTCAAGCTCTACTAGACTCAAAACATAACCCGCCCAATCTTGACTCAACCCAAGGATCAAGCGCTTTGCCATAGAAAGATGCCACTTTTAGAATAATTCCTGCACACTTAAGCAAACTCATCAAATGCACAGGGAATATCAAAATATTAAATGCAATTAATTAATAACTCCCCCTAAATTAATTCTCCCCTTTAAACACATGACCAACTTAGAAAGACATCTCCCCCTAAGATAAATAATCTCCCCCAAACGAAGATACGATAATAATAGGATTAGATACCATTTCTCCCCATATCATCATTCTCCCCCTTTTTGTTCGGGAATAGGCAAAGGATAAAGAACTAATAAACCGCATGTGAAAGCTTAAAGTGATAAGACATGAAGGCATATGGGCAATAAAAGCAGGGCAAAGGCAAACAAATATCATATATATAGATACAAAAAAAATATACCAATAGAGCACTTGCATATATATATATAGATATAAACACACACATGACACAAAATACAATAAGTTTGCACACTCGTATGGCAAAAATGTGTCATATGGAAACGGAAGTGTAGGGGTGTGAACTAACAACAATTAAATTTAGACCCAAACACTTAAGAAACGTTCACGGAGTTCTCATTTGATTGCAAACTTCATCACAGTTAAATATAACCTCATGTGACAATATAAAGATTGAACTCAATGAACAAACATACACAATGCATACAAGCCTAGCATGATGATGATTCTACAAACCAAATAGAGTCATGACAATAAAGACAACTAGGATAAACGGACATTGTGCAAACCGTTGATATACCACCCAATTCTCCCTCAATGAGCATATACATTCTTTTGTTTGTGAATGAATATATCAAACAAACATAGGCCTTGGCAATTGCTTTCTTGTAAATGCCAAATATTCTGTTTTTAGGCCTTTGGGTCACGTATTTCTTTTAGATCCAATCAACGGTGGCTTACTATCGCAAAGGATTTAATTCATCCTTTCGGAGCCCGTCCCCGTGCATATATTAATTTATCATGTTTTCATTTTTCGCACAAATCTCACATGCAACGGATTTTGACATGCACTAGTCCTCCTAGGTCAAGGTATGTAGATGACTAGATTGATAGGAGAACACCTCAAAAAGCTCAAATATAACATGTGACATTTAAGATTTCAAAAGAGCTCGTGCATGTGTGAAAAGAGGCGTATAGAAATAGAATCCATTTAAACAATACAAAATTCAACTACTCCATATAAAACATGGTAAAGAACATTTTAAGGATTGAAAATCTAAACCAAAAGTTCTAGCCACATGGAAGCGTAAATGATGGGATTCAAACACAAATATATGCCACATAAAGTGTGTCAAACAAAAATACACACAAAATAAAATCTTTTTGAGTTTTTAACATTTTTTAAACAAAAATAAATATTTACTCAAAAGGAAAAACAAAAATCATTTGTATTTTTCATTAAGCTTAAATGAAATAAATAAAACACAAATGATAAACAAAAATCTTTTTATATATTTTTTTTAATTAATTTAACCACAAAATATAATACAAAAAGATAAACAAGTCATGATTTCTAGCATGGGATATGTAATAAGGCGATGACTAGAAAATGACTAAAACAAGCATACATTTAGCATATGAATATAGCATGAAGTACAAACGCTAAAGTATGCAAACACTAACACATTCATCCATTAGATTTAGCAAGGGAGGAAGCATGCGTAAGTAAATGAGAATCAAAATCCCTATTTTGTAAGGCAACCAAGTCGGATTTCCTAACCCAAATTAATGAAGAATTACTATCTTGGGGTGTAGGAACGTTAGCTATCGTGGTTACTTTACTATGGGATTTTCTAGGAATTCGTTTAAGATCTAAACAAAATTTCCTAAGATGACCTTGTCGACCACAATGTGTACAAGTGAGAACATGTCGAAAAGATTTACTTAAGGAGTGATCTTTAAAGGTATTCCTAGTTGATTCTCCTAAGACAATGGTTTGGGCATTATGAGTAAATTCATTACAAGGATTGAAGCCTAAACCACAAGTGTCATTTTTAATTTGGACCGTTCCTAACATTTTGTCTAGTTTTTCCGAACGACACTCCAAATCAAATTTGACAATACTAGAATCTTTTAATTTATTTTCCAATTCTACAATGTTAGATTCTAGTAAAACATTTCGCTCTTCAAAAGCAAGAAGCTCCTTTTTCAAGGATTCCATTAAACCCCTAAGGCTATCTCTTTCGCCTTCTACATAATTAAGCTTCTCTTGAAGAGTCCTCACATGTGTCCTAAGGTCTTCTATTAAGGCACTATCATCAACGACCTTGACACTCTTTCTTAAACAAGCTTCTAACTTCAAATTAGTCCTTTTCAAATTAATAGATTCTTTACATAATTCATGAAAAGCATTTTGAAGTTCACTCACATCAACCTCTTCTTCATTTTCACTATCTTCTCCACTCTCACTATCATTAAAAACAAGGGAATCATGAACAATGACCTTGGAAGTGGCATGTGCTATCGTTTCATCGTCATCAATCGATGAGTTCTCATTATCACTCACATGACTAGCCATAAAAGCCACAACATTTTTCTTAGTTGGGGAATCGGGCTTTTCTTCCTTATCACTATCACTAAGGGTTGCATTATATGAAATAGGTCGCTTACCATCTTTCCGTAGTTTAGTGGGACACTCAAAAGCCCTATGGCCATAACCTTCACAACCAAAACACTTATTAGACTCGTCCCTATCTAAATGTTCATTACTAGGTTTAGGGATTTTCTCGGCTTTAGAAATCTTCTCGCTTTTATCATGTTTAGAAGTATCAAATTTCTTAAAATCATTTTTAACTTTATCTTTCTTAAATTTAAGAAATTTTCTAAATTTACGAGCAAACAAAGCCATGTCTTCCGAGTCACTATCACTATCGCTCTCTACTACTTGTTTGACCTCTTTTCGGGCTTTTAAAGAAACACCCTTTTTAATTTTCTTTTCAGTTTTAGAGGGAAACATATCCAGTTCATAGGTTTGTAAATCACCTACAAGCTCTTCTAATTTCGTAGAGGCTAAAGTGGGTAAAGAATTTAAAACGGTCACCTTTGGAATAAATCTATCGGGTAGGGACCTTAAAATTTTCTTTATAACACGGTCGTCAGGTATTTTCTCTCCCAAGTTAAAGGATGAATTAACAATATCAGAAAGTCTAGCATAAAATTTATCAAAGGTTTCTTTTTCATCCATTTTGATAGTTTCAAATTGAGTGGTGAGGTTTTGGAGTTTTGAAGCTTTAACGACACTAGTTCCTTCATGAGTTGATTGTAAAATATCCCAAACTTCTTTAGAGGTTTCACACGTCATAATACGTCGGAATTCATCCGGTGCGACAGCGCTAAACAAGGCATTTAAACCTCGGGAATTAAAGTTAGCAAGTTTAAACTCATTTTCAGTCCATCTATCGATGGGTTTGGGAACACGTTCATTTTCAATTAGATGAGTTGGTGGGGAGTATCCGGTAACAACAGACATCCAAACTCTCTCGTCGATAGATTTTAGTGCCGATCTCATTCGCGCTTTCCAATACGCGTAGTTTGTACCATCGAAAATAGGAAATTTTGAAAATGGGGAAAAATCCATTTTAGCCAAAAATTAAAGGATCTTAACGAAATAATTTATCGTTTTTGGCTCTGATACCAATTTGAAAGCTCAGTTGGATCCCCGGTGATTAATTTATCTCACAAATTAAAATAATAATTTCCTTTTTAAGTAAATGCGGAAGCGTATATAAGTGATGGTTCAACAAATAAACAAGGCCGAGTTTTAATATCTTCAAAAACTAATTATAAACATAATTCAAGTCCTAGAATTCGCCTAAGTCATGATTAATAATTATCCAAAGTTAGGCGAAACCAATTTTAGTAAATGACTTGAATTACACAATTTTACCCAATATTATATTAAAGTCCCAATTTAAATGTGTGTGATTGTAAAACCAAATTTTATCTTGAAATTAATCTAGCATGCGTTCTAAGTGATATAGAGCAAGATAAAATCAACAGTCACACTACACCGCGATATACGAGGAAAAACCCACTAACGGGAAAAAATCTCGGGACGGCCCTAGCCTCAAATACACTAAAAACGGTATTACAAAATACAAGACAAAAGACTTACTTCCTAAACTCGAACCCTCTCAATCCGTGATGCTTCTTCTTGTATCAACCTCCAATTAGCGGATAACCAACGGAGCTCCACCGTGGTCTCGGACTCCCACCGATCGGGCAATTAGGCACACCGTCACCCTTGCATGGAGCCTTTCTCCAAATGGGTAGAAATGAAACGAACTTCTCTTCAATTCGGTGTAGAGAAAAACCGGTGCCAAAACAATCTCCAAGCAATTGATATCTATATATGGAACTTGGAATAAACAACAATGGGTGTAAACTAAGTGTTTAAAGATTTTTCTTTAAGTTGAAGAACACTTAAAACATGAACATTTTCCTTTTTAGAATGATCTCTCAAACTCTCTTTAGGAGATGTATTAGGATGGAAAAGTTCTTTTGGAAAATGTGTTTCCCGCACATAATAATGTATGAAAAAGTTGGTTGAAAACCAAGTGGAGGAGTGGGGAAAAAACTGCCAAAAACTGCTGAAAACCGTTCCCGCCTGACGTCTCGTTCGAACGAACTTGACTCTCGTTCGAACGAGACTTCTAACGAGCGACCAGCCTGGGCTCGTTAGAATCTCGTTAGATATCTCGTTAGAACGAAAACTCGTTCGAACGACATATCGAACGACATATCGAACGACTGACCAGATTAGGGTCGTTGGCAAACTCGTTCGAACGAAACTGGTTCGAACAAAAAAACTCGTTCGAACGACAAAACTCGTTCGAACGACATTTCTAACGAATGACCAGAAAGTTTATAAAATTCGATTTTGGCCCAGAAACTTTTATATACTTATTTTTAAGTTTCTAATTGATTCTTTCTGAAAAATAAAATGCAGTTTTTATTAACCTAACACCCAATACAAATTGTTCCAAGCTCCTATATACATATAATTACATTCATACCTTGGGAGCATGGAACCTTAGTTGATGACGTAGAAACGAGGCACGCAAACCGGCATTTTGATGAAGCTTTAAATTCTTTGCCGCTACGTCTTCAACAAACACTTCATAGGCTTGAGAATATTACAATAAAACACTAACCTATGAATAAATGTTTTTGTCCGGAATTGATCCAAAACTATATATGGACTCAATTGGAAATTTGTGTCATTACATGTTTGGCACCCGACATCCCATACTTGTAAAAATTTATGCCTGTACTATTTGATGATGGCATTTTTTTAAAAATAATTTGAACTTTTTTGAGCTGCCAAAGGACTCAGTCGTCTTTTGATGCTTCAAAAAGCGTGCAACCGGTGATAGCTATACAGTTCATTCAGCTAATCATTTATTTTCCATTTCTCGAGGAAACCTATAAATTGGCACGGAGTTTCCTTATTTC
Source organism: Sambucus nigra (assembly GCA_949130495.1). Lineage (NCBI taxonomy): Eukaryota > Viridiplantae > Streptophyta > Magnoliopsida > Dipsacales > Adoxaceae > Sambucus > Sambucus nigra. Next base: position 79,482,294 of record OX422223.1, read on the forward strand.
TTTCTACCTCAAATTTTATGAACTTTTAGCTATCTCTTTACTTTTGAGTTTTTCTCTGTGTGATCGTTTTCTTCTTTAATTCTTGTCATCGTCTTTGATTCCCTGTAAGCATTATTTTCCCCTTCTTCTATTTTATCATCTTTTATTATTTTTCACCATTGTTCACATTATTTATGACAACTCTTTAGGTGAGTTTAGAGAAAAAAAAGTAAAATCTCATCTTGGGCAGACTTAGAGATACCTAGGGGTCCCATTGATGTTTATTCCCTTTCTGAGGGTCACTAGATCTTAAACCTATTCATAGCTGAGTGTGGTATAACCTTTCCACCTAATCCCCTTTTCCTTCAATTTTGCTAATATTTTGACACAATTCCTGCTAGGGTAGCCCCCAATAATTAGAGGGTTGTAAACGGGGTTCGTAGATTAAACTAACTTTATAGGACCCATAGTGGGGTTTTGGAGTTGATGTTTTGCTACAAGTGGGTAACTGTTGGAGAGATTACCTACTATTTAAAGACTAGGCAAGCCAATAGGGATTTAGTAGTCAATCTACCAGACTCTAATAAGGATTATTAGGAGCATGGTCTTATTGTCAAGAACTGGAAATATTCCCCCCTCCCAACTGGGGTAGCTTAATTGGTCCCAGATGTTCCCAATCAGGACGTGGAATAGGTTGCACTTTATTAATGATTTTTCATATTTTGATTTGCATTTTGATATCACCGATTAACTTTGCCGTCTCTTTTTGATGCAAAGGAAAGTAGGAAAAAGTTCCCCAAGGAAGGGAAAATCAACCTCAACGACCTCAAGTTTTTATGGGGTTTGAACCAGAAGTTTGGAAATGAACATCCTAGGGCTGCTTTATTGTTGCTGGTGTATAAAAGTTACAGCACATATTTTGTTGCTCGTCTTAAAGTTTCCATGTCCTCCATTTATATCAACCTTGAAGAAGATCAAATGCCAACTTCTTCCGCTACCGAGTCTGTAGGTGATGATTTTACCGAGGGAGGAACTTCGTCCTCTTTTAAGTCTTTTAACATTTCTAAGATTCCCCTTTCTCATTCCATAGACATGGTGAAGAGGAAAAAACCTAATCTGATGGGATGACCAATATCCCCTCAACTAAAGAAGGTTGTTGTTGCTAGAAAGAAGCCAATTGATAACAAATCTAAGGCTAGTGACAAGAGACCTATTGGTGCTAATGAGACTCAGGCCGAGGAGAACCAATTAAAGAAGATAAAGAGAGGTTTTCCTGATCCTTCAAAACAGGTACATAAGACATCAGCCGAGTAGTAGGCCTTAGCTATAGAGAAAACCACCATCTAATAAGAGTTGGTGAATAAGAGTCAGGCTGACTTAGACATAGGGTCAATCTCTATTGTTATTAACCATGGATTAGCCACGTGTTCGATTAAATTTAGAACCCTTCTTGCTGATCAGGCTTCTTCAACCCCTATGTCGAGATCCAGGCTCACTAAAAGAGCTTGCCACAACTTGGCCTTAATAACTCTTCCTTTCTTCTTCTGCCTTTACTTTATGCTTTTGGATTTTTACTAATCATTTGGTGTTTTCTCCTTTTATAGTTTCTAATTTACTTCAACCAAATGATGGAGAAGGATGACTAGTTGAGGACTTCTCGTAATGAAGTTGTAAAGGAATTTGAAGGTATGAAGAAGTTCTTGGATGCTTCCTAAGAAGCTTTGGAAATAAAGAAAAAGTCTTGGTAAGAAGAATTAAAGAAGGCTAATGACAGTTTGAGGGAGGCCATTAATAGGGCCTTTGCAGCTGAGAATAAAACATGTGTTACTGAAAAGAAGACCAAAGCTTCCGAGGAGAAGCAAGTTAGTGCTAAAAATTGGGCCAAGACTACAGAAGATAAACTCCCAGAAATTACTGATCAGGCTCAAACTACTGAAGATAAGGCGACTGGCCTAACTTCTCAAGTTGCCTCCTTGAAGGACAAAGCCAAAGACGATTTTAGATAAGGGATGGGAGAAATCCCTTTTCATGGCCTCTACTCAAATTGAGTATGCTAAGAAGCTATCTTTTAAGGAAGGATGGTCTGAAGATTTAAAAGTGGTCGACATCAAAGAAATCTATGAGATCTTCCTCAGGTGTGACCCTGACACTCCTCCTAACCTAGATGAGGAGTTTATTGATAAGGAAGAATCTAAAAAATATTTTATGGTGCCCATTAAATCTTCAGTGGTTCTAAGTGACAATGCCGACCAACATGCTGCTGGTCAAAATCAAGCTCAGGATAAGGAAAAGGTCTAATAAGTTTACCTTTTTGTTTTTTTTTGTCCTTTCTTTCTTGAAGTTGTATCTCCTTTTATACTTCATTTATAAATTAATGAAAGAACAAGTTTTTATCTTTAATTTATATTGATGACTTTGTAATCTTTGTTGAACTATTTTTCTTTACTTTTTGTGTTGTTCTATCTTTCGGATGTCCAAAAACTCATTTATTTACAACTTTACTGTTTGATGCTAGGGAAAAGGCTATAATTTTTTCTAAATCTCATCTTCCCAGACGAAGTAAAAATCCCCCGAAGGTTGGTCATGTTACCCTAACTAAAGAAGATTTATATGGTTTTCTCAGCCCAGACGTATTCGACCAAGTGAAGGAGTCATATATCCACCTCTATTGTTTGTTAGACAGTGTTGTTACTAACAATGCAACATATTATAAGATGATTGAGAAATTGCGATGGGATCACAAGTTGTCCTTATCCTTACTTTATTCTGACTATGAGGCCAAGTATAAAGCTTTAAGTGAAGGTTTGGGTTTTGGACACCAGATTGAGGGATATCACCTCTGCCATGAATAAGAAGGAACTTTCCTTGAAGCAGGATTTGGGGAGTGCTAGGTCCATTGCTGCCATATTAGAGAAAGGAAATAATTTCCTGAGGGATGAACTTTATAGCTTAAAGATATCATCTACTACTAGTTCAGATGAAGGTGCTTCCTTTTTAGAGAATGAAAATACAAGATTGGTGGCAAAACTGGAGGCTTTGTAGAATAAGTAGATTAAACCTAGGAAGACTTCTAGGCAAAGAGTAGTTATTCAACCAATTGTTAAGGAAGAAAGAAATAAAAATACCCTTACCGACCAAACTGCTCAATTGAAAGCCAAAGATAATGTGATTGCCGACTAGGCTTCTAAGCTGAAGGCCAAGGATAATGTTCTTAAGAAGCTTCAAAATTAGGTAGAAAGGCTAACATTCCAATTTCATAAACAACCTAGAAAGTCTGGATAGAGGGATATAATGAGGCTTTAACCCATATGGACGATCATCTTGCCTAGAGCAATCATGAAGCTATAAATGGGGATGGACCAAGTTTCTAACTTTACTGAAATAAGATCATAATAGTAACTCGAGGTATTGGAATTGCCCAGGTTTCTTGGACTGTGATAATCCACCCGTTAAGTTGGACACCACATGGATTCATCCTAATTCAATTTCCAATGTGTGATTACCAAATATTTATGATATTATGGCCTTCATGATGAGCTTGAGATAGTTCACGACCCTCATTTGATTGATAGGCCGAGCAACAGTAATAGGCAAATACTGAGAGACTTCAACATAATAAATTCACAACATACCTTGGATGATCCTCCTGCTGGGATGGACAAGGCTCAAGGAAAACAATTAGTACAATAAATTGACATTTTTCTTGTACTGCTTTTTATTAAATGTCATTGTAATACATTATGATCAATGATATGGAGTTAATTTTAATTATATTTATTCAAGCTTATGGATGTTATTAATATTTTTTGCCCACTAGGTAAACTGTAAAAAAAATTAGTTAATCGACTTGCGGACTAAATAACTTGCTCAAATATTAATATTTAATTCATGTTTGAATCATTTATATGGCATTAGATTCTACTAATACACTTAGATAAAACTATAAATATCTTTATTGTACTAAGTTGCAGCATTAGTTATCATTAGCGCCCAAGTGTATTAGGAATATATAATTACTTTAGAATTTTAACCTGGTCGGGTAAAACCTCTACTTAAGAAGTTTTACTGACTTCTTGTTCATGAGTTGCCGAGGACAAATCATACATGAAGTTTGAACTTTTCTGAATTTTGAAAAGTTTGAAAAATTTGAACTATGCCCTTCTCGACGAGGAACCTTTTGAGAATTTTTCTGATTACTATTGCTTATAAATTAAAATTGCTCATATTAATTAAGTGTAACCACCATACTCTAAAAAACAAAACACAAAGATGATTTAGAATGGAGAAAAACTGAGACTTCATTAACTTGAATAAGCAATTACATTAAAGATAGGATTTTCACATTGGATTACTGATAATACATGGGCAGATTATCTGCTTTCTAAGGATTTTTGAATTCTTTTCCTTCAAAAGTCTCCAATCGATAGGCTCCTGTTCAAATAACTACTGAGATATGGCATGGACCATGCCAATTAAACTCTAGCTTATTATTTTTCTGGATTACTTTCTTAAGTACCAATTCTCCATGCTTCAGGTTGGTCGGCTTGACCCTTCAATTATAAAACCTTGCAGTCCTTTATTGATAGGAAGCCATCCGAATAGCATAATCTTATCATACTTCTTCTATCATGTACATATCTAGTCGTCTCATAAGGTCACTCTTGAGTGAATCAAAGTCCAAGACCTAGTGAGTGGGTAGGCCTATTTCCACTGGAACTATTGTCTCAGTCCCAAAACTAGCATGTAAGGAGTTTCTCTTGTTGTTGTTCTGGGAGTTGTCCTGTATGCCTAAAGGACACTAAGTATATCATTAATCTAGTTTTCTTTAGCCTCATCCAACCTTTTTTCAACCCATTTAGCAAGGTTTGTTGGTGATCTCTATTTGGCCATTACACTGCGGATGACCAGGTGCTGAATGAAGTTTCTGAATGCTTGATCGAAGACAATACTCTTCAAATTCCTTATTATCAAATTGAGTGCCATGGCCGGTGATGAAAGCTTAAGTCATACCATATCTAGAAATGATCTTCTTCCATATGAATTGGAACACTCTCTGATAAGGAATGTCGATCAGTGGCTTAGTTTCTACCCATTTAGTAAAATAATTAACAATTACGACCAGGTACTTGAATCTTCCTTTAGTGGACGACAATAGTTCGACCAAATCAATTCCCTATATAGGGAAAGGCCATGGAGAAGTGATGGGTGTTAGGCTTGCTCTTGGTATTCTTTGTATGGTAGTACAATTCTAGCATTTATCACACTTCTCGGTGAAATCCAAATAATCTGCTTTCATCATTGGCTAATAGTAACCTTGTATTGCTATTTGTTGTCTCAGAGATCTCCCTGTTGTGTGTACTCTACATGAACCTTCATGTACTTATTTGATCAAATCATTTACCTCATTTAGATGAACACAATAAAGTAGGGAGACAGTGTATCCTCACATGTATAGGACACCTTTACCGAGCATATAATTAGCTATTTTGTAACTTATCTTCCTGGCTTCCTTTTGGTCAGACGGTAGTGTTCCTCACTCATTGTATTCTCTGATCGGGTCAATCCAGGAAGGACCTAACTCCACAAATATGACAATAATTTCCATCCCATCAATACTTCTATGGGAAAGAATATCCACATGGATTGTTCGTTTGAGCGCTGTTGGAGTTACTGAAGAAAATCGAGCAAGAGCATCTTCTCGGGCATTCTCAAGTCATAGAATCCTCACTATTTAGAATAAAGTGATCAGAGAGATTACTTCCATTGTTATTTATTGGTATCTCATCATGGTTTCTTCTTTGACACCATAAATCTGTTGCATCTGATTAACAGTTAATTGGGAATCACTATACACTAATACCTGGTCGGCGCCCAATGATGAAGCTAATTCCAGTCCTGTGATTAATGCTTCATATTCAGCCTCATTATTGGAAGCCTTGAATTAGAATCTCAGAGCATATTCCACTTCCAATTTATTCGGAGTGTTAATGATAAGGACTGCTCCACTTTTAGTATCAAATGAAGACCCATCCATAAATAATTGCCAAGTTGGAATGTTATGAGAAACTCCTCTTCCATAAGTACTCCATACCTGAATATCTTTTGGCTTTGTTGCAATTTTTCTTGAACAACTGACGACTCAAGTTGATCGACCACAATCTTTATTTGCTTTTGAGCAAAGCTCTCTTCCGTAGAAGTCAGGTTGGCAGACAAACGTGGATTATATTGCTCCTTTGCATGTGTGAACTCAATAATAAAATCTTCCACTACTTGTCCTTTTTTTGCAACTCTAGGCTTGTAAACAATTTCATATTATCCTAACTCCACTTCCCAAGAGATTAATCTTCCAGACTTATCTGGTTTGTGTAGTGCTTGTCTTAGAGGAAAATCTGTGTAGACAGTGATAGTATGGGCTTGGAAGTATGGCCTCATCCTCATATATGCTTCGATAAGAGCTAAGGCTAACTTCTCCAAGCATGGATATCTAATCTCAGCTCTTTAGAATGCCTTATTAGTGTCATACACTGGCCTTTGAACTCCATTATCAAGTCGGATCAAAGACGAACTAACAACTGACTCTAAAATAACCAAATATAAATATAATTTTTCTCCTAGAACTGGGCCAAAAAGGAGTGGGGGAGAACCCAAAGACTTCTTCTTCTCCAAGAAAGTCTTCTCACATTCATCATGCCACTCAAAGGTCTTTCTAAGAACTTTAAAGAATGGAAGACACTTATCAGTTGCTCCGAAAACAAAGCTGTTCAATGCAACTACTCTTCTTGTCAGCTTTTGTAATTCCTTCTTCTTGGTCGGGGACTACATTTCAATAAAAGTTTCGATCTTTTTAGGGTTTGATTCTATTCCCCTTTGATTAAAAACGTACCCTAGGAACATCCCTTCCTATACTCCAAAGATGCATTTGGTTGGATTGAGCTTTATTTGCTGTTTCTCCAATAGATCAATGTTTTGAGCTAAGTCTACTATGTGGTTAGTAGCATGTTTTCTCTTAGTGAGCATATCATTTACATAGACCTCCATATTTTTACTAATCTGATCCTCCTAAACCTTATTCACTAGTCTATGATAGGTATCTCCAACGTTTTTCAACCCAAAAGGCATGACAGTATAACAATAAGGTCCTCGGTTGGTAATGAAGGAAGTGCTTTCCTTATCTTCGGGCTTCATCTTAATCAAGTTGTAACTAGAATAAGCATACATAAAGATGAGTAGCTCATGACCTGCTATAGCGTCAACCAATTGATCAATCCTTAGTAAAAGGAAATTATCTTTTGGACACACTTTATTGAGATCTGTAAAATCTACACACATACGCCACTTGTCATTTTTCTTTTTGACCATCACCACATTAGCTTGATAAGTGGGGTAGATGACATCCTTAATGAAATGTGCTCTCTGCTATTTCTCTACTTCTTCCTAGATTGTTGTATTCTTTTCTCGACTGAAGACCCTTCATCTTTTCTTAATCAATTGGGATCCTAGATAAACATTGAGCTCACAACACATGAGATTTGGATCAATTCCCAGCATATCTTCATGGCTCGAAGCGAAAACATTTTTCCTTTCTCTAAGGAAAGTGATTAACTCCTATTTAAGGGAAGGAGATAACTTGGAATCCATCTGGGTGGTTCTTTTTATTTTCTCATCATCCAATACAATAGTTTCTATTTCCTCCATAACTTGGCCCTTTACCAGCTGCTCTTCTTCTCGAGGATCTAGAGTATCGATGTGGAAAGTGGTTGTGCTCTTCATTTACAAATCTTGTTGGTCGAACGATGTATAATAACATTCTCTGGCATATTTCTGACTGCCGTTTACTATACCAACTCCATAGTTCATTAAAAACTTTAAGTATTAGCACTCTTCCCAGGATGATGTTATAAATTGATGGGACATTTTTATCTAATACAAAGAAGTGAATTCTTTCTCTCCTGCTTGTCCGCCAGGTGCCAACCAAGACTTCCAGGTTGATGGTCCCTAATGGATATACCTTTTCCCATGTGAATCCGATGAGAGGTCGATGGTATGGTTATAACTTACTGATCTTCATCCCTAGACTATTGAAATAGTTGTAGAACATTACATCGGATAAACTCCCATTGTCAACCAAGATCCTTATAACTCTGATATGATGAACTCGGCATGTGATAACTAAAGTATCATTATGAGGATAGATAACTCCACTCAGATCATTCTTGGGAAACCTAATTATTAGATTGTCTCTATTAACTTTCCTTGGCCGACTATTATTGTATTTATCCATATCAATTTGTCTGACAGTGGGCAGGCTTTTAATTCATTAAGATAATCTTTCCTTTATGCTATGGCATCTCTTCTTCCAGCATCACAACTTGCAATAAAATGGCACCAAAGGATATTATGCCGACCTCAAATTCTGGTTCATTAGGCTTCTTTAGCAGGTCAAGATCTTCAATAAAAACATCATTTCTTGCTATCCTGTTATCATTCCTTACTCGGGCTGGAGATTACGACCTTTTTTTTTTTATCATTTTTATTGCCATTCCGATCAATAAACTTTCTCAACTTTCTACGCTAAATAAGATATTCTATCTTTTTCTTTAGCGCAATGCAACTGTTGGTGTTATGCCTATGATCCCTATGGAATTCGCAGTACTTAGGCTTATCCCTCTTGTTAGGGGGTGTCTTCAACTTTCCAGGCCAATTTAAGTCTCTATTTCCTTTGATCTCCTATAGGATATGGTGAACACCCTTATTGAGCGGGGTATATTCATCATACTTCCTGATCCAATCTAGACTTTTGCCTTTCTGATCTTTCTTGAAAGAATTGGAATTATTTTTCTGACCTTCAACTTTGGCCTTGGAAGCTTCTTTGGTTGCCATAACTTCCTCGACATTTATTATTTTTCCATCTTTAGCCATCAACTCTGTCATGATTTTGGGTGGACTTTTTTCTAAGGCATAATAAATATCTTTAGCAAGTAAATAACTCATAAGTGAAACTATGGTTGTTTTCTTGTCATAGTCTACCATCTATAGATTTTCATTATTAAAATGAGTAATATATTCTCTAATGCTTTCTCCTGGATTTTGCCGCACGATTAAGAGATGAGTAACACTCTTGATTGGCTTAGATCTAAAACAAAAGTTATCAATCAATAACTCAGCTAATTGGTGAAAACTAGAGATTTTACCTATGGGGAGATTATCATACCAGATCTAAGTTGGACCTATGATACAACTGGAAAAAGCTCCGCATCTCATCTCGTAAGGCACTGAGTAGATGTCGACATAAACTTGATATTGCTCTATATGCATGACTAGATCAAGTTTCCCATCATATTTGGGAGTGGTTTGAGATTGGAAAATGTGGGTTATTCCGTAAATTCTTGGATGAAAGGCGATCCTTTGATGAAAGTACTTTTAATGGATTCTTTATCTTCGTTATTTCTCCTAGCCTATCTTCCAACCATTGTATGGATCCCTTCCATGAATTATCCTCTAGTTTAGACTTGGACGAGGTAGATTTATCCGTCTTACTGTGCCTATGTGCTAAACGTTCCTCCTGTGAGGTCTGCTCGGAATGCACACAACCCTTCATACTAGCCCTAGATCTTGTGGAACCTTCTTTATATTCACGAAGATGATCCCGCTCCTTGTAATGTCCTCTGGTTACTCGGGGGCCTAGTCAATCAAAGGCAGACTCCCTACTGAGCCTCTCCAAGACACTTGGTCGTTCTTTGGAAAAATATCCACCATTATAATAATCAGTTGATCGGAATGAAGAAGTTGTGCCACGACGATATGACCTATCATGAGAATAACGAGAATGGTAACTTCTTTCATGTCTAACTGGTAGTGGTGGTGGAATATCCCTTATGGAATTAGAGGACTTAGATTGCATGATGTGAACCAACTTCCTAACAATCTCCTGCATAGTTTCTTGACCTTTAGCAAGGTAGAGAAGAATTTCCTATAAATTCGCCGCACTAGGGGGAACAGATGGAATAGTGGGATTACCTTCATTGCGAGCGCTATTTTCTAGATAATTCATTTCTTTAGAGATAAAGAAATAAAGAAAATGGTAGAGAACGATGATAGACAAACGTTCCCACAGACGACGCCAATCTGTTGATGTCTAAAAATAGACTAACTCTAATTTTATAATCATAGATAAAATAAGATAATTAACTAAAACCACACACATAAGAGACAAGAATTTTAGAGTGGTTTAGCTATAAAATAGCCTATGTCCACTATTTTTGTTATTCGGTAAGGTTTACAATAACTCAGTATGGTAAGCATATTAATGATTTGAGTTGTCCCTTGAGCTAAGGGAGAGGTTTGTATTGATAGGGGTGAAAAACCCTAAAGATGGAATGCCTTTATATTTCTAGGCGATTACATCTATGTACAATAAGTAAAACTCTTGGAATTCGGAGTTGGTTGGCCTCCCATCCGAGTAACTGTTTATGTTCCTATTGGTTGACTTTATGGAGTTGATTGGCATTCCAGCCGACTAAGTGTCTCTGAAGCCGATCAAGTAGGCAAGTAGGCCACGTTGGATGATAGGTGTGAATTCATCATTGGTCAACGTGGGAGTATAATTTTTACATACAACACCAACATTCTTAGGTGTTAAACCCTTGCTTCTTATTATATATATGTTTTCTATATAATTCATTCTTATTTTATAAAATATGAGCTCTAGTTATCGCGGATGCAGATGTCGATTACAATGAGACTGCATATGCTTCGAGGATACCAAGGAACGTAGGCAATTTATAGAGACTTCATACTCTCTATAACGAGTTGACGACCAGGGCTCCCCAAAACTTTTATGAACTATGTATAACAACAAATCATTAAGTATGGAATTTTATTTATTTTAATACTATTATTTTTAAATTTATGTAAATAATTTCATTGCCTGATTGTTTTATATTATTTGGTTGGGTTAGCGAATTAGTTAGTATCATGACTACCAAACCCGAACCGTTATCTTAAGAAGTTTATTATTTTAACTCAATATTGACCCAAACCCAATAGGACTAAACCCATTAATGTCATGTTCTCGTGTCAGTTGTATCATAATTATCGAGGCTGAATTATTATATTAATAAGTTAATTGGGTGTAGTTCATGGATGTGTACGTGTGTGAGGAGTAGAATAATCTTATCCACATTATGGAAATAATGGGTACGCATGAACGGGACCGCTAAGTAAAGAGTAAAGAAATAAGTAAAAAGGACTAAGATGTGAGAGACAAAGTAGTAAATGCAATAGAACTAAGTATGAGTAGAACATGATAACTACATGAATGAGACGATAACATATGAATGAGAACACATTATATATTGACTTACTTGAGTTTATATATATAGGAGTTCCAACTAGTTTGGATATTGAGACAAAGTAGGTTCATTTTTATGAGTTGCTCCATCTTACAAAGTTCCAAGAAGATTGAAGAATTCCAGTCCAAGAAAACGTCAAAGATCAACCTAAAGGGAAGTTAATTCCACCTATAATCACTTTAGGACACTTGCACTGCATATTTTTTATTCCTATATGCATATGTGGTTTTTAAACACTTCAATTAATTTTTGAATCAATTTAACTCATTAAACAACACTTTAAAAACATTTTAAATAATTTTTTGAATTATTAATTTTTTTTTAAAAGTGTTGGGGTTAAAAGTTGATTTTTGAAAAGTTTTTTAATTCAATAGAAGTTAGCTTGGGTAGGATCTCAAAGCACTAGAGACTTTAGGGGGAGTTTGTAAATATTTTCAAAACATGCATTTTACACCATTTCTCCACCATACATGTGTTGGCTTATAAGGCTGTCGATTTGTGTTTTCTCTAAGACTCATTGTTACCATTTAATCTCAGCCCTTGGATGGTTTTAATCAATGTTCTTCATGTCTCCTTTTGCAATCCCCGTGTTCCCATTTAAACTAATGAGATTTTGTTTTTCCACCGCCCGTTATAAACCTTTGGATGAGAAGCCAAAGTGGTCAAAACTAATCTCAGGCTTCGGATTACATAAAGCGTTCAAGATCCTTCCTCAGCCAGTATATAAGCTCTCTACGTCTTAGCAATTTTATACTTTTGCCATTTCGTCCAAACAGAGAGAAGAAGAGAGAGAAGGGAGAAGAGAGAGAGAGGAAAGAAAAGAGAGAAGAAAACCTATTATTCGAATCGTCACACCACCGAGTGATTTCCCTTCACCCATACACCATAACCTTTAACGTTTAATCTATAATAAATCAAAACTTGGAGTGTTAGAACTATTTTAGGGTTTCTGTGAGATTGGTGGTGGGTTTAATCGTCTTTTGAAGACTTCTTCATGTTTGAGTCTCTTTCAGAACTCGTCTCTAAGAAAATAACAAGTTTCATTGTTGAAACTTGAGATTTTCTAAAAGAGAACATCACATGCTTACTTTTTATTTCTCTTTTGGATCTCTTATTTTAGATCCACTCTGTTTGAAACGATGTTTGAAAAATAAACTTTTGTTTTCTTAAAGGCTAAATCAGATCCTTAAAACGTTTATGTCTCTTGAACTATATTTTACTTTTTATGAAATAAATCTGTATAAAAATAAAACGAGACACATAGGACCTTGGCTAGTTTTAAAGGCAAGTTTTTTTTTTCATATCTGATCTTGAAATGAAGCATATTTCTCAGAACTGTTTGAATTAGATCTTGCATGTCATATAGAAATTATTAATTCATAGGATATTGTATGTATAAATTCTGTGAGAGGCTGAGTTACATATATCTACATTTAGTTCACCTCACATACAGATTCTCACACATGAACACTTAGTCACAGTGGTTCTATTCGAGAGACTTAAAACTTGAAAGAGTTGCTGGAATCAGAATCCAAAGAAAATGAGGTCAAGGAAAAGTCAAAGAAGCAACAAGAAAAGATCAGATCTAGTCAGAAAAACTTGGAGTGGATTAGTTCATGTAGGTATAACTCTAAACCTAGATTTAGGATATTTGTGTATTTGCTTAAGTGCTGTAACCTGATTCTTTATTTTAGTGGATTTTTTATTTTGTGCCGTAGAGGGCACCGTGGATGTTTCCTTTGATTAAGGGTTTTACCATGTTAAAATTCATCTTTTATTTACTTGAATGTTCTTAATTTCTGTTGTGATTGGTACTACATGTTGAACTTAGTAGATGGTTTTTCATTTCTAAAACCTTAGGTAATCTACTACCAAATCTAGACTACATATTCAGAATTTTTTTTAACACATCTTGTGTTGTTTATTCAAAAAGAGTTTTTTCCAAAAAGTTTATTCGGAGTTTACTCAACTTATAACATTTCGTTATTAATCTAGCAAACAAATTTTTTAATGAAGATAAAATAAAGAAAATTAGTAATAAAGAACTTGAATCCCAAAATTACTTCGGGATGCCTACGTAGCCAAAAATGGCATCAAAGTCCACGTAGTTCTGAACATGAAATGATAACATAAAAAAATTAGAAGTTAATTTCCTATTGTTAATTTGTTAATGTGTTCAATGATCTAAATAGTTAATCCAAAATCTTTCTAGCATCAATAAAGTGTTGTTCAAAGAGGATTAATCTTGTTGGGCATCAAGATTGGTTCTGATTGATGTTATGTGGAACCCATCGGTTAAATATGGGCTATTAGCAGATCTTATAGGGTTGGATAAATTGTATCTATACATAACCTTCTTTTGGTGAAGTACCTATTACTCTCCCCTATTCATTATTTATATTATGGAAAATCCATTAAAGAGTTCTTTATAATTCAATTCACTTATATAAATATGTTGAAACCAAGGTCATATTGGATACAATAACTCTCAGTTGATTATTCAAGCATTCATTCAACTGAAGCATTCAATCAATATAAAATAAAATCAAACAAATAAATATGTTATTACACCCCAAAAAATTAAAATTAAAACAAATTAATATGTCATTACATATCCAAGGAAATTAAAATAATCACAAAATACGCCATGAATATTAAAATATTACATTGTTCATTACAACATCTTAATTGGCAAATAAACTAGCCAAGCCATAAATGTATTCTTATACTAAAACAATGGAGTTGGGTCACCCATATGGTCAACATACAGACCCTCCTATTCGCAACATAGATATATTTCATCCACCAATAGCTTAACCTACCTTTTTGTAAAGAGTGACTGTGCACACCTGTTTCTGGAATCATAGAAGTGTTCGTGCATTTCCCAATGAACTTGGTATTGGTCATGTTACTTATATAATATTTTTCATCATAATCACCATTTTAGGAAGATGACGATGCTAAAAAATAGGGTGCAGTAGGTGCATGTGCATGAAAGAGGAATCTTAGAGGATACATTTGGAGGGAAATGTTAGGGCAAGAATTTGCAAGCGGAAAACTTGAGGCATAGGATAGGGAAAACCTTAAGGCATGAATTGAGATCTACGTTTTTGTTTAACTAAACATTTGGCACGGTTTTTTGATTTCACTTGCTAGTTGCCAAGGTATTGTTAACCGGGTTCATGTCCATCACTACACCAAATCTGCACTATTGTCATGGTCATTGACCTTGACAAGTTGGACTTGTCAAGGTTAATGACCGTGATAACTTTTTTTGTCACGGACGTGTCATGGTCAATGACCGTGATAAGTTCGTTAGAATTGTCACGGTCGTGTCACGAGCCATGACCGTGACACGTTAGTCACGGTTAAAAACCGTGACAAAGCCTTGACCATTTTTTAAAAAATTGTCACGGTCATTGACCGTGACAATTCTGGGCAGAATTTAAAAAAAATCTGCTGGCCAGCATGGCCACTGCCACTGCCCAGCAGTATATTTGTACCTGTTATAGCAACGCTGTACCTGTTCAAACATCATATATCCAAACAAACTAAAGATAATGCAAATATATATTCAAAATAGAAACTATTTAAGAAGAAGCAACATCACCATCAATTATCTCAAATCTGGGATCCAAGAAACTGATGAGCCCTCTCTCCAAGAACCCTCCAAGAATTTAAAGAGAATTCTTTTTCTCCTCTTGTGTAACAATGGCAATACCTGCTAATGTCTCAACGATTCCTCCTAAACCACCTGATCCTGTATGGACCAAATCTTTCGCGAGTATCCTCATGAATTAACAACCAAAATATCTGGCATTGAAGACTCCAACTATGTTTAAGGGAGAGCCTGCTGTTATTTTCTCCCAAGAAGACATTGAAGCCCTAGCTGAACCATTTAAACACTCAATTGTGGGGAAATTCTCTCATGGAAGACCACCAATTGATTATATTCGAAAAATATTTCAAACTTTTTCCCTAAAATCGGCATTCTCGATTGGTCTTCTTGATTCAAAACACATCCTGATAAGATTAAATAGTGAGGAAGATTATGTTAGACTTTGGCTTAGAGACAGCTGGTACATTGGGAAGTACCCTATGCGTACTTTCAAGTGGACAACTGAATTCAAACCAGATGAAGAAAGCCCTATAGTTCTAGTGTGGATTAATCTCCCTAACCTTCCTTTACATTTCTATGCGAAATCAGCCTTATACTCTATTGCCCAACTTATGGGAAAACCTCTTAAGTTAGATGCATCTACAGCCTCTATATCCAGACCAAGTTTGGGTAGAATTTGTGTGAAAATAAACATTTTGAGAGAAAGAATTAACAGAATTTGGATAGGTAGTGGAACTTCTGGATTCCGGCAAAATATAGTATATGAAAACTTTCCTTCTTTTTGCGATTTCTGCAAGAAACAAGGGCATGCTGAAAGCAAATGTATGATCAAATTCCCTCAATTAAAAACAAAGAAAGATGTGGCCAAGAATAAAACCAAGAAAGAAGGAATTCAAAAAGTGCCCAAAGAAACTGTAACGAAGATACCTGCTGGAAATGATCATCATAAGAATACTACAACAAATCAAATAGAGGTCTATCTATCGGGTATTGTAGATAAGGTGGTTTCCTGATTTATCTGATTCGAGAAAGGAAGTTATTCAACCTGCAAGGCTAACCAATAGGTTTGATATCTTGCAAGATGACAACATTTCGAATCCAGAAGAGGAGAACCAAGAGTATCAAAACATCTACTCAAGTGAAGGGGAAAAGATAGCTCATGAGGGGCTGCTGACATCTCAAAATTTGAACTCTGAAGAGACTTACATTGTTAACCAAATAAACCTTTCACCTAAATCTTCTAAATTACCTCCAGCAGTGAAACATCCAGCTTGTATGAAAGATAATGTATCAGATACTGAAGTCTCTTTAAAAAAGTCTCCTAATATTGAGGAGCTACAAAGGTTTGCTAGATGGTTTGATGAAAAATGGAAGGGTATTCAGAAAGATAAAGAAGAAAAGGAAAAAATAAAGAAAGGTCCAGATATATCCAATGCCCCTGTCAAGATATCAAAACAAGGTAATCCTACTAAACAAGCTCCTTTTGATCCTCTATTCAGAAGAATCACCAGAGCATCAGGTAAGTCCTCTTCCTCAAACTTTAACTCTACTGTCTAAATGCTAAACTTATTTTGTTGGAACATTAGGGGTGTTGCCAATAAAGCAACTAATAGAAGATTGAAAAATCTTATCAAAAAATACAAAATCCCTGCTATTTCCCTATTAGAACCAAAAGTAGGTATTGAAAAAATATCTAAATACAAACTTAAGTGGAAATTCCCTTATAGTGCATCTAATATATCAAATAAAATTTGGTTCTTCTAGCAAAATGACTTAAAAGTCAGCATAACCTATAACACTGATCAACTTCTCTATCTTAAAGTAAACTTTGATTACTTGAACTCCACTATATTTTTGGTCTTAATATATGCCAAATGCACTGCGCTGGAAAAGAATAGCTTATGGTTTGATATTGGTCAGTTAACTTCACAAATTTCTGATATGCCTTGGCTCATTATAGGAGATTTTAATGTTGTTTCAAAACAGGAAGAAAAATTAGGTGGATCTGATTCTATGGAGGATTTTAATGATATGATTACTACTTGCTCTTTGACTGATCTTGGCTACACTGGATCTAGATTTACCTGGTCTAATAATCATATTCATGGAACTATATTTTGTAGATTAGACAGAGGTTTGGTAAATATGCATTGGCTTAATAAATTTCCATCCACTACCATTTATCATTTACATAAGGCATGTTCTGACCATTTCCCTCTTCTTCTGTCTATCAAAAGTAAGTTTGATGATCTTCCTAAACCTTTCAAGTTCTTATCTATGTGGTGTATTCAATCTAATGTGAAAGATATTATTCAGCAATCTTGGAACTGTGAAGTTAATGGCCCTCCTATGAAACTTTTCTCTATTAAACTTAAAGTGCTTAAAGGAAGACTTAAAATTTCGAATAAAGAAGAGTTTAAAAATGTTTTTCAATCTGTCAGTAATCTAGAAGATGAAGTTTTGATTAAGAAGCAGGCTTTTGAGCACAATCCTTCTGAATCTTCTAGATCTGAGTTATTTGAAACTAGAGCTAAATTGAATATCGCTTTACAAAGGGAGGAAAGCTTTTGGTTCCAAAAAAGTAACAAAAAATGGCTTAAACAAGGGGATCTGAATATTAAACTTTTCCATGCTTCTGTTAAGATCAGTCATAGAAGATTGAATATTACCAAGATCAAGGACTCCCAAAATAAATGGATTGATAAACAAGAGGACATTGATAGTTTGTTTGTATCCCACTTTCAAAACATCTGGAAATCTGATCTTATCAATATTAATAATAACTTCCTAAATGTTATTGATAAAGCTATTATTGAAGAGGAAAATATAACCCTTACTGCATTCCCATCTGAAGAAGAAATTTTTAATGCCATAAAAAATATGAATAGTTCCAGTGCTCCTGGCCCTGATGGTTATGGGGGAGAATTCTATTATAAGTTTTGGGACATCATAAAGCATGATCTTATAAAGGCCATTCACTCTTTCTTTGCTGGAGCTGATATTCCCAAAAGTTGGTTAGCTACCAATATTGCTCTTATTCCCAAAGTTGATATTCCTATAAATTGCTCGCAATTTAGACCTATAAGTTTATGTAACTTCTCTAATAAAATTATATCTAAGATTCTTAATGACAGATTAGTTGATATTCTGCCTAATATTATATCCCCTAACCAATCTGGTTTTGTCAAAGGGAGAAGTATAAACGATAACATTTTTCTTGCTCATGAGTTATCTCAAACTATAGGCAAAAAAGTTCGCGGTCATAATGTTATTATTAAATTAGACATGGAAAAGGCTTATGATAAAGTGTATTGGCCTTTCCTATGTCAAGTTTTGAGGAAATTTGGGTTTAATGAAATGTTTATAGACATGATTTGGAGGTTAATTTCAAATAATTAGTTCTCTGTTTCCATAAATGGGCAAAGTAAAGGATTTTTTCAATCTTTTAGAGGGCTTAGGCAAGGTGACCCCTGTCTCCTAGCTTGTTTATTATAGCTGCTGAATGTTTAAGTAGAAATATAGATAATTTGTTCAAGAATGGTAAAGCTATTCCTTTTTCCCATCCTAGGAATTGTAATCTGATTTCTCACTTGGCTTATGCTGATGATATTATAATCTTTGCTAATGGGAATAAGAAAAGTTTACTCGCTATTACTAAATTGCTTAAAACCTATGAAAATACCTCCGGTCAATCTATAAACATATCTAAAAGCTCTATTTATATTGATCAAAATCTCTCCCCGTCTATTAGAACTAAGATGGGAACCAATTCTGGTTTATCTATCAAAACATTGCCCATGAAGTATTTAGGTTGCAACATTAATAAAGGGAGAATTAAGCTGTCTCAATTTTCTGATCTTATGAACTCTATTAGAGAGAAGCTTAATTCTTGGTCGTCTAAGTTAATATCCCAAGATGGTAGGGCTACTCTGATTAGAAGTGTTCTTTTATCCATCCCTATTCACATCATTTCTGTTATTAGCCCCTCTAAAACTATTATTAAAAGATTGCACAATATCTTTTCTAAATTTTATTGGGGTGGTGTTAATAAAGATAAACCTTACCAATGGTCTAAATGGGATGAAATGTGTTTTCCGTTTGAAGAAGGAGGATTAAATTTTAGAAGAATGGAAGATATCATTAATGCTTCTAGCATGAAATTGTATTGGAAGTTTTTATTTGATAAAGGTATTTGGGCTTCTTTTATGAGAACTAAATATCAGTATAGAATGTTTTTGAAGTCTGGATCCTCTACTATTAGAAGAATTAAATCTATATCTAGCATAGCTGATGATCATATTGACTTTGACAATCAAATATGGATTCCATCATACTCTGGTGATTTCTCTTTTAAAGAAGCATTTCAAATATGTAGGAAAAACAATCCAATTTCTCTCACTTGGAAAATAAACTGGTCTATAGAATGTCCCATAAAAAATTCTAATTTTATTTGGAAATTACAAAATAATTCTGTGCCTTTTGCGACTAAAATCCAAAAAATTGGTATAAGACTTGCTCCGGTTTGCAGGGAATTTAGCTAATGATGATAGCGACAAACATGTTTTTCTAGATTGTAATTTAGCTAAAAAAGTATGGCAATATTTTTGTCATCTTTTCAATGTTACTCCTAAAAATACTTCTTGTAGGGCTATGATTTTATCTTGGTGGATGACAAAAAATAACAAAGATTTTCTAAAGATTCTTTTTGCCATAACTCCTAAAATTATTTTTTGGGAATTATGAAAGGCTAGAAATAGATTGGTTTTTGAAAATTCTAAGTCTTCTGCTAATTTTATAATAAATCAAATTATTTTTTTAGCTTCTTCCGTTCTACAAAATCTCAAAATCTATGATACTCCTAACTCTGTAGATTTTCAAATCATAAACCTATTTCAAGTTCACATTTGTCCTAAAGTTGTTCAGATTATAAAATGCGTTTGGTCTAATCCCCCAAGTGGTGTTTTTAAATTAAATATTGATGGAGCTTCTAAAGGAAATTCGGGAAATAGTGGTATTGGAGGGGTGATTAGAGACTCCAACGGGAACTTCATTGTTGGGTTTGAAAAATCTATAGGAGTACAATCATCATTTTTTGCTGAAAGTTTGGTATTGGTTGAAGGTATGAAATTGGTTTCTCAATTAAATATTCAAAAAGTGATAGTGGAATCTGATTGCAAGCTCTTAATAGATGTGATATTGAAAAAGGCTAAACCTCCTTGGCAAGCTAGAAAGATTCTTTAAGACTTCCAAGGCTCTGATGAAGTGATTTACAATCATATATGGAGACAATCAAACTCAGTCGCTGATCATTTAGCCTCGCGGGCTTCTCTTTTCAACACGAACTTTTTATATTGGGATCAAAGCTCTCTCCCGAGGTTGGTTAAAGGTTTACTTAAGCTGGATAGTCTGCATACTCCGCAAATAAGGCATAGAATTTTTAAGATGTAAATGGGGATAAGATAAATCCCCATATTTCTTTTTAAGTTTTCTCTATGTAATGGGGTTATTATAAAATCTCATATTTATTGCTTTCTTTCTAGAGTATTGGACCCAACCTCTAGATTTTAAGTTTGCTTGGGTTTATAAGCTTCGGTGAGGCTTTTTCTCCTTATTATATTAATAAAACGTGTGGGGGTTCCGTCCCTCTTTGCTAAAAAAAAAAAATTATCTTAAATCTACAAACTATTTAGCTGGAAAAGAGATTTTGTACCGCGACGCTCGAGGACACCTCCTTATCCTTCCCTTCTCGTCCGAATATCCACATAAGTATTGAGCATATGTGGCCTACCCTCAGGGCCACTCCATGTCCCCTGAATTGAAATAAAGTAAAATTAGTATCCACCCCGCAAATATAGATAAATATAAATCAAAATTGAAATCGAAATCAAAATTAACATATAAATATAAATACATTACCTGTAGTGTCACCCAAACAGCTAACTTGAGCTCATATGACACCTCCTTCCAACTAATGTACCCCGGGCAATCGTGTCAAATATAATTCTCTTCATATCTAAACACTAAGAAATGCCCTAATACTATGGAGTTATGTGCTACAAATTCCTTCCAACCGTTGTGTAGCCAAAAATCAGCAGTTGAAGTTGTCAATTCCACCTTTCAATGGTCTCCCATGTTTTACTAGAGGTTCCAAGTGGTGGGGTATGGAAAATGGAATTGACAACTTCAACTGGTGATGTTTGGCTACATAACGGTTGGGAGGAATTTGCAGAGCATAACTCCATAGGATTATGGCATTTCTTAGTGTTCGGATAGACGAAGAGATTCAGTCTCCTCTCCACAAATAGGACACCCTAAATAAATATGTACTAATCACCTATTAAAGGTAAGAAGCGTATATTCATGGATTAGTATAAACAAAACTTAGATGTAGTTGGAATATTTATGTATTAATCTCCTCTCCACACACGCACACCACACAAGAGTGAAAATGATAAAGTGCAAATCAATTAAAAGCATTAAAAATGGATGTTTCAGTACAAATTGAAATATTTATTACAAATTGAAAAATTGTTTCAAATTCGGGTTATCATAAAAAATGGATTGATATTCGACAGGAGCAGCCAAGTCATCCACACTACTATTTAGACGCCTTGGAGCGTGTTGGACAATTGACCACGGCTCGTTGTTGATATACTCCGAATAAAACACTTGCTTAACCTTTTGAAATGCACAAACAAAGGGCTCATCGCTCACGTGGTCGTTGCTCTTCAACTTAAACAAGTCAACCATGATCAAATTGGTGACAGGATAAACTTTACAAGCATTTTATCCTCAACTCTTACCCAGTCACAGTAAAATACAACCTCTTTGAAGCTCATAGAAGCACCTTCCTTTCCCCACTCGTCAAAGTAAACGAACCAGGGGGAATTATTGTCCTTCCCCTACTATCTTCTTTCAACCATAGTTGTGGCTTAAGTTTTAATGTTTTAAGGTCTTTTCATGCATTTTCTCCATCCTTTGAATGACTCCCCCCAAGGCAAGTACCCACAATATGTTCAACGAAGTTCTTCTCTGCATGCATCACATCCAATACATGGCGCACCAAGTTATTCTTCCAATAAGGCAAGTCAAATAAAATTGACCTCCGAGACCATGCCTTTCTTATATCAGTTTCATTCCCAGTTGGGATCTTCTTATGCTTGACATTCTTAAATTTGGGATTCTTACCTGGTATATTAGGGCCACATTCAGAAGATTTACTTTCAATTTCTGAACCCGAAAGTTGTTTCGGCGGTAGCCTATGTTCAACTCCGCCCAATAAAAAATTGGAACCTTTCTCAGATCTGAAACTATGAGCTGGACGTAAAACCTCCTGTGGCGATGGTATACATTTTTTAAGCTAGAGGATAGACGAAGATATTCAGTCTCCTCTCCATAAATAGGAAACCCCAAATAACCATGTACTACACAACCGGATAATGTCCCATACGCTGGAAAATCATGAATTTCCCACATTAACATAGCTTTCAGCGTAAACTCTTCTTTTCAAAAGAGTCAAATGACTGCACACCCTCTTCCCATAACTCATTTAATTCTTCTACTAAAGGATCCAGGTAGACATCAATGTCATCACTTGGTGCCTTTAGCCTAGGTATCAACAAATCCATCATCGAAAATTCAGGTCTCATACACGTGAAGGAGGGAGGTTGAGTGGGGCTAGGATCACTGGCCATACACTCTGATTGGTGCTTAGATTTCTAAATGGATTGAAACCATATGTTGATATAGCCAAACAAATGTTGTGTTGTTCTTGAGCAAAATCGGGATACTCAAAATTCATCCTCCCCCAGGCAGTAGAATCAATAGGATGACGCATGATATTACCCCTACTTCTGCCCTAGCATGCCAAGTCATTGCCTCTGTAATCCATGGTACTGTGAAAAATCACTTTAATCTAGGCCCAACGGGAAAATATTTCAATACTTTTTGAGGCACTTTTGAGCTTGTGCCTTCCTTACTAGTAGATTGGACATATCTAGGTTCATCGCATACCGAACAACGATCGAGATTTTCATACTCCTTTCGGTATAGTATGCAGTCATAAACACAAGCATGAATCGATTTATACTTCATTCCCAAACCTTTAAAACTGTTCTTCATAACAGGATAGCTATTTGGAAGTGTATTCACATTGGGTAATAAGCCCTTCACGCATTTCAGACTTCCCGTCATGCTATTGCCAGACAAACCATATGCATCTTCAAACTGTGCATACCCGATCTTAACAAATGTAGTTCAACTATTTTCCACTCAAACACCTTACCATTCTTACACCTAGCACACGGACACGGAAACTCTTCATTATTATGACATCTCTTTGCATATTTCACAAATTCGTTAGCACCTCTGCAAAACACATCACCCATTCTATTAGTCTCACCCATCCACTCTTTGTATTTCGGATATCCCATCACAGCTGCCACAACTAAACACCTATTAAAGGTAAACAAAACTTAGATTTATAGTATGTTTTATTTAATTATCCCATCATTTAATTATCCTATTAAAGGGTGAGTGGTCCTATCCCATTCAAGACTGCATTTTTCTGTAATATACATAACAGCTCATGCACATTGTTACGATTTGAAAAAAATTCGACAGCATATCCCCGTAGTTCTCCAAGTACACGACGTAGATTGGCAGGTGTGAGTGTTATTTCAATTGATCAATTGAAATAACAGTCACACTTGTCAATCTAGTATGTACCCAGAGAACATTAAGATACGACTGCAGAACTTCCTCCAAAAGTAACAACTTTAAGCCAATAAGAATATTATACAGAAATTATACAGTCTCAAACTGTCCAAATGGGACAATTCGAGAGATCTCATTACAGGGGTAATGACTCTCGAACGGGTCTAAGGGCTATTGAACGCGTACGCATAAGAACTAGAAGGCTAGTATCTATGCGCACTATATTTAATTTCAAGTATGTTTCATTTAATTATCATACTATATATATATTGTTCGATATACAGAGTAATTTTCAAAAAAAGTTGAAAAATCCCACCCCTATATGGACAATAATCCAGTGGTCATGCCACTTTTAAAACTAACCAACCAAACATTTACTAAACAAAATAATTCAACAGCAATGTCAACAACAAATGTGTATCCCGTACTCCTTCTAATTCATCTACTCAATTAATTCATTTCATCAGTTAAACTAACAATTAACGTATAGAATTATTAATTTACTAATTTACACTGAGGGGCAATCTTACTTTCATATGAAATGGG
The DNA here is from genome assembly GCA_949130495.1 of Sambucus nigra. Lineage (NCBI taxonomy): Eukaryota > Viridiplantae > Streptophyta > Magnoliopsida > Dipsacales > Adoxaceae > Sambucus > Sambucus nigra. Next base: position 79,506,504 of record OX422223.1, read on the forward strand.
CACTAATTATTAATTTACTTTCATCTAAAACTGTTTCATTTATTAATTATATTTTAGTGGATGTAAATATAGAATCTATGGATGGATTCAATTTAATTTTACTATGTGAATGTTTTTATCTACAATGAGTTAACCTTGAAACAATATATATTATCTCATAGAATCATCAAAACACGATATTAATAGAATTACAATGGTACCTTGACTTATCCCGCCACCCCACCCCCACCCCCACCCACAAACAAACAAATTGACAAATTCATGGGTTAATTCAAATACAAAAATAAATTCATGGATTAATTCAAATACAAAAATACAAATTCATGGGTTAATTCGAATACACACACAGACCCACCCCCACCCCACCTCCCTCCACACCCCATACTCACCACATACACACACACCCCCACCCACCACATACACACACACACACACAATAGCCCCCCACCCTGCCCCACCTCCCTCCACACCCCCACCCACCACACATATACACACACACACACAAAAACCCCCCTGCCCCACCCCTACCCCCACCCTGCCCCACCCCCCACACACGCACACACACACACGCACATATACACACACACACACACATATATATATATATATATATACACACAAACATATATATAAATGGAAGAGAGAGAGAGAAAAGCGTAGAGAGAGAGGGAGGGAACGACGAGAGGGGCAAAAAGAAGGGGTAAGGGTTTTTGCTGTAGAAGTTGTCACGGTCGTGTCAAGGTCATTGACCGTGACAATTATTTAAAGAATTGTCACGGTTATTGACTGTGATAATTCTTTATCACGGTCGTGTCAAGGTTAATGATCGTGACACAAAACGCGTGTTTTTTGTCACTGTCAATGACCTTGACAAGGGTGGCCGGCTGAAAGGTGACAATTTTGTCATTTTGGTGTAGTGCATCTGAAGTCCTAACACTTGTTCTTTCACATTTCCCATTTCTTCCGCTTGATTGGACATGTGAATATTTACTGAACTGAGCTCTTCCACAATAGATATAGTGTGCAGAAATTTGGTCCTTGGCATCGTAGATCTCCTTCCTTTTGTCCTCCCCTTTTTATCCTTCCCAAGTAACTTTGATAGGTCATCTGAGTAAATTCTCATTCCATCTATTATTTCCTGTAGTATAATACTATATTTAGGACAATAATTTCAACATTATTTCATTTTAGTGTGTATATGATCATTTAAATCAAACTTACGAGAGTTGGAGGCAATTTGTCTAAGAATTTGTTGATCTTTTTATCACGTCGGGCATACAAGTATATGTTATCCTAATTAGGTTGTCTCCCTTCTTTCGGATTCCCTTTAGTCTTCTCCAACCATTCATAATTCAAATCATCATGTGATTTTAACCCAAGGTTATAAACATTTACTTTCTTTTCCATGTTCTCTCTATTTTTCGCTCTCTATTTATGTTTATCCACCCTAAACTCTCTCTCTAAAAAGTCGTTCCATTGGCTGATGAGTAGTTTAACATTTTGTGAAACTTTTCTTTTAATGCTAGTATATTGGAACTTGATGTCCCCATCAAGAAGTAATGCTTCTAGAGGTTTTTCTTATAGGTTTTCAGTTGCTCACCTATATGAGAAAGAATAATTATCTTCGAAACCCATTGGGAATGTAAATTATTTAAAAGTTGATCTCAAATGCCTTCATTTATGACACAATTAACATTCATTCAGTTGTCTTCTCCCTCGATGCCCAAAGTAATCTTTTCAAGCTTCAAATATTGGGCATTAAAAATTTGGACGTTATTTTTATCACCAATAGGATTCCCGCTAGCAACGAATCTAATTAATTTTGGTCTTGTGTTTGGGATTCATTGATAAATGGAGTTATGGGATTTGTGTTAATAGGTATTTGTGTAGTTTCATGACTCGGAGACTATATAGATGGAGTACTAGAATTAACTTACGAAGGAGTAGAGTATTGAGAACCCGTAAGAGTCGAGAACTGAGGTAGTGGATTAACAGATAATTGAGATGGAGTAGGAGTGTTTTTATTTGGTTGACATTTCATATAAATAAATATATATAGATTTAACGAAGGTTTTATGATGATCACTTTTAATAGATATATATGAGCTTTTAATACATGTTCGATGTGTCTGATTTCCATTCACATGGTATTATTTTTTTAAAAGTGTTAAAGAGATTTACGTGGCTAACTGGGAAGAAGTATATCTATAATCGCGGTATAAATGTCCATGAGAGGAACTCAAAATCCGTTCCTCTTCAATATTTTGGCAAACTCACCTTTTTTTGTGAATATGTTATGACATATCGTAATCCGGGTGAATTCTCTATTTACGAAAATTTATCCACAATGGATGAATATTTTTTCTTCCTTTTCTAATAGTGTAACTAACGACAATTGAATAATTGGGGTTATGAATGAAAAATGTATTCTCTATTGCCTCATCCTAGTATTTTGACAAGGAAAATAATGTATGATCGAATAGGTACGATTGCCATAACAAATTTTTTCTTGAGAAGATATATAAAAGGAGGTGTCGGAACATAATCATTGTTTTCTAATGCGAATGAGAAGACGAAAAAGGTATAAAAGCCTTTTTTCATGTGAAATGACATATAAATACCAGGAGTTTCAGTTTAATTAATCCTAACACTACTATGGGTACACAAAGTTATTAATGTTTTTCAATTAATCAACCAAGCACAACAAGTCCAATTTTAATTCAATTGATCCTAGAATTACTATGTGTCCATCAATGATAAAGCTCTTACACTAATTTGAATTAACCCAAACATCAACGACTTAAGGAAGGGGTGAACACGGCCGTAACAATTAATCAAGAAGATATATGCACTAATAAGAAATAAAACAATATGCGAACTCTAAACGAAATGAAGGATCATCCTTTAAGTGAAGATATCCTTCATCCGCACAATATCAACATCAAGTAATTACTTCTTTTCAATTAATCAATAAAATAATACAAAACCAATTTTTGTTCAATTTTAATTCAATTAATCCTATATTGTTATGTGTCCACCAATGACAAAGAACTTTCATAATTGTGTTTTCCCAAACATCAACCAGTTAAGGAAGGGATATATATATGTATATATATGAGCTTCAATAATTGTTATCTAATTACATGCGCACATGGAATGAGAAGAAAATATGTTAAGTAAAGTACCATTGCAATAAGAAAAAAATCTTAACAAATCCTACTTTAGCATGTCCATGGGAAAAGAGTAAATCAATTTTCAATAATTAATTAGATCACTCATATTCACATGATGTAAAATTAGGGCTAAGTAACATATTATTCGACAACTAATCCAACTACTATTATAAGAACATATAAGTTTATAGTCCAACTCATAATACAGTAGCATGTTGATAATCTCAATTCATACTTGAAGCCTCTAAATCCCAAGGGTTTCTATTAATTAAACAATATCATATGAATTCATAGTTATTTAATTATCATATCTCATTAACCAATGATAATTATCATTAATTTTCCCTAATCCAATTATTAATAGTATAAAAAAGGATAATTTATATAAATCATACGTATCTCTATATGTCAAATTCATGAACCACGTTAGTGCTATTTTTTCCATAAAAACTCGTTAGAACTATTTGACCCATCACTTATTGTCTCAAAATCAAAATTTTGATATACATACGTGTGTATATGTGTATATATATATATATATATATATATATATATATAGAGAGAGAGAGAGAGAGAGAGAGAGAGAAAATGGAAAAAATAAATTTGTTAGGGTTTATTTATGCTGGAAAAGGGGTCAGTCCTGTGACCATACTCCGTGATCATTTTGAATTAAAATAACCTGCCACCATCTTTGACAATGGCCACAGAACAAGACCATGACCCTTATTAAAGTCTTGGATTGTGACCACCGTCAATGACAATGATGAAACATAAACGTAAAGTGGTGTGACCTTTTTATGTTTTAGCGTTGTCATGAATAGGTTTCACAGACAAGGATCATGACCATATTCCACCCACTATGGTCATGGTCCTTAATATATGGTCATAATTTTGGACCGTGACCATATTGACGCCATTTTCTCACAAAAGCGTCATGGTTGAGTCATAGTTTTGGATCGTGACGAGTGTCTAGGATATATCACCCCTAAAATGGATCACAACCCAAATCACGTTCAACATTAGTTGGTTATAGTTTTGGATCGTGACTAACTTCTTGTGACCATTTTTAATTTGAAGTAGTGATTGAGGTTACATATGGGTCCGTGACTGGTACGATGGGGTCATGGTTGTCAACTATGACCTGCAATATGGTTAGGATAGATTTTTTCACAAGCCAGAATCGTGACAAAATGCATTTTTTATGGGCATGGATTGTGAAATTTTTTAGGTTTTGGTGTGGTGATACAAGGAGATCAAGAAATCTCACTCAAAAAGCTAACTTTACTATCGTCTTTCGATGATCATCCCCATAAAACCATCTTACCCAATTTGTGAGATATATTTTTCAAATTTAACTTCAAAGTGTGAAAGGAAGATAACTCATCTCAAACATTGAGATTTTGTTCATTAAGGCAATCCGAGAGTTTTAACTCTCTTTCAAGGATTTCCTCAAGTAATCAACCTCAATTGGAAGGAATCCATCACAACCACCCTTCATTCTAAGTGTTCTAACAAAAATCACATTATTTATCACAACTCTCACTCACCAGTGCCCTTTGTTCTTCAATGTTGTCTAATACGGTGGAAAGTTCTATGTTCCTCTTCTAAAAGTTATATTGATTCCTTTGAAAGGTGAACATGCTCGTTAATGATGTCATATTTCATACCATTACCGTCATCCAAAAACTTAGTAGTGGTAACATCAACACACGAGGGAGGAATGTAGAATTCCTCTAAATCATCTGCATCCTCAAAATTCCCCCGGCCATAAAAGTCATATAGTTAGTGTTAGGGGTTTCTTGATGGGACTCTGAGTCATCACCACTAAAAGTGGATTCATATAAAAATTTTCCAATACCTTAACCCAATTCAGTAGGACATTATTTGAATGATGTCCTTTGCCACAACATATGTAACATGTAATGACACTTGGGGAATCTTGATTCTTCTCCCCACTTCCTTGATCGCACTCAAACCTAGGTGGATTTGATTTTTCTTTTCCATTGGTTTGAAGCTTTTTTTTTCCATGTGTTGGAAAATTTCGTGTTGAATAAGGCCATATCCTCTTCACTAAGGTCAGGGGGATTCGATGGAGGAACCTCGTGAGTTTTGATTTTGAACGCTAAACTCTTCTCTTTTTTAGGTTCTTCGAGACGATAATTCAAATTATCCTCATATTTTTAAGTGAGTCTACCCTTTTGTTTCCTTTAGTTTGAGTTTAAAGTAGGGCTCTAACTTCTACCATGGCATCAACCTTGCCACGAAATATAACGAGTAAGAATCTAATAATTTCATCAATTATAATCTTCTCTTTGATGACCTTCCCTAAAGTAAATGTCGAATTAACTATTCCTCTTAATTGAGCATAGAATTCATTAAAAATTTCATTAAACTTAATGGTAAGGAGTTCAAAACAGGCGGTGAGGTGTTTAAGCCTTTCAGCTTCATGGTGGATGTGCTTTTTTAGGTCATTTGTAAAACTTCTCATACCTCCTTCGATCAAAGCACGTAGAAATGAGCTAAGATTCGCTAATGGTTACACAACTAAATATTCCATTTAAGCCTTTCATTTTCCACCCACTCTCTTTAATGTCGTTCTCATCTTCACTAGGTCATATTTTGAGGACTTAAAACACCATTAACTATAATAACCAATGGATTCCAACTCATCAAAATACAATTCTAAATAAGATCATGTGCCACCGCGCATATTTTTCAATTAGAATAGTTGCTACCATCAAAAGGAGGAGGTTAGAGAGACGAACCACGCTCCGCCTCCCAAGAAGAGGACCTAGATTAGGGGTTTAAACATAAAACAAAGAGACCCATTCTAATATTAGATGGGAGTGAGAACTCTTAATGGTATCGACCCAATTAAAATTTAATTAATGGATGAGTGATAAAAATTAATCAATGGGTTAAAAACATCCTAAAAGTCAGTGTGAAAAAATTGGTTTATCAGTATTAGAATCTTAATCAAATTTTATCTTTAATTTAATACAAGAGATTCTAATATGTGGGGAGATAAACCAATTCACACAATACCGAATATACGAGAAAAAAACCACTAACGAAAAAACACCTTGGGCCGAAATGAACGAGAGATGTACTATGGTAGAGTAGTACATATAGAAGAGAATGACTTACAATCCAACAATGCATTGACCGACTATTAAATCCTTCCCACCATATTCTTTGAGGAGAGCATTAACAGCTGGATAATAGTACATAATTGTGATCGATTTTTGTCTTGTCCAACATCTGCAAGTTTCATGCCACCAAAATCTTAGTTTAAAGTGAAAGAGAACTTTGTTCTGATTCATAAGAACCACCACGTAACCACCAAATACAACTTGAATGTGTGAGGATATCCTATGGTTGAAAATACGTAGTAAATGGTTTGGTTTCTCTTTAAAACTTACAATTGTGTTTTTCAATCTCGAAAGAAGGACATAGTTAAGAACGAATAATATTTGGAAAATGATTTGTCAAATCTTTCTTGAGTAGAAAAGTCTTACTTTAAAGGATTCAAGAACGAATTAAAAATATTTAAAATTAAACAAGAGATGAACAAGTAAACTTTCATAATATATTATATCTTCTTAAAAGTTTTCTCTTAAAATTAACAAGGAAGAAGATGGTTTTCAAGAGTATGTATAGTACTTGTGTATGAAGATAACTGGGTATATACTCAAGTGAGCCACTCTCATTATCAAAAAAACAATCTTTGTTTGCTGTTAAAAAAAGATCGTGTCTAGGCATAACTTCCAATGAAATCTTAATACAAATATCTCAAAAAGTGAAGAAGGCAGGTACAACTCGAAGGTACCTTCACTGCAGTGAAGCCATTTTTGCAAATGTATAGGGTGAGCAAACATGTTCCTGGATGTAACTAGATATTTTGAACTATGCTTACCAAAAGGTCAAGACCGATGAGAAAGACCTTCACTAACACGAAGACTATTTTGCTAAATCAAACCACCAACAAAGAGGTTTGTGAGTTATGGTAAATTGTAAATTAACTTAGTTTCCACATAGTCATGACCATCGAAGTAGACTTTCTATGATGCGAAATCTTGTTTGGATAAAAACATAAACTGATCTGTTTTGCTATTTTTCACAAAACACAGAATTTTCACTTGTTCAACCAAGGACGAGTAAAATTCTAGATACAAAGTTGGATTAATAACATATGTTTTATAAAGGAAGAATAGATCATCTTTTAATTTGGCAATCTCAAAAAAATAATCATGAGGTTAAATGAGAAAGATTTTATAATCATGAAAAATAGTTTAACTAAGGGTGAATCTAAGTTTGCTAGACAAATACAACTTGGGTAAAATTGTATTCATGATTCGAAATGAGTTTGATAAAGATTTTCAAAGACCTCTTAGACAAGACTCAAAATATATGTTGTAGTACATAATAAGACAATTCATAATGTCGCGGTGCACATTAGTATACTATAGGCTTACATTAACTCATCATAACATATATAAAAAGATGAAAACATCCAACTAAACATGAATATATAAAGTCAATGATATAGCACATTGAAGGTAAATAATAATAATTAATATTCCTAACAAAATATCATAATAACCAAAATAATTTTTAGCCACCACACGGTACACAAATGTATCATCTATAAGATACATAAGTAAAGATTATATGATCACAAGATATAGCAAGAAAAGTATCAAATAATCGTAAACAAAATCACTAAACCAATACCACTAAAAACAAATCTATATGAATTAATCAAACCAACCACCAAACAAATAAACTAATAACAATATGTAGTCTAGTCAACCATATTCTATCTCAGTCAAAATATCTGACGATTGATGTTGATGTGGAAATCATATTGTGACTTTCGGAGAGCTTCTTAATTTATAATCATTTGATAAAAGCGGCAAGAAATGCAATGGATCGAGCGGGTCTAACGACCAAAAGTACTAATCCTCAGTCGATGGAGGAACATACTCATTTCCAAACATATCAACATTAGGTCACCCCATCAAACTGAGCAATGAGTTTTTTATTTTTACTTTCGTACTCAAAATAATGTCAATGATGTATTTTGAAACCGACTTAGATGAATATCCCTTATATAAATGCACATTTTGATCCTAAAGTAGAAGACAAATTAAACACCCAAAAGGTCGCGCATGATTCTTCGTGTTCTCACTCATAATTGAGTTTTTTATCAAGCTATGCATCACATAACTAATGTTTATAGAAGCACTACTTCCATTCCTATATAAAAAGAGAACATTGAAGCTAGGCAAAGTGGTTTGATAAGAGATCTGAGAAAGGTTTTTCACCACGATAATGTGTAGGAGGTAAAAGAAATCAGTCAAATTCTTCTATTCGAAAGGGTAAGTAATTTTCTTGGTCCACAAGACATTGGTGGAATCACTACAAACTATACCTATATTAGGTTCCTGAGCATGTGAATATAAATAATCAATTTTGTCGATGCATGATAAATCATAGTGCTCTATGACGGTACTAGCCGACATAAAGACATCCACATTTTATACACAAGAGGTGAAATACATTTAGGTCACATATTCTTTTGTGAATTTTGAGCGGTGTATACTATGTCACTATCCACACCCTATCTGTATAGCTTCAATAGTACACGTACATAAAAGACATTATACACATGTTAACCATTTTGGACAAGAGTTTCCACTCCACTATGCACTCCCAGGGAATTTTCCTCCATCTAAAGATGTTTTATAGCTCAACTAGAATCCATCAAAAGGGAAATAGGGTGATGGAGGTGGTTTGAGTCTAGAATGAGGTCTTTTCAAAGTCGAACCCCCCATAAAAAATCACATAATTAATCAAAACACAAAGACATAATTAGGTTTAAACAAAATAATTACATAAAAGAATAATTCTAAGCCTAAATAGCGGGGTAGGGTTTCAAATCATAGTGAATTACACCAAGATTATCATACATTCAAAAACATCCCAAACTAGAAAATCACACATGAAAATGGGTATAACAATCAAAGTTTTGCCAATAAACATGAAAACTTATCTAAACATGCTATTTATCCTTATTAAATACATAAAAACACATCTTTTGTAGAATAAATATCAAGACCATACTCTATTCTAACAAAATCTACAAAAATCAATCCAAAACCCATTCAAAAATGAAAATGGGAAAAATTGAATTACTAAAGATAAAGAGTAATAAAGTTATGGAATGAAGAGTTTGAAAAGATCCAATAAGTATTATAGGACGAAAAAGCTCAGAAATACCATTATCGAGTAGGCTATGTTACATGTGCTTTTTGCAGGAATATGTGTTATTTGCCATCTCAAGTAAGATCTTCATATATAAAGACAAGTGCCTTTTGTAGTTCTAATGAACCGATAGTGGTTATCAACTACTACCGTGATAGATTATCAAGACTTTGGATTCATCTAAACATCTTGAGTAAGGCTATGTGGTAAGTGTATGATGTTATGATCATTCCCCATATGGACATTTTAGTTTGTGTCTTCTTTAGTTGTTTTAGGACTTTGTCTTCCCTTGGACATTCAAACTATGAATATTTATCGATAACCAAACCGTTATTGTCTTGTAGATGTAATGGTTGATCATGTCATCCATGGAGGGTGAGATGAGCCAATTCGTATTAGTATTTTTTTGGCGTATTAGTGTTTCTTTGACATAATGCCATGTATTTATTTCTTTGAAAACCTTTTATAATATCACCAATTTCAAGAGTTTTACAACAGACATTCCATCAAGCACTACTACATCTCGATGGCTTACCCCCAAAATATAGGTCAAGCTGATGCCTTCAACAAGAAGTGCTCCATAGAATGAAAAAAAGGTTGGTGAATAAAAAGGTGCTTGGATGGACGAGCTGCTCCATGTCCACTAACCATATCGAACAATGCCCAGGAGGTTGTCCTAGAAAATTATCTTCTCCTTGTCTTATTGTTGATAAGTTTTATTTCTTATAAAACTACCGCAAGTGCACGGGCTATTGAAATATAGCGTGTGTAAGTACGGGTCGAACCCACAGAGATTTCGTCAATTTTTATAAAATATTGACTGTCCAACTAGACATATGAGTGTATAAAAGTGATTAAGTTTCTAAACTAAAAATAAAGACGGAATAAACGAGCAAGTACAAGAGATAATATTAAATGTGGAAGAAACTAGGACGTAGGTTCTGTTTGTCAATTTTAATTAAATTAACACATTAATTTAATTTCGTAGTTCCGAATTTATAACACAAAATATACCGACTCTCGTCACGTACATTTTGGAGAATAAAACATTACATGCGCTTAAAATATTTTAACGTCTCTTGAATTAGACACCATAAATCCCTATTCCCTCGAAAATATCATGTTTTAAATTTTTAACGTGTATTTAAGCATGAGGTATCAAAACATATAAGTGCAAGCATAACCCATCAAAAATGACAACTTAAAATTTTTTAAAGCATGAATTTATAATTAATTCGTTGAGGTTTAAAAATACACTCTCGTGTAGTTTTAAGCGAATACCGAATTTTTTTTATTTCAAATTAGAAGACGTCGGAATATGTATGAAATTAAATTAACATGCCTGGTTTAATTAGTCATGACAAACATCACATAAGTCCTAGTAAGTAAACTAGTCACACAACATATTTGACACACAAATATTGCAAGATGGAAAAATAATTTTTAATAATAAAAGTCAACTTACAAAATTTCGGGTCTAAGACTTGAATTACAATACACGATATGCTTCTCCAAAGTGTGCCTAAAAAAATACTCACTACACAATATTTTTTTTTATCTAAGTGTGTCCTTTTTTTTCCACTCTCTTGTCCCTGCCACCATGTATCAATCCCAACTTTTTATCCCCCTTTTAAAAGATGTGAGAGCATGGGTACACATGTAGTAAAATCATGGGTTTTAGTTGGTGGGGATAGTTGGTAGATGGGTTTGTGGGTAATTGAAGTGGGAAGGAATATGGGGTGGTGGATATCTGTTCTCGGCAAAAACAAAAAGAAGGGGAAAAAATGGGTTTGGGTAATGGGCATGTGGGGTAATGGGTAAGTGGATTTTTGCCAAAAATATATAGGGGAGAGCCAGGGGTCGAACCCCTGACCTCTCCTGTGCATGCCCAATACTCCAACCACTTTACCAACTATCATATTTGTTTATAATATGCCTCGAGTTATATTTAACATCATATTAAATACCGAATTTCATAATTTGCACAATAGCCCAAATCACCATAACTTCTTCATTCAGAGTCCGATTGACTTGACGTTTAAACTGATGTGTCCCACATTTCGGGCTCAACAAATTTTAAATAGTGTTTAGGTCTCGAGGTTGACTTCGGGCGTTGACCTGAGGCTTTGACTTTGACTTTCTTTTGAATTCAAACTTTGCACTGCCATAACTTCTTCGGTTCAACTCCGATTGTCCCGCCGTTTGAATCCATGCGTCCCTTGATTTAAGTCCTTCAATTTCCGTGTTTGGTCCGAGTCCGAAATAAATCTTTTGAATTTACAATTTTTCCCCTGAAGTTGCGTAGGTGTCCTTTTCATGCTCATTTTGCGTCCGGACGTCACCGCGTTCTTTTTAAATCTGCCAATACTTAAAAACAAACTTGCACAAGAGATTTGCAATAAAAGATGTGAGCGTGAAGTTTTCAAAATTGCATTATTAATCCCATTTATTCTCAAATTTTTTTTCTTTCTTTTAAATAAAAATAACTCTAAAAGCTCTTTATTTACGATAAGTTGGGACTAACAATGCTTAGATTTGGATGTAAATACTACAAAATAATGTACTCATCAAATACCCCCAAAGCAAAACTTTGCTAGTCCTTGAGCAAAAATTAAAATCTAACCCACTTTCGTAGGAATCACGGTTGGACTTAGTATGTGCAACAAGCCGTTAAACCTCTAGGTTGCCCTAGTGGACGAGTTTTGTCTCTTGAGGGTTTGCAGAGAATATACTCACAAAATTCAAAAACTTGGCTCAATACAAAAGACTCAAAAGTAATATAACCAAGTTTGAATGCAAACTTCATAAATATAGTAGAATTTCACTTTTCAATCTCAACTTATCATGTGTGTGTGCATAGCTAATATAATCGTCCATTTCAAAAGATTTGATCGTTACATTTCTTATCCGAAAGTTTGTTTTGATTTCAAAGTCTCACAGAATGCACTCACAATCGAACACTCAGAAATGGGTTATTTTCTCTCGGTATATGTGAATAAAAGAGTAAATTTATATGAACAAATTTCACATATACATGATCAAGAACGAACTTTTTATAATGGATGAATATGATCTCATGAACGGAAAATCGATTACTTTGCATTGAATCACACCATAGATCCTATTCATCTTCTCTCCACACTTTAACTAACTTCACTTGAGATCGATTAGGACTTTCTTTAGTTTTATTGTGGGCTCAAATTTTGGCTAGAAAGAATGGCTTTTGGAGTTCAAAATTTCTGAGAATATAGACGTTTTTGGTATTTTGACTTTTAGGTACTTTTTCTCACCTCCATTTTTCTTTTCTTTTCTCTTTCTTTTTTTCTTTTCAAACAAACATTTTTTTTTCCTTTTTTTCTTTCTTCTCCTTTTTTTTCTTTTATTCTTTTCTTTTCACACATCATTCTTGCAACCTCATTTTCTTTTGGCCTTTTTCCAACCGTAATTTTACCCTAGTATTCTCAGAAAATTGGTATGGCTTCTTTTTATGGGTTTTAAACTCCTAGTTGGAGTGGGGTAGGATAGTGGGCTTTCAACAAAAGACTTATCTTCTTTTTCGCTCAAATGGGCTTGCAATGTAATAATGTAAAAAATGTTGGAAACTGGGCTTAATTTTTGGGCTTTCTAATGAGGGCCTAATCTCTTTTCTCAAGTTTCATTAAGTTGATTTGTGTCGTAAGACGACTTACTAAGACTTCTAGTGCATAAGATTCTGATTTTGACCTTTTGTTTTCAGTAATCGAACAAAATAATGAATTTGAGATCATCAGCGAATTTATCACTGAAGTAAAGTTTGAGTTATTTTAACTCAGATCGATTTAAATCTCGTAAAAACGATGAATGGCACAATATCTCACCGGGCTAAAATCTCCACATTTATTCTTTACACATATTAACTTTCGCCTCAATATCCATTTTCGATCATATTATATGGCTAAGTGTAATATATTATAACTTGAGAGATTTGTGAATTAATTCTATGTTAAGAAATTGTTTCAAAACTCACTTATATTGAAAATATTTTTGGATTTTCAAAAATTTTCTGATTGTTTTTTTTAAAGGCGGAGAAAAATGACCTCAATACCCCCAAACCTGATTTTTATATTGTCCTTAATGTTCAAGACAAATTTAAAAGGCGAAAAAGATATGAAAGATATTATCGTAATGAGGGACTTTCTCCAACACATGTTGCTTGGAAGAAAAAATAATTACAAAAAGAAAAGAAAAAAAAACTACAATACAAAAACAAGACCCAAGTTATGTTTACTCTTGGTATACCGGGTCTTGGAGGAGAATGTCCTCCACTTCCCGATCGCGCAATTCCACATATGGCTTCAACCTTTGACCATTAACTTTGAAAATTTCACCATTTTTAGGATTCTCTATCTCAACCACCCCATGTTGGTAGACTGTCCTAACAATAAAGGGACCGGACCATCTAGACCTTAGCTTACCAGGAAAGAGATGCAATATAGAAATGTACAAGAGAACTTTTTGTCCAGGCTCAAATGACTTCCGTAGGATGAACTTGTCATGGAGCATTTTCATTTTCTCTTTATACAATTTTGCATTTTCGTACGCATCATTCCGAATCTCCTCTAACTCATTGAGTTGGAGTTTTCGGACCTCTCCTGCAGCAGGTAAATCGAAATTAAAGGTATTAATGGCCCAATAGGCCTCGTGTTGTAACTCTACCGGAAGGTGGCAAGATTTTTCGTAGACAAGCCTATACGGGGACATAGAAAGTGGGGTTTTTTAGGCAGTCCGATAAGCCCACAATGCATCTAATAATCGTAAGGACCAGTCCTTTTGGTTTGGATTCAATGTTTTCTCGATGATTATCTTGATTTGCCTATTGGATACTTCGACTTGTCCACTGGTTTGAGGATGATAAGAGCATCTTACTTTATGCGTGACTGAATACTTTTTCATGAGACTCTCAAATGTCCGATTGTAGAAATCGGTTCCTTGATCGTTAATGATGGCTCGAGGTGTACTGAATTGGGAAAAAATATTTTCTCAAATAAATTTGACTACCACATGGCGATCATTTGTCCGACTCGGTATAGCTTCGACCCACTTAAACACATAACCAACTGCCAAAAGAATGTAAAGATTATCGTAGGATTTTGGGAATGGACCCATGAAATCAATGCCCCAATAGTAAAAAACCTCAATAACCAATATGGGACTCAATGGCATCATATTCCTACGAGTGATGTTTCCTAACCTTTGGCATCGGTCACAACTTCTACTATCATCATTGGAGTCAAGAAAAATGGTGGGCCAATAGAATCCACACTACAAAATTTTCGCAACAGTTTTCTTAGTACTGAAATGACCTCCACAAGCTTGCTCATGGAAAAAAGAGATTACGCTCTGAATCTCGTGATTGGGGACACACTTTCGAATGATTTGATCGGGACAATACTTGAAAAGATACGGGTCATCCCAAAAGAAATGCTTGGCTTCCTTTAAAAATTTAGAGCGATCTTGCTGAGACCAATGCAGTGGCATTTCACCCGTCACAAGATAGTTCACAATATCGGTGAACCACAGAAGTTGGTTGACAAGAAACAGTTGCTCATCGGGGAAAGACTCATTAAGTGGCAACAAGTCATTGGAAGATTCATTGGTCAACCTAGATAGGTGATCTGCCACTACATTCTCACAACCCTTTTTATCTCGAATTTTAAGGTCAAACTCTTAAAGTAATAGGATCCACCTAATGATCCGGGCCTTAGCATCCTTTTTAGATAAAAGGTGTCGTAAGGCCGCGTGATCGGTGAAAATGATGACTTTGGATACCATCAAGTAAGACCTAAACTTTTCTAGAGCGAATACGATAGCCCAGAACTCTTTTTCAGTGGTGGAACTATTCAATTGAGCGTCGTTAAGAGTCCTGCTAGCATAGTATATAACATGAGGAAGTTTCTCATCTTGCTGACCCAGAACCACACCTAGTGAATAGTCAGAAGCATCACACATGATGTCGAAAGGTTGACCCCAGTTGGGGGGTCGCATAATAGGTGCTGAGGTTAATTCCTTCTTTAGCCTCTCAAAGTCTTAAAGGCAACCATCGGTGAACTCAAAGGGTGTGTCTTGGGCTAGAAGATTGCATAAAGGATGAGAGATTTTACTAAAATCCTTAATGAATCTCTGATAAAAACCCGCGTGTCCTAAGAATGATCGAATTTCACGCACAGTTTTTGGGGGTGGGAGATTAGAAATGAGATCAATTTTAGCCTTATCAACCTCGATACCCTTTTCACAGATGATTTGACCTAATACTATGCCTTGTTTAACCATGAAGTGACACTTCTCCCAATTGAGTACAAGGTTCTTTTCCTTACACCTCTTCAGAACGAGGGTAAGGTGGTGAAGGCACTTATCAAAATTAGACCCAAATACAGAGAAATCATCCATAAAAACCTCAACAAACCTTTCGACCATGTCTGAAAAGATACTCATCATGCACCGCTGAAAGGTAGCGGGTGCGTTACATAACCCGAAGGGCATGCGTCGATAATCAAAAGTGCCAAATGGACAAGAGGATGTGGTTTTCTCTTGATCCTAGGGAATAATTGGAATTTGATTATAACAGAAATAATCATCGAGAAAATAGTAATAGGGGTGATCGGCTAATCTCTCAAGAATTTGGTCTTTGAACGGAAGGGGAAAGTGATCCTTCCGTGAGACAGTGTTCAACTTCTTATAGTCTATACAGACACGCCAACCGGTTTGCATCCTAGTGGGTACTAACTCATTATTATCATTTCTCACCACTGTAACACCAGATTTCTTTGGAACAACCTGAATGGGGATGATCCATTGGCTATCAGAGATGGGATAAATAATACCCGCATCTAACAACTTGAGCACCTCGACTCGAACGACTTATTTAAGTATGGGTTTATGTCGACGTTGTGCTTCACGAGAAATTTTAGCATTTTCTTCTAAGTGTATTCTGTGCATGCAAAGTGACGGGCTTATCCCTTTAATGTCGATTATGGTCCAACCGAGGGCTTATTTGTGTTCACTGAGAACACGCAACAACTTACCTTCCTGTTCTTTATCTAGGTCAGACGCTATGATAACAGGCAAGGTATCAAAGGGTCCTAAGAACCTATACTCGAGTGATTCTAGTAACGGCTTCAATTTAAGCTCGGGGGCTTTTTCAATCGAGGGTGGAATAGGTGACATGGAAAGTGAGAGGGGCTCAGGTTTAGACTTCCAATTTCCCACTTCTATGATAGGGGCGGAGTCGAGGAGGGCAATGACTTCTTCGATGGACTTCTCGACATCAAATTCAGACCCAAAAAAGGCAAGACAAGATGCTAAAGGGTCGTTATTATAAGTTTGCTCGAAAGTCTCTCGGACAATACTATCGATCATGTCGACATCCACGAGTTCGTCATCATCGGGTGGTTGTTTGGCCAAATTGAACACATTAAGGTCCATAGTCATGTTTCCAAATGATAGGTTCAATTGGCCGCTACGACACCGAATGACGGCATCAGATGTGGCGAGGAAAGGACGACCCAAAATAACAGGGATTTGTTCAATAGGATTTTGCACTTGTTGGGTGTCCAAGACAATAAAGTCAAGAGGAAATATAAAGTCACCCACTTTAATTAGGACGTCCTCAACAATGCCTCTCGAAATTTTCACAGAACGGTCAGCTAAGGACAAGGTAATCCTAGTCGGTTTCAACTCCCCAAAACCTAGTTTCTCGTACACGGTGTACGACAAAAGGTTAACGCTTGCTCCTAAATCTAGAAGGGCTTTCTCAATGAGGTTCTCCCCTATCTTGATAGAGATCGTCGGAGTATCGGGATCCTTATACTTGATGGGAGTTCGATAAGAAATGATCGAGCTTTCTTGCTCGGCGAGAATAGCTTTCTTGGGTACGTTGGTGCTTCTTTTGAAGGTACAAAGGTCCTTCAAAAATTTAGCGTAGGATGGAACTTGTTGTATGGCATCAAGCAATGGGATATTAATTTGTACATTCTTAAATACTTCCAACATTTTATACACATGCGCCTTTTTCTTTTGTGGCACTAAACATTGTGGAAATGGAGCTTTCGGGATGTAGGTCTCAATAGATGGTTCGGAAGATGAGGGCGAGGAAGAAGGCGGATCTACAGGTGGGTCCTTATTTTCCTTACCTTTCTTGGATTCACTCATGGTGGGTCGTGAGATATTATTCTCAACTTATTTACCTGACCTAAGCGTGATTATAGCCTTGGCATGTTCTTGGGTAGTGGACGTGCTAGTGTTATTTTGGACAACATACTGACCCGTAGGCATGTTACCCTTAGGATTAGGCTCAGGTTGGCTTGGGAACATTCCTTTATTTCTCTCGCTCAAAGCATTGGCTAGTTGACTCACTTGTACCTCTAATTTGGCAATCGATTGGGTGTTGGCATGCAAGTTTTGTTGTGCATATTGGAGGACACTTTGCGTGGTCTATTGAAATTGCAGGGTATTTTGGGCAAGTAAATTCATCGTTTCTTCTAAAGATTGAATCTTTTGGGGTGAAGGGAACGACGGTGCGGAGGTGCTCTTTTGGAAACCCATGGGTGGTTACTAAAATATTGACCTCCACTACCCTGGTATTGGCCTTTATACCATGAAAAGATAGGATAATCCTTCCAACCTGGGTTTTACGAGTTGGAAAATGGGTTGTACTTGGGCTTGTTTTGATAGAGGGCATTCTCTTGCTCGGTGAGAGCTTTATGGGCCGGAAGGGTGGGTCAACTTTCGTCGAGGTGGTCAAAACTATCGCAAAGCAAACACATAGGTGACCATACATGTTGCACGGTGACATGTGTGGCTCGGTTACCCTCTTTAATCGTTTCTAAGGCTTCTAGACGATGGGCCAAGGTGGCCACTTTTGCATCTAGTCCAAAACCTTGTTCTTCTGGGTGAGCATTACCCTCATTAATTGTGGTGGTCTTCGAATCCCGATGGGGTGCCCATCGTTGGGACTTTTGAGCAACGGATTCTAAAAACGACCATGCATCGGGCTCACTCTTTTCTGTAAAATCTCCACTACACATAAGTTCAAGCATAGATCGAGTAGTGTAATCGAAACCCCCATAAAAAGTCTGGATTTGACGACCTAATTGGATTCCGTGTGTTGATGTAAAAAACTAGATTACTCTAATGATTTAATCACAGATAAATAAATAAGACAGAATATTTTTAAAATGGTTCAGCCTTATAAGAATGGCCTACGTCCACTGTTATGTTATTGCTGAGTGTTTGGGAATTCTCGATTACAAGCTTTTTCAAGAAATTCCGGTCTCTTTGAATGAGGGTGATACAAGGTATTTATAGCCCTTTGGTTGTACATGAATGGGTTGATACATTAAATGATATACGTATGAAAGGGTAATACATTTAATGTAGCGTGTGCGTCAAGATGATAAACATTCAATGAATAGTTGAACTGTTGATATTCTGGCAATTAATACTACGGCCGAGATGCAGCTCGGACCGCCTTAGTTGCTCGTTGCTCAGGAGTTCCTCGGAGCGCTAGGGTACCTCAGAGTGATTGAAGTTCCTCGTTATATCCTCGTATCTCGGAGAGACATGGGTTGGTCGGGGAAATGAACTTCCTCGTTGTTATTGTACCACGTAGATTGACAAGTGTCTTCATATGATTCGTCCACATCAGCATATTAATTTTGGTATCAACAGAAGCACCCAATGTTTCATATTTCGAACTTTGAGGAGTATGGAATATTCTTTCTCGATTTATGGCAATATTGAATGATCTTCCTGGGTTTTAGGAGCATCGTATTTGAATTTATTTCCAAATTCAAAGAATCCGCCTTTTTTTGAACTTTTAAGAGCGCTTCGATCTTAGTGCCCTTTTTGTCCTTTTAGCCGCCGGAAGTTCAATAGTTTCTTTCGCGTAATCATTTCCTTTGCCACTTCCCTAGGTAAAGTATTTAAACTTCTTAGGTAACCATACCGTCTTCTTCTTTTTCCAATTTTCTGCATTCAAGCTTTCTATTCTCTCTTTCTCTCTTGTGCGTTCATCCTTGTTTTCGTTCATTGTCAACAGACCTCCTTTCTTCCTGTAAGATCTTCTTCCTTTCTTCTATATTTCTTTTATTCAGTATGGTTTATATTGTGGAGTCTGTTGAGAAATTTCGTTCCGATTTTTCCATTCCTTCCTGGGTAACTCTGGAGGTTCTTTCTGAACCTTTAGATTATTTTCGATTGGCTGAGGGACATTGGTTCCCCAGTCTATTCATTGCTGAATGTGGATTTTCTTTTCCGCCAAACCCATTGTGTCTTGAGTTTTGTCAGTATTTTGATCTTGTCCCTGCAAAAATAGCCCCCAATTCATGGAGAATAATTAATGGGGTGTACAAATTAAATCTAACTCATGGGACTCGTATAGGGATCCCTGAAATTATGTATTGCTATAAATGGGCCACTCTAGATAATATTTATTACCTAAAAACTAGGTTTCTGAATAGAGCTCTTGTAGTTAACCTCCCTGATTCAAATAGAGATTATTTTGAACATGGGTTGGTTATTAAAAATTGGCAATATGCCCCTTTAGCTGGAGATGGAGTATACAACGGTCCCAGATGCCCCCCATATGGCAATGGGATAGGTTTATTTTTCATTTTATTTTACTTATGAAATTATGCTTTCATCATGTTTGACAAAATGTATGACTGATATCTCATTATGTATTATTTGCAGTTGACAGCAAAAGAAAAACTCCAAAAGAATCAGAGGTTAATATTAAGCCTCTGAAACTTATCTGGGGTTTGCATAAGAACGTTGCAGACGAGCACATCAGGTCTGCATCATATTTGCTACAGTATAAGAGTTATACAACCTCTTATACTGCTCGCCCTGTTGAGCCAGCTTCAACTCCAGAGGATTCTTCTTCAGATTCTCATCTTCCTTTAAGTCAGAGAATGGGCAAGAAAAGAGCTCCTCCTGCTCTATTTGATGACATTATTTCTGCTGCTGGGGCCAAGAAAAGCAAAGTTGATGTCCCAGAAGGGACTAAGAAGGTAGATGTTGCACCTTCCAAAGCTGCCGAGAAGCCCCCAGTGGCTCCGAGCAAGAAAGTTGCTCCAGTAGAAGTGATTACTGTCTCTCCGACCAAGAGTTCTTCCTTGGTTGAAACAGCTGAAGTTCCTTTGAGAAGATTGAGGAAATCATCCTTAGTCAATTTAGCTGAAATTGTCTCTTCTCCACCATCTGGTGTTGTTGGTGTTCCAACCATCATTCCTCCGAGCTCTGCAATGAGCTCGGTAAAAACTTGGATCATACCCGAGGTCCAAGGAATTGATGAAAATATTTCTAGGGATATGTTGACATCCCTAGCTACTTGTCACCTTGCTTCGGTAAATTTCTCACATTCTGAATTTCTTTCTTTCTCTGAATGCTTGCATTTTTGTATTGACTTTACTATTTTTCTCTTCTTTCAGCTGGTGAATTGTTTTAATAACATTGTGAAAAAAGACGAAGCTATTAAAGCTTCTAGCTCCTCGTCAGGTGTAGAGGATGCTCTGTTGGGTTTAACCCAATCTTTGAAGGATTCTCGTCAGCAGTATGACGAGGACAAAGCTGAATGGGAGAAAAAGTTGTCTACAGTTGAGGCCGAGAAGGTGAAGATGGCTGAGATCTCCAAGAATTTGGAGAATAAAGTGAAAAGTTTAGAGGTCGAGCATAAGAAGTATGACGACAAGCTCAAGAATTTTGGAGAGCTTGAGGATAAACTGAAGAAGGCAGAGGAAGAGTTGTCTGCCCTACGAGATATCAAAGGTAAAAAAGAAGAATTGGATGCAAAGCTCTCCTCGGAGAAATTGAGAAGAAAGCTCGCAGTTAAAAAATCCTTCAGTGCAGGCTGGGATAAAGGATGGGACAAGGGAATTGCTGCGATGACCTCCCAAGTTCAATACGGGAAGTTGAAATACTTCCGAGATGGCTGGGTAGCTGCCCTACAGGAATTGAAGATCAAGGATGATTCTGAGCTGTTCCAGCTGCACCTCCCTGGTCCTCCTCCACCAATTGTGGAAGAAGAAGAAGATGAGCCTGTCTCTGATGAATCTTCTATGGCCATAGGTGATCAAGTCCCTGCATCTCTGTCTTCGGCCAACGAGGACATTTCTTCCATGCCTCCTCCTCCTGAAAAAATTTCAACCCCTGCAGATCAAGTTTCTGTTACCACTGAGCAACCAAGCTCCTCGTCCCAGCCTCCCGAGAAAGTCTTGGGAGACAAGGAAAAGGTGTGAAGTTGTTCGGTATCATTTCTATCTTTTCATTATTTGTAATCCAACAATGTAACCCTTTTGTGATCTAATAAAATACATCTTTGTTCCTCTCTGTTGTTGATGATTTGTTTTTGTTGATTGTTGTCTTTTTCTCATCCTTAGTTTGTTGCTAGAATGGAACTGATATCTGCACATGAT
Source organism: Sambucus nigra (assembly GCA_949130495.1). Taxonomy (NCBI): domain Eukaryota; kingdom Viridiplantae; phylum Streptophyta; class Magnoliopsida; order Dipsacales; family Adoxaceae; genus Sambucus; species Sambucus nigra. The sequence goes on from OX422223.1 coordinate 79,528,396, forward strand.
ACGAAGCTGATGCAGCAATGTCACGAATATTATAAGGCTGGTCATACAGACCTTAGTACATTAGAAATTGCTGACATCCTTAGCCATGATGCCTCAGAACAAGCAATTGAGGCTTATCGGTACTTGAAGGATTTACTTGACCGACTTGTGGCCAACAATGTGGCCTACTATGACTTGATTGAGGAACTTCATTATTCCTTAGAAGATCTCCAAGGTCAGCACAATGAATCAATGGCTTTGTTGCACAAGGATTATGAAAATAGATATCAACAGCTTTCTTCTGAAACATGCCATAAAAAGATCCTTGCTGGATACGATGTTAGGGAAAGAATTTTAAAAGGTGAAGTTGAGGCTTGCAGGTAGATTGCTGAGTTACTGGAACAAGAGAACAATAATTTGCAGAAAAAGTTGGCACAGTATGAATCTGCAGCGTCATCTTCCACTGCTTTAGCACAAGTTACCGATGAAGGTTTCTCGTTCTTAGAAGTTGAGAATGCCAAATTAAGGCAAGAACTGGATAACTTAAGAAGATCTGCTATTCCTGTGACTGCTCGGGGACGAGGAAGAGGTTCTCGGGGGAGAGGAAGAGCTGTTCAAAATGTTACCGAGGAGCAAAGTTCTCCAGTCGCTGCTCGGAGTCGATCAAGAGTTCTTAGCCGCAATGTTGAAGAGGCTCGCACTCAATCTACTTTGGAAACTCAAGCATACCAATTAAACGCCAAAGATCGGGCTTTATCTGAAATATCCAAGAAAAATCTATCCTTGGAAGATCAACTTACTGCAACGAAGTCTGCTCTACACACTAAGGACCTTTTTGCCAAAAACCTTCTCGAACAATTGGATAGATTAACCTTCTAATTTCATAAGCAACCCAGGGAATTTTGGATGGATGGATATAATGAAGCCCTAGTTCATTTGGATGCTCGTATTGAACACTCCAATAATGAAGGTTATAAGCAGGGGTGGTTGAACGCACTGGGTGTGTTAAAATTGGAGCAAGGGCATTATTTATGGGATTATCATGCTCCAGGGTTATTAGACTTGCCTGTGCCACCTTTCAAATTGGACATGGCCTGGATCCCAGCTCGTTCTATTCCTCGGAGTTTAATTTCAAAATATCTCGGTGACTATAGTCTTCATTCTCAGACTGAATTATCTCGTCCCGAGCATCTCTTGGATACACCTTCTGTGATGAACGTCAGAATGCTCAGAGATATTAATTTTATTAATTCTCCTCTTTGCTTAGAAGATCCTCCTGCCGACGAGGAACTTGTTTCTAAAGCAAAGGGCAAGAAACCAATAGAATAGGAATATCAATGTAATAATTAGTACATTCATGTAACCTGTAATTTATTTTGAATTTAATGAAAGAATTTCACTTTCTGTTTGCAAATTTGTATTCTGATTGTCTTATGTTTATCAAACATTCTTACATTTGTGTATACGTATCTGTTAAAAAGATAACAATATGGTGCTTAGTAATCAAACTTACAAATATCAATGTTGCTCAATCACTTAATAATAAAGTAATGAGTATAAAATGTTTAAAATGTTTCCAACCAACCAAGGTTGTTAAATTGTGTTTGTCGACCAACTACAGTTTATGGGTTTTTATCCCCGACCAACAATACTTGGTTAATTTTTTCATAAAATGTGCCCGACGAACCATGGTCGATAATTTATCCTCGTCGACTAAGTATAGTTGACCACCGACCAACTATACTTGGTTCAGTTTGGAATTCTTTGTATTTTCTGGAATGATTTTACCTTCCGACCAACTTGTTGGCCTACTTTCAAAATGATATTGTTCTTCCCTCAATCGTAGTTGATTATTGAACTATCAGGTTCTTTCGAACTATCTTGTCCACTAGTTATCTTACCAACCTTAGTCGGTCATGCTAGTGTACACCTCCTAACCAAAGGAGTATATTTTTTGGTTCTTTCGAACTTTCTGTCCACTAGTTATCTTACCAACCTTAGTTGGTCACGCTAGTGTACGCCTCCTAACCAAAGGAGTATATTTTTTGGTTCTTTCGAACTTTTTGTCCACTAGTTATCTTACCAATCTTAGTTGGTCACGCTAGTGTACGCCTCCTAACCAAAGGAGTATATTTTTTGGTTCTTTCGAACTTTCTGTCCACTAGTTATCTTACCAACCTTAGTTGGTCACGCTAGTGTACACCTCCTAACCAAAGGAGTATATTTTTTGGTTCTTTCGAACTATTGTCTTCTTTTTGCTGTCGAGCAGCGTAGTGTACAACACTAGTATTCCCCGAAAAACTTTCAAACAAAGGAGAGGAAAATGGTGAAAACATCATCGTTTTATTCATATTGATGAATCCGTTGTACATTTTACATCATTGATAATACTTGCGAAGGTGTTCAGCATTCCAAGCATTCTTGAATTCTTCTCCTTCTAAAGTTGCTATTCGGTAAGTTCCTGGTCGAACAACTTCTGTAACTCGGTAAGGCCCATGACAGTTTGCCTCCAATTTATTGTGTTTCTGGATTACCTTCTTTAGCACATAATCTCCTTCTTTTAAATTGCATTTCTTCACCCTTTTGTTGTAGAAAAGAGTTGTTCGTTGTTGATAAGCAGCATTCCTAATGGCTGCCTCTTCTCTGACTTCCTTGAGCATATCCAAATCCAGTCTTCTCATCAAGTCGCTGACTGGGGAATTGAAATTCAGCACTCTGTCTGTTGGGAGACCTAACTCGGCAGGTATTACAGCCTCACTTCCAAATGCCAGCATATATGGTGATTCTCCAGTCGCTGCTCGGGGTGTTGTTCGGTAAGCCCACAATACTGATTGTAGCTCGTTAATCCAGTTAGCTTTAGCTTCACTTAGCCTTTTCTTCAAATCATTCAGCAGTGTTCTATTCGTCACTTCAGTCTGTCCATTGCTTTGAGGATGGCCTGGTGATGAATGGACCTTCAAAATGTTCGATTGATGACAATAAGCAGCAAATTCTTCGTTATCAAATTGGGTTCCATGGTCTATGATGAAGGCATGAAGGAGACCATATCGACAGATGATATTCTTCCAAACGAACTGGTATACCTTCTCGTATGTCATGTCGATGAGGGGTTCATCTTCTACCCACTTAGTAAAATAGTCTACTACGACGACGAGGTACTTGAATCTTCCTCGGGTGGTCGGCAGTGGTCCCACCAAGTCAATTCCCCACATGGCGAATGGCCAAGGGGAAGTTATGGGTGTCAACAATGCTTGTGGAGTTCGTCGGATAGAGGAAAAACGTTGGCACTTGTCACATTTCTTAGCATAGGCTTAACAATCAGCCCTCATCGTCGGCCAATAGTATCCTTGAGTCATTACCCTTTGTAAAAGTGTTCGACCTGCTACATGAGCTCCACAAGACCCTTCATGGATCTCTTCGATCAATTCTTTCACTTCGAAAGGATGTACACATCTCTGCAAACCTGCCATAATTCCTCGTCTATATAAAATACCATTAGTTAATACATACCGAGCAACTTTATACTTCAATTTCTTGGCAGTGAGCTTATCCTCTGGAAATACTCCCTCTTCAATATATACCCTGATGGGATCCATCCAAGATGGTCCTAAATCAAGGGCAATAACGTTCATTGTCAAGTCTTCATCTATGCTCCGACTTTCCAGTACTTCAATTGGTATTGTTCTTCGCAGCTCGGTACGAGTAGCTGATACTAGTCGGGCCAGCGCGTCTGCTTGTGCATTTTCTATTCTGGGTATTCTGATCAATTGAATCGCATCAAATTCTGCCAATAACTCCATTACCTTGGCATGATATTTGACCATTAATTCTCCTTTAACTGCATACGTTCCCATCATCTGATTCACAATCAATTGAGAATCACTGAACACCATCACTTGTTGCGCTTCCATAATCTTTGATAAATTAAGACCTGCTATCATGGCCTCATACTCAGCCTCATTATTGGAGGCTTTGAATTGGAATCGCAAAGCATATTCCATGTCAATCTCGTCTGGGGTGTTCAAAATAATTACTGCCCCACAACCTGTTGTGCAAGATGAGCCATCTACATATAATCTCCATATGGGCAACCCGTCTTCAAATTTCTTATCCGATAGAGTTCCTCGGTGAAATATTTGTTGCTTCTTTTCATCCTCCCCTGGCACTTTTCGCTCCTCATTGACCATCTCTTCTCGTTCTTCAACCAACCGGGGCTGGTCTGAATTTGAAGTTGATGATCCTTCTACATCCATAGGCCCTTTTACCAACCGGAGTTGGTCTGGACTTATGTCTGTTGATCCTGTAACATCCACAGGTTGGTCAGCGAGCACCTTTTGCTCCTCGGGGGTATCAGGATATGTAAATTCTGCTATAAAATCTGCTACATCTTGTCCTTTCAATGATGCTCTGGGCTCATACACAATATCATACTCACCGAACTCTATTGCCCAGTACATCAATCTCCCTGACTTTTCTGGCTTATGAAGGGCTTGCCTCAGTGGCATGTCGGTATAAACGACGATGGTATGGGCCTGGAAATATGGCCTCATTCTTCTACTTGCTTCAATTAATGCCAATGCCAATTTTTCCAGCTTTGGGTACCTGATTTCTGCACCTCGGAAAGCCTTACTTGTGTAATAGATTGGTTTCTGGACTCCATTCTCCAATCTAATCAATGCTGAACTGACTGCATTCTCTGATACTGCCAGATACAAATACAACTTTTCTCCTGTTATTGGCCTGGACAACAATGGAGGTGCTTCCAAATACTTTTTCAAGTCTTGAAAGGCCTTCTCACATTCATCAGTCCACTCAAAAGTTTTTCGGAGTGTTTTGAAGAATGGGAGGCATTTGTCAGTTGATCGGGACACAAATTTGTTGAGTGCTGCAACTCGTCCTGTAAGACTCTGCACTTCTTTCTTTGTTGTTGGAGATCGCAACCCTAAAAGAGCTTTGATCTTATCTGGATTTTCTTCAATACCTCGCTGGTTAACAATGTATCCGAGAAACATTCCTTCTCGTACTCCAAATGTGCACTTCGTCGGGTTGAGCTTCATTTGGTATTTATCCAGTTGATCAAATGTCTGAGCTAAGTTAACTAGATGATCTGCAGCTTTCTTGCTTTTTGTCAGCATATCATCTACATAGACTTCCATGTTGCAACTGATTTATTCGATGAAAACCTTGTTCATCAGCCGCTGGTATGTCGCTCCTGCATTTTTCAAACCAAAAGTCATAACATTATAGCAATAAGTTCCCCTAGGGATAATAAAAGAAGTACTTTCCCTTTCTTCATGTTTCATTTTGATCTGGTTGTAACCAGAATACGCATCCATGAAGCTGAGCAGCTCATGTCCCGAGGTAGCATCCACTAGTTGGTCAATTCTGGGCAATGGAAAATGATCTTTTGGGCATGCCTTGTTGAGATCAGTGAAATCAACACACATTCTCCATTTATTATTTTTCTTCTTTACCATCACCACATTTGCCAGCCAGTCTGGATATTTCACATCTTCAATGAATTAGGCTTTCTAGAGCTTCTCGACCTCCTCTTGTATGGCTTGATTCTTCTCGGGGCTAAATACCCTTCTTCTCTGCTTTACAGGCTTGATCTCCTTATTCACATTGAGTTCGTGACATAAGAAGTTTGGATCTATTCCTGGCATGTCCTCATGACTCCATGCGAAAGTTTTCTTCCTGTTTCTCAAGAACATTATCAATTCTTGCTTTATTGAAGCATCTAACGACGAACCTATCTGGGTTACTCGTTCATGGTGCTCCTCGTCCAGAATAACATTTTCTGTAGATTCTACCACCTGTCCTTTTACAAGTTGGGATTCATCCCTGGGATCAAGAGTTTCAATTTCTGTACCTTCCTCCACCTGGTAAGTGATAGTCTTTTTCCTTGATTCCTCAAGCTCTTCTTGCTCGACAGATGAATAATAGCATTCCCGAGCTATTTTTTGATCACCTTTCACAACTCCTACTCCGAAGTTTGTTGGGAATTTTAAGCATTGATGCACTGTAGACGGAACTGCTTCGAACTTCTTCAAACCAACTTTTCCCATGATGATGTTGTAGGCTGACTGCACATTCTTATCCATCACAAAGAAGCGTATTCTTTCTGTTCGACAAGCAGGCCAAGTTCCAATGAATATGTCCAACTTGATCGTCCCAAGTGGAAAAACTTTCTCTCCAGCAAAACCCAGAAGGGGTCTGTGATAAGGTTCCAATTGAGATAATTTCAAATTCAAGCTATCAAAACATGAATAGTACATGATGTCTACTGAACTACCATTGTCCACCAACACCCTTGAAATCACTACTTCCTTCATCCTCATTTTGATCACCAGAGGATCGTCGTGAGGGTAAAGAACACCTGCCAAGTCATTTTTTGAAAAACCAATAACTAGCTTCTCTTTATTTACCTTCCTCGGACGATCATCCTCAGCAAGATTTATTCGTTGAATATATGAGCAGGTTTGAGCCTCTCCGAGATAAGCCTTTCTTTCTGCAGTAAGGTCTCCCCCTCCAGCATCTCCTCCTGTAATAACATTACAATCAAATGACCCAAAACGTATGGAAAATACCTCTCGTTCAGGCTGCCTTGGCTTCTTTGGAAGATCGGGGTCTTTATCTGGATCATCTTCATGATCACTTTTCTTTTTCTCCTCCGTCCAACGAGGAGATCTAGAACGATCTCTAGTTCTATCACCATTCTTCCTTTCACCTCTGCGATCTACATACTTTGATAACTTTCCTCTTTGGATGAGCGTTTCAATCTCGTTCTGAAGGGCTATGCAATTTTTGGTCGTATGGCCATGATCTTTATGGAACTCGCAATATTTGGCCCTATTCCTCAGTTCAGGATTGGTCCTCAGTTTATCTGGCCACTTAATTTCTTCGTTATTCTTGATTTCTTCCAAAACATGATTAATACCCATTTTCAATGGAGTATAATTATCGTATTTCTTCAGGACTTCCCATGACGTCCTATTATTCTTGGAGTGCTTGTCACCACCATTACCTTTTTGCTCTTTCTTCTTAGATTTGTCAACTTCCACCTTGGTTTCTTTATCCATATTCTTCTTCGCAGCCATAGCCTCCTCGGCATTCATGATTTTAGCCGCTTTTGTCATCAACTCCGACATAGTTTTAGGTGGATCTTTGGCCAAAGTATAGTATAACTTGTTAGGCAACAAGCCACTCATCAAAGAAGTGATCGTTGTCTTTTCTTCGTAATCTATGACTTCCAACTTCTCGTTATTGAAACGAGTTATGTAATCTCTAGTACTCTCACCTGATTTTTGTCTAACACTTAACAAGTGTGCTACTCGCTTTACCGGCTTTGCTCCAAAATAGAAATTGCCAATGAACAACTCGACTAATTGAATAAAAGTCGAAATCTTACCCCGAGGAAGATTGTTGTACCATATCTGTGCAGACCCGGTAAGAGTTCCCGAGAATGCTCTACATCTCATCTCGTCGGGGACGGCATATATGTCGGCAGCATCTTGGTATTGTTCTATATGAAGAACAGGATCTGTCTTTCCATCATATTTAGGGGTCACCACAGGTGCTTTAAATTTTGATGGTGTAGGAAAATTCACAATGGCCTGCACAAAAGGTGTCCCTTAAACAAAAGTTCTCTGTAAGGGATTCCTTTCTTTAGCCATTTCTCCAAGTCTATCCTCCAATCGCTGAATGGAACCCTTCCATGCTTCATTTCCTTCCTCGGGATGCTTAGTTCGAGCAATTGATTGTTCTGACGTATCTTCCTGAGATCTATCTCGACGAGTAGCTGGTCTTGATTGTGCTGATCCTTCTCTCAAACCTGATGGTGGTCGAAAGCTTCTCGATGGGGCTCTAGGTGGACTCATATTTCTCCTTGGTACTAACCGACTGAAAGGGGATGCCCTGCTTAATCTTTCCAAGGCGCTAGTTCTCTCCGGAGAGAGGGTGATATGCTTAATCTTTCCAAGGCGCTAGTTCTCTCCGCTAGTTCGCCCAGGTTGATAAGAAAAGTCATTAGATTCTTCATTACGATATGACCCGGTACGCCTGGATCGCGATTGCCCACGATCACTCCTTTGCCCTGAATGGGTAGGTGCACCGCCGTGAAGAGTTTGAATGAGTTGCCTTATCGTTTCTTGCATGGCGGTTTGTCCTTCAGCTAGATTCGTCATAATTCCAGCCAGATCTGGAGGTGCAAATGGATTTGGAAGATTTCCAGTATTTCCAGCATTTCGATTACTGGATTCTGGATTATCTGCCATTGATGATAAATGATTTTTGGTGAAAAACGATAGCAACAGTCGTTTCCCACAGACGGCGCCAATCTGTTGATGTAAAAAACTAGATTACTCTAATAATTTAATCACAGATAAATAAATAAGACAGAATATTTTTAAAGTGGTTCGGCTATAAGGAAAAGCCTACGTCCACTGTTATTTTATTCCCATGGGTTTACAATAGCACAATGTGGTAGAGAGAGGGAGAAAAAGGGTGTGGATCTTGTGTATGGTCTCTCTCGGTTCTCTCTTTTGGATCTCTTTGGTCTATCTTTTTTGGCTAAGGAAATACATGTATTTATAGTGATAGGAGATAAAGAGATTCATTGAATGTAGACATTTATACATTATGTCTACATTCAACGAATCTAATTGTTGAATTGCTTGGTATGCTATGTGTTGTCATCTACAGTATAAATGTACATTAAGGCTCATTAAATGTGCTTCCATCTTCATTAATGCACATTAAATGCATAGTTATCCTTTGATCTTCCTGGTTGGTATGCCGACCAACTCTCCTCGGGTGCCAACTAATACTCCTCGGGTGCCGACCAACTCTCCTCGGGTGTCGACTAAATCTCCTCGGGTACCGACCAACTCTCCTCGGGTGCCGACTAACACTCCTCGGGTGCCAACCAACTCTCCTCGGTTGTTGAATATTGCCACGTAGGATGACACGTGTCCTTTTCTAATTGGTCCTCGCAGATGGAGAATTTTTGCGTTAACACCGTGATGAGGACATTGCAGGAGCAAGTCCTTGAATCTTTCCAAGTACATCCATAAAGTCTCTCCCTCTTTTTGATTGCAAGTATTGAAGGCATGACGTATTGCCTCCGTCTTTTGGTTAGGGAAAAACTTTTGCAAAAATTCAACACTCAACTGATTCCATGTAGTGATGGAATTTGGTTTAAGTGAGAGTAGCCAACTCTTATCTTTATCCTTCAAAGAAAATGAAAACAATTTTAGTTTAACAATCTCATCGGTGAGTTGTTGTAACCTAACCGTTCCACAAATTTCTTCAAACTCACGCACGTGGAGGTATGGGTCCTCCTTTTCTGTGCCTTGAAAGATAGGAAGTAAATGAATTATTCCCGACTTCAACTCGAAATTGTTTGCATTATGCGGGGGAAGAAGTATGCATGATGGTTGACTTGCCCTATTGGGATACAGGTAATCCTTTAGGGCACGAGTTGCTATCTCATCTCCCATTTCAGTGAAAATCGAGGTGCTACCTATAATAGTTTGGGGAATACTAGACTCCACTCTAGCTAAATGACCCGTAGAATCTCGACACTAACCTAGCATACACTGCACTCACTCGATTTTATTTAATTATTATTAATATATTTTTTTAATCAATTATATATATATATATATATATATATATATATATATAGAAAGCAAATAATCTGGCACAGGACCACAAAATTCCTAAGCTAACACAAAACAATTTGAGTTTATCTGAATTAGGTGAGGGGAAGTTCAATTTTGAAGATCTAGTTTCTCGAGATTATTCGACGACAATGGGTCTCCGAAATAATCCCCCTAATTAAAGAGCTCCTAATTCTTGACGAGGGAGAATTTAAAAGACGACCAAATCCGGACTATCGCCTTAATTACCAAATATTTCCTCCAGGTAGGTGGTCGGTACGAAGACTCATTAAAAACCAACAATCCTAGTCAAGGTCAAAATGGCATCGATTTGAAAATTCCGTGTTTGGATTAGCTTTTAATCCTAGCCTTGAAATGAATATGCCTATGAGCTATGTGACACCCTATGGCCAATGTCTAATCAATTTTAAATTAAAATTATGGCTTAGGTAATGCAGATGCTCGGGTAGCTTAATGATTTGTGGGCCAAGGAGGGGTGATTAAATCCTCACCTTATCTTAAAATTGAGTTTTTGCCCTTAAGTAAAATTATGCAACATGCTTATTGAAATTTGCGAAAATAGTTTCACGTAGGAGCACACAAGACTTACCTCCGGCGTGGACTTTTTACTGTCACTTGTTTACGCTGGGTCGAAGTTTTATTTGACGTCGATCGGAGGAAAAAGTCGCCTCCGTTTCAGTCGTCTCCGAGAGTACCTTGTGCGCGTGGTAAGATTGCACAAGTAATTTTAGCGCTTTTCCCACGGTTGCTTGCTTTTTCGAGTTTTTCTCTTTTCTCCTTTTTTTTTCTACTCTTGTTTTTTTTCTGAAAAAGAACACACAAAAAAAATATACCAACGTAAAGTGCAAAAATTATTAAATACAAAAATACTTATGCATGCATTTACAAGGAATTTTTACACTTACCAAAAAAAGAACAAATAATAACCACAAACACACTATAAGAATGGAGAAAAAATATATATATATACTGAAAAAAATATAAATTATGCTACTGAAATGACTACAAAAAAAGAGTATTTTTTTTATTATTATTATTATTATTATTTTTTTTTCAAATTACAGAAACACGAAAATCTGGAAATTTCTAGAAAAAAAAATTTATTTTCGAATTTTTCAAATATTTTAAGTACTTTTATGACAAACTAGTGTTAAAAACAACTAGTTTTTCATAAAACATTTTAAATCTATTTTTTTTTAAATTATTTTTTATACAACAACGTTGAAATCTTGAGATTTTCAAAAAGTAAAAAAAATAATTAATTTCGAATTTTTCAAATTTTTAGTTAGTTTAAGACAAAACTAGTGTCAAAAACACTATTTAATCACAAAAAGACTTTAAATCTTTTTTTATTAAATTCTGCAAAAAAATAGTTGCTCGAATTTTTGATATTTTTCAGTTTTTTTTTTCCAGTTTTTTTGTGTGACAAAACTAGTGTAAAAAACAACAACTAGTAATTCATAAAAGACTCTAAATGTTTTTTTTAAATTCTAAAAATAAAAAAAATACTGCTGGAATATATGTATATATATATATATATATATATATATATATATATATATATATATATATTTACGATTTTTTTTTTAAAACTAGTCCAAAAATCAATATTCTTAAAATCAACCGAGATCCCCGGCAACGGCGCCAAAAACTTGTTGTCAAGTTTTATTTGTTATAAAACTATCGCAAGTGCACGGTCTATTGAAATGTAGCGTGTGTAAGTACGGGTTGAACCCACAAAGATTTCATCGATTTTTATAAAATATTGACTGTCCAACTAGACATATGAGTGTATAAAAGTGATTAAGTTTCTAAACTAAAAATAAAGACGGAATAAACGAACAAGTACAAGAGATAATATTAAATGTGGAAGAAACTAGGACGTCGGTTCCATTTGTCAATTTTAATTAAATTAATACATCAATTTAATTTCGTAGTTCCGAATTTATAACACAAAATATACCGACTCTCCTCGCGTACATTTCGGGGAATAAAACATTACATGCGCTTAAAATATTTTAACGTCTCTTGAATTAGACACCATAAATCCCTATTCCCTCGAAATATCATGTTTTAAATTTTTAACGTGTATTTAAACATGAGGTATCAAAACATCTAAGTGCAAGCAAAACCCATCAAAAATGACAACTTAAAATTTTTTAAAGCATCAATTTATAATTAATTCTTTGAGGTTTAAAAATACACTCTCGTGTAGTTTTAAGCGAATACCGATTTTTTTTTATTTCAAATTAGAACACGTCAGAATATGTACGAAATTAAATTAACATGCGTGGTTTAATTAGTCATGACAAACATCACCTAAGTCCTAGTAAGTAAACTACTCACACAACATATTTGACACACAAATATTGCAAGATGAAAAAATAATTTTCATTAATAAATGTCAATTTACAAAATTTCGGGTCCAAGACTTCAATTACAATACACGATATGCTCCTCCAAAGTGTGCCTAAAAAATACTCACTACACAATATTATTATTTTTTATCTAAGTGTGTCTTTTTTTTCACTCTCTCGTCCCTGCCACCATGTATCAATCCTAATTTTTTTATCCCCCTTTTAAAAGATGTGAGAGCATGGGTAGACAGGTAGTAAAATCGTGGGTTTTAGTTGGTGAGGATAGTGGGTAGATTGGTTTGTGGGTAATTGAAGTGGGAAGGAATATGGGGTGGTGGAAATATGTTCTCGGCAAAAACAAAAAGAAGGGAAAAAAATGGGTTTGGGTAATGGGTAAGTGGATTTTCGCCAAAAATATATAGGGGAGAGCCAGGGGTCGAACCCCTGACCTCTCTTGTGCATGCCCAATACTCCAACCACTTTACCAACTATCAACTTTATTTATAATATGCCTCCAGTTATATTTAATATCATATTGAATCCCAAATCACCATAACTTCTTCATTCAGAGTCCAATTGACTTACCGTTTAAATCGACGTGTCCCTCATTTCTGGCCCAACAAACTTTAAGTAGTGTTCGGATCTCGAGGTTGACTTCGGGCGTTGACCCGGGGCTTTGACTTTTATTTGAATTCGAACATTGCACGGCCATAACTTCTTCGTTTTAACTCCGATTGTCACGCCGTTTGAACCGAGGCGTCCCTTGATTCAAGGCCTTCAATTTCCGTGTTTGGTCCGAGTTTGAAATAAATCTTTTGAATTTACAATTTTTCCCCTGAAGATGCGTAGGTGCCCTTTTCATGCTCATTTTGCGTCCGGATGTCACCGCTTTCTTTTTAAATCTGCCAATACTTGAAAACAAACTTGCACAAGAGATTACGAATATAAGATGTGAGCGTGAAGTTTTCAAAATTGCATTATTAATCCCATTTATTCTCAAATTTGTATTTTATTTCTTTTAAATAAAAATAACTCTAAAAGCTCTTTATTTACGATAAGTTGGGACTAACAATGCTTAGATTTGGATGTAAATACTAAAAAATAATGTACTCATCACTTATAGGATGAAATCCATCATCAAAAGAAATCATAAGGATTGATCTCGAACTGACCGAGGAACGAAGAGAACAAGCCTTAATTAAAAGGGCCCTACTAACAACCATTGGACAAACAGTATAACAAAGGTGTCTATTCGAGGAAGTTCAAGGTCAGAGACTATATGTCAAGGAAGGCTATCGTATTTCAAAGTCAGAGATTATATGCCAAGGAAGGTTATGGGCTATGCGAGAAAGCCATTGATTAGGCATAAATTCTTCCTAATTTATCCCTTAATTTCGGTACTTTAATCACCTCGAACAACGTAATTGGATTGACTTTATCTCATAATCTTGCTACTGACTTATCCTAACAAGTACACCGAGTTTCTGGTATTTCGTTATGATTTTACAGGTGTCTAATGTCAAGAAATGGAAGAAAGAAACCGGAAGAATAGAGAAAGTCAACAAGAAAAGTCAAAAGGGCAAAAGAGTCATTCCTACCCAAAATACGGATGAGGTACCTAAAGATAATTTGAAGGTATCATCCTCACAAGCACCTAGGAAGAAACGGCACCTCAATCGGTTACCCGGAGCAAAAGATATGGGCAGTCAAAGTTTGAAGGAAAAGTCAAATAGGCGGACCGGTCCGCCTAAGACCCGGACCGGACCGATGTACACAAATCCAGAGAACTGCGAACCGAAGGCAAACCGAAGAAGGCAACAATTAAAATAACCGATCCGCCCCAGGACCGGTCCGCCTGAAAAATAAAAGAACCGATCCGCTTTAGAAGCAGACCGATCCGCCTAAGGGCCGGACCGGTCCGCCCATCGAGATTTTGTTTTCTGATTCTCCTCTAAAGACTCCGATTTATACTCAACTTCTTGTAATTTCATGTAGGGTATAAAAACACGAATTATATTCATTGTAAAGGAGGGGAAGAACGTGGGGAGTTAGTTTAATCTCTCCTTTTCTTCCACAAACCCTAGTTTAGCAACTTTATTCATTTTAATTCAAGACTGAAGCTTTGATTATGATTGTGAGTACTTCTAGTTAATTGATTGACTGCTGTGGTAAAAAAATTAGTGAGTATCTCATCTTTTCAATTCTCTTTTACATCATTGTACGAGTTTGCCTTAGATTAATTATGGTTTTCTGCACATTGAAATCTGTTTTCATCACTTTCGGTATGTCCGGCTAGATTTCCAAGGTCGGGTTACATGAACCCAACCTGATGTGGTAATTGCACGTATAAAATTAATCCTCTGAATTTAGTGATTAATTGTGACCGTATTGCGTAGGAACATAACAATTTTAGGTCTAAATATCTCGTTTGCCTCTGGGTAACCGGGATGATTGAGAATATAATTCGAGTGTCACTATCGTGATACCGATTTACTCATCCTTTGATTAAGTATGACGCGGGCTTGAGCCTCGTATACGTAATGCTTGGGAGTACTAAAGGCTGGGTCAAATTAATTAGATAAATTTACGATTAGTATTATAACTGCAGTACACTAGGGTTGGGGGATTGTATTCCCGTCCTATTTTTTCCATCATCTCATTTAAAAGTTCAAATCAAATTTTCATTCACATTTTAGGTAATTTAGTGTAATTGCACATTTTCATAACTACATAATTGCATTTAGTTTAATCATTCCCAAAATCAAATCTTTTTCTTTCTTCTTAGAGTCAATGTTAGGATTCTTCTGTCTTACCCCGTCGTCACAACTCTTGTTGTCCTTTTTCCCTGAGGATCGATACCCGACTTGTCGGATTATTACTTGAACGATAGGCTTGCACTTGAGCCTAGAGAGTACACACATTAGAGACACATTCTGAGTCGTTTCAGCCATCATATGGAAAATTGGGTTCTGATTGGGAAGGATCATTCAAAGTCATCAGGGACAACCTCTAAGGATCCTACCATCTTTAAACAATGGGGAGCATGGAGATAGCTAGGGCCTATAATGCGAGAAATCTTAGAAAATTTATTTTTGAAATTTTAGCTTCATGCAATTTTTTTTTTCATGTTAATCTTGATTTTGTCATTCTAACTTCTTGGGTGTTTTAAGTTCAATAAATGAAATTAGATTTCTCATTGTTCCAAATGGAAGGCTATAATCGTTAATTACAAATTATCATAGTAAGACCACCATCATTTCATGTTTGTTCAAATTTATCCAATCAAGTTCTGATCGGCCTTTTAATGCCTTAATATGATTAAGCTTATTTATAGCTTGAGGTTATATGTTTTTATCACACGAAAACATGAAAACATCTATATTACAAATTAAACCAAAATTAGTTCTAACATATTTATTTTCAAACTAATTCTGTTTTTAAAATTTATGATTCTCATATTTAAAAATGGGATTATTCTTTCAACCCACTTGTTTCCATCTTAAACGACAACAAACTTACGGTCATAAAATTCTTTCAACCCACTTATTTCAACCCTAATTTTCGTGGATTTAAGTGATAATAAATTATTAAATGGGATTAATTATTACTTATGTAATTTGGTAATAATAAATTCATAATTCATATGATAATTCAATTTGAATGTGATGTGATTTTGTACATAATTAATTGATGGTATTAATTATATAATATTGGACATGGTTGTAATTTCAAATCTCCTCTCTCCTCGTTTGCCTTGTAAACCCCAATAAGGATTGCATGGCGCCTACACCTTCCCCCCTCAGGGTAGCACGCCCATCATCCATCCCTCTACTTCAATCAACCACCCTTCCTTCTACTCACATAACCCATGTTGATCATCTTCATGAACAAACCAGCCAAGAACCTCAACCAAAAATAGCCAAAACATTTGCATTTGTCATAGCTTCTCATGTAATGAAACCCTTAATATTAGAACCAATAATTCTTTATGAAGAATCAACGCTGAAGGAGATGGCAATACCTTTCAAACACACCGTTGTGGGGAAATTCTCACACGGACGACCATCCATAGTTGATATTCAAAAGTTATTTTCTTCCATACATCTGAAAGCATCCTTTCATATTGGTCTTATAGATCAAAAGCACATTGATTTGATTAGATCATGTAAAGGATTTTCATAGACTATGTCTCAAGGAGACCTGGTTTATACAAAGATATCCCATGTGTACATTTAAATGGGATCTTAAGTTTCATCCTGACCTAGAACCAAATATATTGTGACTTTATGGATTTCACTATCATTATTACCTATAAATATCTATAAATAAAATCTCTATTTTCAATTGCTTAGATGGTAGGTACCCCAATTACATTAAATAATGCAACTAAATATCTTGCTAGACCTAGCCAGGAAAGAGTTTGTGTAGAGACTGATTTAAAAAAGACCCTCCCTTCGAGAGTATGGATAAGGAACAAGGCTACATGAACAGGGTTTTGGCAACCAATTATATATGAAGATCTCCTTCCTTATTGCTATTATTGTGAGAATAAAGTACACTTATGAGATTCTTGTTATATGAAGAAGATGGAAGAAGAAAAACTAAAGAGACCTAAATAATTTGAGAAGAAGAAGCCAGAGACAACCAAAGAATGGGTTAAGCGATCATTTACAGAGAAGCCTATAGCTTTCCCTGAATCAGAAAGAGAAGAAGGAGATATTATCAAAGAGTAACCAATCAAAGTAAAGGATATCAAATAAAAGCTAAATACTTTTTTCTTAGTAAAGAAAACTCCAGTTCATAGACAAATAGATCAGATCAGGAGATAAGCACTGCCCATCATCAAGCACAACGAATGGAGAATAGTAATGTAGATATGTTATTGCTTATGAATCTGGAGGAGCTTCAACATCCAGGGAAAGAAAATAGTGGAGAGAAGAAGGATGCTCATCAGGAGGAAGTTAATAGTCCCAAAGAGAACCCCCAGTCTAATCTAACAAAGATGGAAGATCAAATGCAACAATCTAATAATGCCGATGAAGCCAATCAGGAAGAACTAGACCCAGGAGAACAAAGACCTAATAATCAGTCTATAATGCAAGGAACTGATAATGATGAAGGTTTTATTGTGGTCACAAGGAAGAAGAAAACTCCAAAAGGAGACCTTAAAAAGAATGCAGTGTGTGGGTCTACTAGAATCCTCAGGTCTCACTCAAAATCCCCATCTCTTAAGTTTAAATGTTAGGAGCAATCATATTGCAGGTGAGGGACCTCTCTAAAAAAGGTATTATAAGGAGAATTAAAAGGCTTAATAAAATGCATAATCCTCATATCATTGTGGTACTGGAGACCATGCAGGATCTTTCAAAGATTTAATCTTATTATCTCAAATTAGGTTTTGGATCTTGTGTGTCCAACCTAAATAGTAAGATTTGGTTATTTTTTTTTAAAGAAGATATTCAATGGGAGGTTGTGTCTGGAATGTCACCATGTATAACTCTAAATTTAAAGATGAATGGAAGTAACGATATGATTTAAAGAAGCTTTGTTTATGATAGCTGTAATAAAATTGTTAGAAGAACTCCATGGGAATATTTGAGTGAATGTAGCATAAATACTCCTTGGTGGATAGGAGGAAATTTCAACGTATTATTTTGAGAAAACATGAGATAAGAAAGTAAATTTCGGAGCTATCTATGAGATTTTTGAATGCATTAGGAGAATCGCCTTGTGGATGTGGGATATATAGGGTCGAAATATACTTGGAATAACAAGAGGGATGCCGAAAATAACATCTGGTGTAGGTTGGATAGAATATTAATGAATCAAGCTTGCATGGACTTGAATTTGAATTGGAGTGCGAATCATCTTAACAGGAGTATGTCAGATCACTCTCCTCTTCTTCTAAGAGGTGAATCTCATAGTTATAATTCCTATAAGAGCTTCAGGTTCTTAAATTTTTTGACTAAAAAGAGGGAATGTTTTCAGTTTGTGGGAAGGACATGGAATGAAGTAGATTGCCCTAGTCCAATAGTAAGGCTATATCTCAAATTAAAATAAGTCAGAAGAAAGTTAAGTATATGGAGCAAAATCACATATGGGGAAATATTTCAAGAAGTAAGAAATGTTGAGGATGATCTTCTAGCTGCTGAAATTTCCTATGAACAGGAACCTACTGAAGAGAATAGAGAGAAGCTTCATCAATTTACTGCCATTCAAAGCAGGTATTTGAAACTAAAAGAATATTTTTGGAGTAAAAAATCCAATGAGAAATGGGTTTTTGAAGGTGATAAGAACTCAGCTTATTTCCATAGAGTGGTGAAAGGCAAACACAAGAGAATGTATATTCAGAAGATAAAGAATATGGAAGGAGATTGGGTGGATTCCAAAGAAGATATTAAAGTTGCAGCCTTAGAATTTTATTTAAAACAATTTTAATCAAGTGAAAGGGTGGAACCTAGTGATAAAAAAAATGTTGGATGTAATTCCAAATTTAATCAGTGCATAAATGAACTCACCTCTACTTCAGTGGCCAACTATGGAAGAAGTGGAGACAACAGTAAAGGGTTTGAATGCTAAGAGTAGTCCAGGCGTGGATGGACTTAATGGTCAGTTCTTTCATTTCTTTTAAGAGGTTATCAAGGAAGATATTATGAAAGAAGTTATTTTCTTTTTCGCAGGCCATACCCTCCCAAATATTTGTACCACCACTAGAATAGCTCTTATCCATAAGACAAACCATCTTCAATCATTTAATGATTTTAGGCCTATAAGTATGAAGAATTTTTTAAATAACATATTTTGTAGAATCTTAAATGACATAATTTCTCATATTCTTCCATCCATCATATCCCCAATGCAATCATGGTTTTTTAGAGGCAAATTTATTACTAAAAATGTTCTCCTTGCTCAAGAATAAATGTAAAGAATCAATTAAAAATATGGGAGGAAATGTTATTATGAAGGTGGATATGTCCAAGTCATAGGGTAGAGTTTCTTAGTGGTTCCATATAATGGTAATGAGGAAAATGGGGTTTTGGTGAGCAATGGTTAGAATTAGTTTGGAGAATCATCTCTAACATATGGATTACTATAATTGTGAATGGGGATATTACTGGATTATTTCATGCTTCTAGGGGTTTAAGGCAAGGGGATCCTTTATCCCCAAGCCTCTTAATCATTATGGCTGATTTCCTTTCAAGAAACCTTATCTTACAGCCTTCTTATGTAGGGTACAAGATGCCTATAAGAAGCCCCAGATTCAATCATATACCTTTTACTGATGATCTGATTATTTTTAGCTCAGGTATGAGAAGGGAAGTGATAAATCTAATGGATGTATCGAGGTTTTATGACAGGGAATTAAACCAATTGATTAGTACATCCAAAAGTTATCTTGTTCTTTTTAACAAAATCAAACCTAGATCTATATCCTTCCTAAACAAGTCTACTAGTATGCATATTAAGAATGTAGCTATAACATATCTTGGATGCCCCTTGTACAGTGGGAGAAAGAGAATTATCTTCTTTGAAGGAATGGTTCAAAACATTACTCAAAATCTTACTGGATGGAAAGATAAATGTCTATCTACAGGAGGAAAGTTGGTTCTTATTAAGTCTGTGTTAATGTTAGAGCAACTTTATCTTCTATCTTCTGTGTCTCCTCCAAAAGCAGTTATCAATAGGCTGTGTAGTCTTATGGTTCAATTCTTTTAGATTTCCAACTATGGAGATCAAAGACATCAATGGTGACCAATTAATGAAGGAGGATTGAGAGTCTGGAATTTATTTTGTATTGTCCTTTCTTTAAGCATGAAGATGTGGTGAAATTTCAGGGGGAAAGTAACTCTATGGTTTTAATATATGAAGGTTGTATATTGTAGGAATAACCATCCAACAACTGCTCCTACAAGATCAGGAGAACATACATGGAATATAATGAGTTTGGTTAGAGATTCAGCAAAAGATCATATGCAATGGCAGATTGGGAAAGGGGAAATTAGTATCTTCTAGGATAATTGGGGAGTAGTAGAATCCAAGAATGTGGATGTACTGGAGGATGAGAGTGTTAATAACTTCTAGAACTCTAATCAGAAATGGGATAAAATCAAGCTGGACAGATTCTTTTCTACAGAGATATCTGCTAAGATTTTAAAATTTGAGGAGATTTGGGTGGATCATCCAAATAAGTTTCTTTGGAAACTAAGCAACAGTGGGTCCTTTACTATTTCATCAACATTGGGGCTGTGTAGAATAAAGAAGTCATCTCAAATAAACTCAAAATTCATATGGCACTCATTAACCCCAACAAAGATTTCAGTTCTAATGTGTAAACTTCTAAATAACCTACTTCTAACAGATGATAAGATTAAATCGATAAAGGTAAGGGCCCCTTCCAAATGTCAGTGTTGTTCTAAGCCGAAGGAGGAATCTATAGACTATATATATGAAGCATGGGGAAGTTGCTTGTAGAGTTTGGTACAATCTTACCCTAGAGCGTAGTATAATGAGGGGGTAATGGAGGTATCAGAAGACAATTGTTTCAATGGTGGCTTCATGCTCATAAGTCTGATCCTATCATTAATAAAGTGGTGCCCTCTATTATGTGTTGGTGCCTGTGGATCCATAGAAATAAGTGAAAGTATGATGAAGCTAACTCTAATGCTTGTTTTATGTTGTATCAGGTGCATAAGATGAAGAACTTTCTTACTCTAAGCATCCATCTATTAAGAGGCTGCAAATTAGATGGATGTTTTTTCCCTCTGGTTTGTTGAAGCTAAATACAGATGGTAATGCATTGGGGTCAATAGGCAAGGGAGGTGGATGAGGTATTATCAGAAACCAAAAGCGAGAAATGCTATGGGCTTTTTCCACCTCTTTCCAAGATATTATAACTATGGAGGCAGGGTCAAGGGCTTTAAAAGCCAGTTTGGAATTCTATATAGATCATAAGGATTATTAATTTTTTCATTGAATGTGATTCAAATGTATTAGCAGCTATTATCAAAGGAATCTCTTCAATTCATTGGAAAATCAGTTGGACTATTCAAGAAATTAAACAAATGCTATAGAAGATCAATTTCTCAATCATTCACATATATAGAGAAGCCAACCAAGTGGCGGACTACCTAGATTAATTGGGCAGTAAAGAAGACAAAAACATCTATGCCCATTCTCTTCAAGCATTCCCAAACCAAGTGAAAGGGCTTCTTACCATAGATAGATGGAGTCTTCCAAATTTCATAAATGTCTAGATGTACACGGGGGCTAGTACTTTATATTAGTGGTTTCAAGCTAGTATTAATTTCATCATCTATTTCTCTATCTCTTGTCATAGTTCTCAAGTATAAAGAACCTCATTTATTTGTTTTATTTTTAAGTATTAATAGTAGTGACTTTGATGTAAGCTATTTAGAAGAGGCTAGTTCTTCTATTCCCACTTAATAATACATTTTCTTTTATTTAAAAAAAGGTTGTAATTTCATACGAAAAAAATATTATATTGAACTATATATATTACACGTATAATAAATAATTGTTCATTTTATTTTTTTTACAAGATTTTACCATGAGGAATGAGGTATAACTAGTTGAAGCAGACCCTAAAGTGAATAAAGTGATTAGGTCAAAACACCGGAGTTGCATCATTTTTGGTTTTGCATGTTCCGTAATGAGTTTGATTAATCATTTTTGGTTTTGCATGTTCACATGAGTATACTATACTCTTACATTAATTTGTCATAACATATATAAAAAGACCTCTTGGTCTAGGGACGCATTCTCTCTCTCGTTAAGCTTGAAAAATTAAACTCTCTCCCATGAGGTGTTTTACAAGTGCACAACTCTAATACATGAGGTGTTTTACATGTTGTTTCCGAACACTTGAACTCTCCCCCGCCCCATTTAAATGAGAATCAATAGTGAAGATCCATCACAATTGAGACGAAGTACCTCTATTCTAAGAATCACAATCCAATTAGATCGTTCCCTTAATAAGTAATACAACCATTTAGTCTGATCTAGATTTATATCTCAATACAATCTGAAATGAATATGTGATTGATCTAGGCTTTTATGGTTTTAACATCAACACTCATATATATAAAGTATAAACGCTCAAGATTAATCATAAACCCATGTTAATTCACTCAATCAAGGTAGTATGAGTAATTACAGAAGAAATTCTAAAAAAATTCTCTGAAACGAGCTCAAATGATAAAACTTACCATAATTGCATTTGCAGATTCGAGCACACACACACACACACATATATATTAGATAAAAAATCTAGGGGCCATATGCACGATGCATATTTTATTGGGAAAGAATGTTTCATGTGTCGATCTACCTGTGTTATTTAAAACCATGCGGATAATTAAGATTTGGCGCCATTTTCAAGCTTGAGAAAACAAGCTAAATTTTAACTTTATGAAAGGTTCTAAATGCATAGAAACTGAATTCTGCAATTTACTCCAACACAACAAGTATAAAAATACATGTGTGTAAAGCTAAGATGTCTCTTCAATGTGAAATCCAACATAAGGGATACTCTTCAAAGTAAGCATGGATACAAAAGCTCTATAGATGTACCGAATTGTTGATGCCACATGAAGTGTAAAAGGAAATCAAAGTAGGATCCAAATAATACACACCTATAAAATATATATGGAGTAAATATATGGGTGTGATTTATGCAAGATCAATGTTTTGATGTGAGAGTATTCATTCTATAACATTCTAAAATGGATTTAAATACATTTTCAGTTTCTGACAAACTCATAGATGAGCAATAAGTGGATTAGGATGCTCTTGACCTCCTACCTAACCCATTCACAAGAGAACATGTCTTATCTACTTCCTCCATCAATGACCATTTCCTCCATGATTCGAGCCTTTTTATTCTAGCATATGGACCATTTAGCTGGTCCTGTGAATGGAGGCTATGTCTATAAGGTCTTTTTTTAAGTGGAATATCCTCGATTATTTTCGTGGACTTAATTGAATTTTATTAAATGTGATATAAATTAATAAATGGGACTAATTATTACTTTGTGGTTTAGTAATAATAAATTGGTACAATTTAGATGATAATTAACTTTTGCACGCGGTATGATTTTTGTAATGCATGTTTGAAATACTTAATTAGTGATGTAAATTATAAGATTGCGGACTATGTGTACGCGTAGAATATTTTATTGATGTCCTGAGGTATTACCATGTGTTATGGATAGTATTATTTCAACTGGACTATGGAGTTGGGCCTCATGTTTTTACCACTATAAATTGTCCCTGAGGGGTTGATATACCCTTATAATGAGTTTCGGGTCAATTCGGGTAGTATTTTGGGCCCAATTGGGGGCTCGAAAATAGCCATTTAATGGATGTACGGGATTACAATTTTTAAGTGGGATTAAGAGTCTTTAATTACTATTTATTTGAAGAAGAAGCAAAACCTAGTAGTCGTTAGTCTTTGGGATAATCAGAGAAAAGTCTAAGGATGGCAAACCATAAGAACTCAAGCCAACATTGTGTGTTATTCAATTTTCAAGAAATATTATCTTTCAATTATCATTATAAATATGTAACTGATATACAATGTGTCTTTTAACTTTTTCAAATATGAATACTGAATTATGTTTAAGGATTAATTTGTTTATGATCGAATATACGAAAGATGTGGGTTAATTAGAATCAATACAACTATGTCATGCATCAGATACTCGTACTTTGATGAATATAACATGAAATTGTTGGGCAAAATGTTGTAAACTTGATATTTAATCAATGATTTAGGATGAGGATCCATTATGATGAAGTTTCGCCATGTTAATTTAAGTTTTAATTCTAAAATTAGTGACGCACAAACCCTAAAATGAGTTAAGTTGCAATGCTTGGATATTTAAGTTTTAGTCTTAAATTTGATGTTCTTGGACCTATAGGATGGTGTAAAAAGGTTTAGAAACATGTTACCATACTTAAATTTCATTTTTTTTATTGATTAGATAGTATTCAAGAGATTGGTTTTGGCATTAATGGAGGTTTTGAGGGGTTTGGGGGTTGATTTTCATAGTTGGGGATGAAGTACAATAATGTTCATTCAAACGAGGTATCTTTCTCGCTTGAATGAGTTTGAATTTTTTTAAGTTATGCAGAATCGAAATACCAAGGCGTGGGCTTTGGTTTTGTATTTTTCTAATGTTTTTTGGATTTAATATGAATTTTCTACTAAACGATGTGCGAGACCAAAATTTAGGGTTGGTTATTTGGGGTTGGATGTTATTTTAGGATTGATCCACCTAGTTTATTAAGAGATCAAACTTGGTTAATATTGAGGATAGCATTGTACGAGAGATATGACATTTGTACTATTGAATTTACATCTGATGTTAGGATTCAGTTAGAATAAATGAATGCACGAGTGAGCGGTATCTTATGATCATATGTACATATCGAACTTAGAGAGTAACGAGTTAAAGTATTTGGAAGATTAATTCAGGTCTTGAGAGATCATATGTTTGTTATGAGACTTAGTGTGTATATATAGAAATGGATGTACTCATAGTTTAGAGATAAAATAAACTTGGAGTCGAATTTAATAAGGTTAAGAGTTGATTAACCTAAGAACATAATGAATAATCCAGATTTAGATATAGGGTACGCTTGAGTGTATGCAGTATCCTACTTAATTGTATATGTTTGACTTGGTTTTGAGAGATAGTAAACCTAATTGTGATGAGGATCCAACGATGTGGGGATTTAGATGTTTGGGTATGCTTGAGTTTATATATATACACACACACACACACACACAAACATATATATATATATATATATATATATATATATATATATATATATATATATATATATATATATATATATATATATATATATATATATATATATTTTGTTGATTATGTGAACACACTTTTACTCATGGTGAATCTATCGAGTTAGGGCTGCATTTGATATCATACCATTTATCACAGGCAAGGTCAGATGTGCAGGACGTAGTAGAGGTCATTGTGTTAGATCATACGGTTAGCAGTTACCACTCCGTGATGAGAGCAGAAAGATGACTTGATCCATCGACATAGTCTGGGAATGTGCCATTTGTGGTTTTTACTGCGTAGTAATCACCCATTGTTTTTATGTGCTTTTCTTAAGCTCGTCAAGTGATGGATTCCTACGAGCTTACCGATAAAGGAAGGAGATAGACACCGAAGGTAGTGGCCTTCGCGTGATGTAATAACTAATGAGAAAGAATTAATATTATCTAATGATAGAAAATTGATAACGAACCCTATGTCATGTAAAATACATTATGAGCTTTATTTGTATTCTTGTGGTGACATTGTGGCGGTTAGTATTTGGGTTGTATTCTTATACGTGTAGATAGTTATGTCCCTATTATGTGATATATAGTTATTGCTCATCCTTTATGTTAATTGGAGAATAACTCATTTAATTAAAAATATATTAAAATATAGAGAGCATTACTTTATGAGACTGCGAATATCTTAATGAAAATATATGTATGGACATTATGGTAAAATCCTATTTGGGTAATTAGTAGTGTTCCATGTTAATTGTTTGTTATGTGATAGTACTTAATTGTCAAGAGATAGATACTTCTAATATCGATAATGCCTTGAGTTGGGAGATGCGTGCAGTACTTTCACTTAGATGAGAGGTGAGGTATTCATTACATGTGAATGTTTATTGAAAATTATTCGCATGATGTATATTGTTGTCTTATAGATATACTTTCAACTTTAGGGCACTGACCCAAAATTATAAAATATCCCCAGGCCTTATTAATTTATATACAGGTTAACAAGGTTGAGTAGTCAGACTTGAAGTTGTGGCGTTCCATCTTGGTATCCGTAGAGATGGAGCCGTTGGTTTATTATAGTTGTTCATATGTATTAGAGAATTATATTCAGAGGAGGTTTCAGTGTACTCTATTTTATTCAGTTGGACAATTGTAAAAAGAGATCTGATATAGTGGTATCATTTATTAGAGATTAGTTATTTCAATTCAATTATCATTCTTGTAATCCTTTATTGAGTTTTTATTGTGGATACTTTTATTTATTATAGTTTTTGGTTTATTTGTAATGCTAAGAATGATATAAATTGTTTTAGCGCTCCCGATATTTCATGTCCAGCCTGCTCAACTAGGAATGGAAAATTAGGGGTGTCACACTTGATTTCTCTAAGCTTATGAACTTCAAGATACCGAGGATGGATGACTTCAATGACACTTTCAATCTCAAGGATCATATTGAAAACTACAAGGCGTTTATGGATTTCATGGGAAGTCCTAATTTCATGATATACTAAAAGTACCTAGGTACAATATCGTACCACTTTAAACTTATAACTAACAAAAATAGAAGAATTCTCCTAACAAAATAGATATTTAGTTTTTTAGAGTATTTATATAATTGAATATCAATTTTGATGTTTTTTGTCTTTGTAATATTTCTTCTAGGATTTACATGGGAAAGTTAAGATTCTGCATATATTTGAATGTAAAGGAAAATTTGAAATCGAGTCCTATGCATGTATTGGCCTATTTCGAAGTCAAAACACATAGGTTTAGTTTATGTCATATATTTTTTACATAATCCTATGATACGAGACACGTAAGCGGCTATAATTTATTTCTACATCATTAGACGCGATGCACTCATCTCAAGAATAAAAATATATGATTGTTTATGTGTCAAAATGTTCATTAGTGTATTTGGATCTTTTATTCTGAGAACATTAAAGTTTGAAATTGTTTTTTTGAAAAAATTATGTTTGATCAGTCAATCAAACGACACTGATAATGTTGTTCGAAATAGAAGGTAATGTTGTTCGAATCAGATTGCATTCTCATTCAAATAAGATTAAAATGACATTCAAACAACCCTTGTTCTGTTTCTTTATTTATTTTATCATTTAAAGGTTACTGGAGGCTCATTCGAGCGAGTTTTATCATGTCATTCAAATAGAGTTTTCTTTCATTCTAACGTTATATACAAAATCATTCGAACGACCTTATAATTTCATTCGAATGAACTTTGCAAAAATCAAGAAAATGGTTTTGACTTTTTATTCTTGCAAAATCTTTATCAAAATAAGGGTTTTCTGAGATTTCGTTGGGTATTTTAGAACAACAATTGTTTTAATCCTCCAGAGAATAAAAAATCATTTTGGACTAAATCCAATTCCTATTTGATCATTTTAATCATAGTACCAAGATCAAGCGCACATATATAATTCTTTATATTTTCGGTGTGGTGGATTCCATATGTTTAGATGACGGTCGAGGTTATTGAAGGAGTTCGAGGCATGGATTTCTTATGAGGGTGACATTGGACTACGAAGTGACTATGAACGGAGGTTTGAAGATTTTATCTACATAGACTTGGGGAGTCAAGAGTTGTAAGTCTTTTGAGTCTTCTTATAAAACCATGTTTCTGGTGGAATTTGTAAATGCTTAGTCGTCTGAGATTTGTTTGAGTTAGGTTTTCCTCGTACATCGTCGTCTCATGTGTGATTGTGCTTGACGCTTAATTACCTTATTAATATTACATGCAGATTTATGAATTTTATTATGCAAGATTCAAATTGGTAATAATTTTATTCGTATGTTTTACAAAGCTTAGACTAATTGTTATCACATTAATCTCTTTATTAATCTACTTGATTCTTAATTAGAAAATTAATCTTTCAATAGGTATCTATAGGTTACTTAGGCTTGTCTTTTGGGGGATTTCCAATGGAATTAATAAATAGGTTACTGATGTTTGACGGGTCAAATTATCCGTATTGAAAAGACCATATGAAATTTTCTCTTAAGTTGATTGATAAGCGTGTGTGGATGGCGGTATTTAAAGGATGGACTACACCCACAACTATTGTAGGAGAGCGTATTGTACCTAAATCGATTGACAGTTAGAGAGAGGATGAACATAAACTATGTAATTATAATTCTCATAATCTCAACGCTTTGTTTAGTTAGGTCTCACCAGAGGAGTTACGCCTAATCATGACATGTGAAACATCCAAGGAGGCTTGGGACATGTTTGCATTTACTCACGAAGTAACAAATTCCATGAAAGCTTCCAAGCTTCAAAATTTCACTACTCGATTTAAAACCATCCATATGAGTTTAAGTGAAATGTTTGGTAAGTTCTACGTATGATTCTCCAACATCGTAAACTCATCATGTAATTTAGGAGAGAGAATTACTAAAACACATGTCGTGAAGAAAATCTTAAGGTCCTTACTGAAAGTTTTAATCCGAAAGTTACTATCTTAAACTCATTGGGGATCACTTACACATTGAGAGTACAAGAGATTGTTGGTGATATACAAACCTATGTGCTTAACATGTTTTCTAAACTTAAAAAGAGGAAATATAAGGGCATTTACTTAAAAGCACAAAAGGAGAAGACGTATGAGTCTGACGAGTCTAATCTGGATACTAATGATATGACCTTATTTGCTAACAAATTTAAAAAAAAAATCTTAATTTTAAGAAACAAAATTCAAAATTTGATAAACAAAAATTTGAGAAAACAAATATAATAAGGAGAAAAAGAACTTCAGTGATCGTGATTTTAAAAAAAATGAGAATGATAACTAAAGAAAGATGAATATAACAAATGTTTTGACTGCGAAAGTCATGGTCATAAGCGTTTGAGTGTCCCACAAAGCTTAAGATTCTGGGTCAAAATCAAGTTATTTATAATGTTACTCTAAGCGATAGTGATGTTCAGTTAGATGATTAAGGTAACTGGTCACCTCATGGATGCAACTTCACTGTATTTACCACTAATCATGCCAGTAACTCTTGTATGTCTCACTCTAATGATGACAATATCCTGTAGATGGTGTCGACACTAGGTTAAATATTTCCCAAGATAATTAAAATGATGATAGTATTAGTGATGGGGATGTTGATGAAGGTGATCTCCAAGACACTTATTTTGATCTCTTCACCTAGTCCTTGAAAATTTAGAAGAGGAATAAAAGTTGACTATAAAAATGTTGACACTTGGAAAGACGTTGGTTGCCTTGAAGGAGATTGAGGAATTGGAAAATTAGCTCGAGGTAATTAATGTTTCTTTATATGAGAAACTCATTTTGGTGGGAAAAGAGAAGGTTGACTTGAATGTCAAAGTTGCGAGACTTACTAAGGACTATCATTACTCTTCGCAAGTTCGTGAGAAACTATATGCCGAAATTGTCAAACTTAAGAAAAATCTTGAGGTTTCTCATGAAGTAAAAGTCACTCTTAAGGATAACTCGGAGAGAATGGGGAATTTATTCCTTGGACCTATCCTAGGTTATAAGGAGAAAGGTTATTAAGAGAGAAAATGTATATGGTATGATGAGGGTGAAACTTCCAAGTCTGAATCCGTACCTATTTCCAAGTTTGTTTATGAAAGAATTATTCCTAAACCTAACCGACTAAAGAGTAACCCTCCTAAGAAAACCAATAATATGAAATCCATTCATCCCTACGTTTGTACTTATTATAAAATAAAGGAAAATCTTGGAGATTTTTTCTACATGCTTGAGAGGGATTCTCATTATCATGCTTTCGCACCCCACTATAAACATCTGACTATTTTGAGAGAACAAGTTGAATATCTAGTTCACACTTCTAAAGGATTAATGGAATATTTCCAAAGTTTGTCTATGCCTCATATGGATATTCTTTCAAGACTAATACTAGAAAAAACAAAATAAATAGGAAAAGGAAGGCAAATCCCATGCACTACACTTTTACTTGGGTTATGAAAGAAAATAACACAAAAGATCTCGTTGTTAATGTTGCTCTTAAGGTTCATAATACCTTCCAATGTATTGAGTGGTAACGTTTTGGAGTTTCGAAGATTTAACGACACTTGTACCTTCATGAGTGAGTTGTAAAATATCCCAAGCTTCTTTAGCGGTCTCACACGTCATAATGCGTCAGAATTCATCCGGTATGACAGCACTAAACAAGGCTTTTAAACCATGGGAATTAAAGTTTAAAAGTTTAAATTCACCCTCACTCCATTTATCGGCGGGTTTGGGAACACATTCATTATCTACTAAATGTGTAGGTGGGGACCACCCATTAACGACAGACAGCCAAACTCTCTCGTCGATAGATTTTAGTGCCAATTTCATTCGCGCTTTCCAATACGCGTAGTTAGAACCATCGAAAATAGAAAATTTAGAAAATGGAAAAAATTCCATTTGAGCCAAAAATATTTGAAGGATCTTAATGAAGTAATTTATCATTTTTGGCTCTGATACCAATTTGAAATCGATTCCCCCCCCCCCCCCCCCCCCCCAATTTTAAAAGTCTTTTACTTTAAACTCAATTTCCTTGTTAAATATATGCGGAAGCGTTAGGTGACGGTTCAACAAATACACCAAATTTTTAATTTACTTCAAAATTAAATTATACCAAGTGAAATTAGATTCAAACACACACACTTATTTCAATTTCACTTAAACCAAATTAATTAACCCAAGACCTAGAAAATTTGCCTAAGTCATATTTTTCAATTTTATCAAGTTAGGTCAAACCAATTTTATCAATAAAATTAAATGACTTGAATTAAATTAACATAAACATTGCCCAATATTTAATATAGCCCCAAATTAAACAAGTAGTGATTAAATTAAACCAATTTTAACTTTTTACCTAAGCATGAGTTCTAGGTGATTTTGTAAAAGATAAAATAAACAATTAATCCACTACGCCGTGATGTACGAGGAAAAACCCACAACGGGAAACAACATCGGACGGCCCTAGCCTCAAATCCACTAAGTACAGAATTTATATTTACAAGACAGATGACTTACTTCCTCGACTCGACTCCCTTCAAGCCTTGACGCGTCTTTTTGTAACCACCTCTGCCTAGCGGATAACCACGGAGCTCCACCGCAATCTCAGAATCCCCGATAGGACAATAGGTACATCGTCAACCACACATTGTGTCTTTCACCATGTGAGAAAGCCGCGGCTAAATAATTCTTATTCTTTGAGGGATTTAGAAGAGAACCCAAACTTCTCTTCAAACGGTAGAGATAAATCGGTGCCAAAATGCTCCAAGCAAAGTATATGTCTATATGAACTTGGAAGAAACAAATATGGGTGTAACTAAGTGTTTAAAGGATTTTTCTTTATAAAATGAACACTCAAATTCATGAACTTTTTCTTGGAAGAATCAACTCTCAAACCTCTTTCTAGGAGTTAGAATATTATAAAAAAGTTAAGTTACAAACTTTGGTTCCCGCACTATAATAATCTGTCAAAAGTTAGTGGGGTAAGGAAGTGGGAAACATGGGCAAAAACTGCTAAAAAATGCCATAAAATTTTCGCTCATGAAATCTGGTTCGAACGAGATTTTCGTTCGAACAAAGTCTCGTTCGAACGAGCCTTTCTAACGAAGTTACAGTGGCTTAAAATTGAACTCGTTAGAAATCTCGTTCGAACAGCCATTTCGTTCAAACGAAAATTCGAACGATGTTCCAGTGGCCTATGGGGAAGCTCGTTGGTAGCTTCGTTCGAATGACATTCTCGTTCGAACAACAATATCGAACGAGAAACCAGAAAGTTGAAAATTACTAATTTAGCCCAGAAACTTTATATACTTTATATAGAAGTTTAATAAATCTTTCTGACAAATAAATAACAGTTTTTAATTAAACCTACACCCATTATAAAATGTTCCAAGCTCCTATATATATATATATATATATATTAAAATGCATTCATACCTTAGGAGAAATGGAACCATGTTGATGACGTAGAAAATGGGGCACAAACAAACTCGGCAATGTGATGAAGCTTTATACACTTGGCCGCTACGTCTTCAAATAAACTCGTCATAGGCTTGGAGGATGATCAATTAACTCTATCCTATGACTCAAACGTTTTTGTCCGGAATTGAGCCAAAACTACAAAGGACTTAATTGGAAATTTGTGTCCTTACAAAGTCCTTGAAAAAGGACCTTCTCGAGTTTGAAGAGAGAAATGCTTTATTAGAGTCTAAAATTTTAGAATTAGAAAATAAATTAAAAGACTCTAGTAAAGTCAAATTTGACTTGGAGTGTTGTTCGGAGAAATTAGATAAAATTTTTGGAATGGTCCAAATATAAAATGACACTTGTGGTTTAGGCTTCGATACTTGTAATGAATCAACTCATAAAGACAAAACCAATGTTTTAATAGAATTGCCTAGGAAAGCCTTTAGAGATCACTCCTTAGGTAAATCTTTTTTCCGTGACTATAAGTGTTCACATTGTGGTCGAAAAGGTCATCTTGGGAAATTTTGTTTTGATCTTAAACGAGGTCCTAGAAAATCTCAACGTAAGGCAACCAAGGTAGCCAAGATTCCTACACCCCGAGATTTTCATTAGTCATTAGTTTGGGTTAGGAGATCCAACTTGGTAGCTTTACAAGATAGGGTTTTTGATTCTCATTTACTTTCACATGCTTCATCTCTTGCATAATCTAAAGTTTGGATGTGTTAGTTTTATTTGCATACTTTAGCTTTTGTACTTCATGCTATATTATCATGCTAAATGTATGCTTGTTTAATCATATTCTAGTCTATGCTCCATGCTTAATCACATGCTAGAATTATGATTTTTGTTTATCTATTGTATTATATTTATTTCATTTTAGTTTGCTTTAAATGAAAAATAGAAAAAGATTTTTGTTTATCATTTGTATTTTACCTTCTTAGTAATTCAAGATTAATGAAAAATACAAATGATTTTTGTTTGCCTTTTGAGTGCATATTTTTATTTTTGTTTAAAAAAATTGACAAAAACTCAAAAATAATTTTTTGTGTGTATTTTAGTTTGACACACTCTATGTGGCATATACTTGTGTTTGAATCCCATCTTTTTTGCTCCCATGTGGCTAGAACTTTTGGTTTAGATTATCAATCCTTATTATGTTCTTTACCATGCTTACGTGGAGTAGTTGGATTTTGTGTTGATATAATGGATTCTATTTTTATATGCCTCAATTCACACATGCACGAGCTCACTTGAAATTTTAACTTCATATGTATATTTGAGATTTGTGAGGTGTTCACCTACCAATCTTGTCATCTACATATTTGTGACCTAGGAGGACTAGTGCATGTTAAAATCCGTTGCACGTGAGATTTGTGAGAAATAAAAATGATATATATGAATGTGCATGGGGAAGGGCTCCGAAAGGATTTATTATCCTTTGCGAATAGTAAGCCACCGTTTGGAATGGACCTCATAGAAATACGTGGTCCAAAGGCCTAAAATAAAATATGGCATTAAAAAGAAAAAATATTTTCCACAGCCTATTTTGTTTAGTTGATCTATTCATTCAAAAGATTAAACTCTATATGCTTAAATTGAAGGAGTTTGGATGGTATATCAACGGTTTGCACAATGTCCGTTTATCCTAGTTGTACTTTAAATGTCATGTCTCTATTGGTTTGTAGAGTCATCAAAAGTCTAGGCTTGTATGCTTTGTGTATGTTTGTTCATTGAGTTCAATTTATATTGTCACGTGAGGTTATATTCAAATGTGATGAAGTTTGCAATCAATTGAGAACTCCGTGAACATTTCTTGGGTGATTGGGTCTAAATTTAATTGTTACTAGTTCACACCCCAACACTTCCGTTTTCATATGACACATTTTTGCCATACGAGTGTGAAAAGCTTATCTTATTTTGTGTCATTTGTGTGTTTATATCTATATATATGTGCATGTGGATTATTAGTATATTTAGTCTAGGTATATATATATATGATATTTTTCTGTCTTTGTCTTGCTTTCTAGTCCATCTATGCTTTAATTCATAATTGGTATCTATCTTGTTGCATTCTTTGTTGATATCACATGCTTAATACTTTATGTATCATATTGGTATCATTTTCTTGCATCTTAGTTGGTATCCAATTTTTTTTCGGATTAGTTATGATTTTTTTGCCCATGTGCTTTAATGTTTTTATCAGTTTATGCACCATTGCATGTTTAAATTAGTTTTATCCTTTGTTTATTCTTGAACAAAAAGGGGGAGAATGATAGGGGGGGGGGGGGGGGGGGAATGATATCTAATCTTATTATAATCGTAACTTAGCTTGGGAGATTTAACTTAGGGGGGGAGCGTTATCTTCTTAGGTTGATCATAGTTGATAAAGGGGAGAATTAATTAAGAGGGAGTCTTTATTTATATTGCACTTATTTTAATATTCCCTATGCGTTTAATGTGTTTGCTTAAGTGTGCAAGAATTCTTCTATATATGGAAACTTTCACCAGCAAAGATTTTGATCCTTGGATCTTGTGTCAAGTATTGGGTGGGATGTTGTTGAATCTAGTGAGCTTGACGGACCTTTAGGATTTTTGTTGGTTTTTGTCCCGGAATAGCCAAAGGGGGAGATTTGTAAGGACACAAATTTCCAATTGAGTCCTTTGTAGTTTTGGCTCCATTTCGGACAAAAACGTTTATGTCATTGGATAATTTTAAATTGTATCCATTTAAGCCTATGATGTGTTAGTTGAAGACATAGCGGCCAAGATGTTAAAGCTTCATCAAATGCCGTGTGTATTGTGCCTCGTTTCTACGTCATGAACATGGTTCCATTGCTCCCAAGGTATGAATGCATTTTAATATATATATATATATATATATATATATATATATATATATATATATATAGGAGCTTGGAACAATATTTATATGGGTGTATCTTGTTTTAAACTGTTTAATTTCAGAAAGTTTCATTAAATCTTTAAAATAAAGTTTCTGGGCTACAAATAGAATTTTCGGATTTTTGGAAGTTCGTTCGAAATTGTCGTTTGAACGAGTTTATCGTTCGAACTGTCGTTCGAATGAGGTTTTCCAATGACCTGCCACTGGAACTTCGTTAGAAGTATCGTTCGAATGAAAATCTCGTTCGAACGAGATTTGATGGGAACAGTTTATTTGGAAGTTTTGATCAGTTTTTCCTTGTTTCCCACTTCTTTTCCCCATTATCTTTTGACAGAACTACTAAGTTCGGGAACCAACTCTTTTGAACTAACTTTTTCATAACTTTCCATCTCCTAGAGAGAGTTTTAGAGAGCTTCAAAATTCAAAAGAAAAAGCTCATGTTTAAGTGTTTTGTTTTCAAGAAAAATCCTTAAACACTTGTGTTACACCCATTTGTTTAGTTTACCAAAGTTCCTTTATATATATATATACTTTGCTTGGAGTTTTGGCACTGGTTTTATCTCAACCATTGGAAGAGTGTTTGGGTTTTCTTCTAAATCCCTCAAAGAAGAATAAGTTTATTTTGGCTGCGACATTCTCACATGGTGAAAGGCACCATGTGTGGTTGACGGTGGTTCTTAAAGTTTGATCGGTGGATTCCGAGACCGCAGTGGAGCTCCGTGGTTATTCGCTAGGAAAAGGTAGTTACAAGAAGATGCATCGGGACTTGAAGTAGTCGAGTCGAGTGTTGTAAGTCATCTTGCTTGTAATTGTAAATTCCATACTTAGTGGATTTGAGGCTAGGGCCGTCTGAGGTTTATTTCCGTTGTGGGTTTTTTCTCGTACATCGCGGCGTAGTGGATGTTTACATATTTTATCTTTTTGCAAATATCACATTAGATGTATGCTTAGGTAAAAGGATAAAATTTTGTTTAAATCAGTCCTTGTTTAATTTGGTGCTAATTTAAATTTGGGTAATGTGTATTTAATTCAAGTCATTCACTTAATTTGATAAAATTGGTTTGGCCTAATTTGGTAATATTGAAAATATGACTTAATGAAATTTCTAGGACTTGGGTTAAATTGGTTGAAGTGAAAAATGTATTTGATGTTTAATCCTATTTCACTTGGTTTAATTTTAAATTGAGATAAATTAAAATTTGGTGTTTGTATTGAACCATCTCGCTTTCGCATCTTTAAAAGGAAGTTACTTTGGTTAAGTCTGTAAAATTGGGGGTCCTCTCCTTTTCAGGTTGACTTGTTTAATTAAATGCTACCAAAGACAAATTCAAATTAATACCAAATTTTAATCTTTGATTAATTTAGGTTTGCGTGTGATGATCGTTCCAAACACTGAAAATAAACTACGTGTCCAAGAACAAACAAATATGAGGAAGAATCCCTTTGTAGGGAAAAACCTGTATTTCTGCACTTTAGATAGTTTTACAAGATAATTTACTAACAAAACTCTATAAATAAATCTACTCATATCCAGAGTAGCCCACAGGTGGAGGTCCACCATCGGTATCCATCGATTGGCCTTTTCTTCACCCTTGTCTTCAGCAGTGATCCCACGGGTCACAAGGTCAGCAGTAGAGATCTCTCTCTATAAGTAAAACTCAGGTATGAAACTATTTAGGGCTTCAAAAAGATTCACAACTATATTAGGGAAGTTGTTTTGTGAATCAAAAGGTGTTTTGATCTAAAAGGAATGAGGACTTTTATAACAGATATGCAATTTACGATTTTATCAAAAGTCTCTTTTAAAATATTTAGGAAACAAGTATTTATAGGCTGTACATAAATTTTGAGGCAGCGAATTTTGTTCGAACGAAAGTGGAGGTCGTTCGAACGAGATTGTCATTTCATTAGAATGAAAAAAAGTTTTGTTCAAATGAGGCTCCAATCTCATTAGAACAAGCTTCTAACGAGCTTCAAATGACTTCAAATAGAACACCCATGTTGGATGTTCGTTCGAAGAAAATTTTAAACGAGCTTTCAAATGAAAATGCCTTTTTTGTTCGAACGAGATATGCTTCTCATTTGAAAGAGGACAATAAAAAAATTAATTTTTAAACTTTAAAAAATACGCCTCGTTTTTTCTAAAAACTTTTATAAAAAATCTCCCGAATATAAAAATAAATAAATTTCAAATCCTAAACAATTTATACCTTCCTAATATGAAGAATTGTTGAACTTTGGAGATTTCGTTCATCGTGTCGGCATGTCTCAGTTTGTAACGGGATACACCAAATATGCCATAGTGGAAAATAAAACATATACGAAGCCTAAGCTAAACTATTTTCCCTTACAAATGTCCCCCATTGGCTATTCCGGTACAAAACTTAACCGAAAATATAAATTACAAAAAAATGCCCATAAATCTAGTACCCTCCCCAAACCCTAGAAATGGAATGTGATAGATAAATAAATGTTGGATTCAATCTCTAGTTATTATTCTTGATGTTCTCTTCTTTATCTTCCCTTCTTGACCTTCTAGTCTTCTCATAAATTCCCAAGGGAACCTACACACATGAAACAACGACAAATACTCGTGATGCAAAGAGTTTGAAATATACAATAAAAGCACGTAAATCTCAAAAATCAAAATCCCCCATAACTTGTTCTCCCCCTTTTGTCCAAAATAGACAAAGGAGAAGAAACTAAACATGACATATAGATAACATCATAGATAATTAGTATATATCATCACAATGATATAAAAATGATGAACATGCAATGATAATCTCAAAGGTTCCACAAACTATTTTTGAAAATTTTCAAAAATTTACAAGTATAAAATTTTCACAAATACAATACACCATGAAGAAACACATAAATACCTGAATCATGGAAACATAATGTAGGGGTGTGAACATATTCCATAGGTAAATCAACGTAAACAAACATAACATATGTACAATAAGCACTGTTCTAAAAAACCCGCCTAGGCTCCGCCTAGGCACGCCTAGGCTTGAGCCTTGGGAGAAACGCCCCGCCTTAAGTTCTTGACGCCTTATTCTTGGTAAAACCCTTAAGGCGTACTTTTTCTCTAAAAACAACAATGCTTTAGTGAAACAATATCGCCTTTTAAAGATTTTTTTACAAACCAGACCATTATCTCATCCAAAATAATCAAATAGTATTTTTATTTGCAAATATTCAGACATATTTTTAGGATATGTACAAGTTTAGTATTTTAATAGCCTTGTTATGGTTAAAAAATATTAAAATATATTAAAAAGGCCTAAACGCCTTTTCACGCCTTTTTACGCCAAGGCCCGCCTAGGCTTCTAAGGCTTAAGGCTTGGCCTCCACGCCTCGATCACGCCCCGCGTTTTTTAGAACCTTGACAATAAGGATTGAGACACCACTAATAAGGATTGACTTAAGCTAATCAACAAATCAAGATCGTAAGTGATTTTCACACCAATGGAGCCCAAACTATGTAATGTTTTACTCAGATTTTTATATATTGTGCAAACCCATTGATCTTCGACTTAACTCCCTCAAAATCTCACATATAGAAATTATACTCTCAATTATTTTGAAGAAATTATTTCTCATTTGTAGCAAAGCATCATTGTTCAAAAAAATGGCCTGAAACATCTGTTTTTATGTGCCTTTAATCTTTTTAGGCAATTTTCTTTGCAAATGGTGGCTTTTCATGCAAAGACTTTGTCTTTTGTAGCCCAATTACCTTGCTTAAAATATAATAATTTTATCAAAAAAATGATTTTTTTGATCCGGGCAATGGTTCTTACATACACAACTTTTTATTATCTCGATTTTCACATTTGGTTTGTCTTAAAGAAAAATGGAGATGAAAACACTTGATCGACATATGACATATAAGTGCAATACTCAAATAATCTCGTGCTCGTGTGCATGAAAGGAGATAAGGAGTCAAATATGTAGCAAGTTATCATCAAATCATATCTTAATGACTCCACACATTATTAAGCACATATATGAAATGATGTCACATCTCAAAACATTATAAAATAGACACGTGGATATGGAATGAATGAGAGACTCGGACATCTTTAATGTTCATCCATATATAGTATAAAAACAAATTACAAAACTCTTTTTGTCATTTTCAAAAATTTTATCAAAATAAAATCTTTTTGTATTTTTCACTTTTCCTAAAAAGAGATCGAAAATATTTTTGTATTTTTCAAAAACATTTCAAAAAATAAAACTCTTTTTTGGATTTTTCTAAAAATATATCAAAATGAAAAATATGATTACAGTGATAATACAATGGTAATACAATCTAGCAATAGTAATAAAAGAAAGTAATCATGAAAATCATCCTATATTAGATAACATATCCAAACTTAGTCAATGGTGCAAATACCTAAAGATTTCCTAAGATCCTCAAATTGAAGTGCATCTAAAGGTTTCGTGAATATGTCGGATAATTGACGATCGGTGCTCACAAAGATCAAGGACATGACCTTATCCTCAACTAGGTATCGAATAAAGTGCTTTTGTATCCTAATATGCTTTTTGCGTTAATGCTGGACTAGATTACGAGAAATGTGTATAGCTTATTATCACAGGAAATAGTCATCATGCTTTATGAAATGCCGTCATCCTCCAATAATTACTTCGTCCATAAGATGGTTGTGAAATAACTCCCGACGGCTATATACTCAGCCTCCGTCGTGGACAAAGATATGGAGTTTTGCTTCTTTCTCATATAAGAGATAAGAAAATTCCCACAATATAAACGCCCATCCTAAGTGCTCCTACATCCATCTACATCCCTAGCCCAATCGACATCTGAATAGGAAGACAAACGATCATCGGTATCAAAGGAATATCCAATACCATATGAAAGAGTTCGAGTGACATATTTGATAATACGTTTAAAAGTGTGTAAATGTGACTCTTTTGAGGACGGCTAGTATCGCGCACGGACTCCAACATTAAAGGCGATATCGAGACAACTAGCAATAAGGTGGAGAAGAATACCTATCATACTCTGATATAAGATTTGGTCTACATCCTTGCCTAAAGTGTCTTTTCTAAGTTTTGTCAATGTATTCATAGGGGTGCATGAGTGCTTAGTAGGTACTTGACCGAATTTCTTCAAAAGGTCTCTTGTATATTTGGATTGAGATATGAATATCCCATCCTCAAGATGAAGAACCTGGAGACCTAGGAAGAATGTAAGTTCACCTACCATGCTCTTCTCAAACTCACTAGTTATCTCCTCCTCAAAGGTATGAGAATGAAGGGAGCATATGGATATAAAGACTATGTCATCCATATAGACTTGGGAAACCAAAATATTACCACTCTCTCTCCTTACAAACAACGTCTTATCCACTCCCCCTCTCTTTAAGCCATGAGCTAAGAGATAGGAAGTAAGCCTCTTATACCCAACACGGGGTGCTTGCTTCAAACCATACAAGGCTTTCCTAATATATAGATGTGTTCGAGATGATTAGGGTCTTTAAACCCTTTTAGTTGTTCCACGTAAACCTCCTCCTATAGAATACCATTTATAAAGTCACTCTTGACATCCATCTGATATAAATTGAAGCACGGATGACATGATATGATGAGTAGTAAATTGACAGACTCAAGCCTAGCGACATGAGCGACTACCTCCTCAAATTCTATACCTTCAATCTGTATGAAGACTTAAGCGACCAACCTAGCCTCATTGTGAAATATGGTACCATTTTTATCTACCTTATTCTTGAAAATACGCTTCGTACCTATCACGTGTGTATCGCTAGGTCGAGAGACTGACTCCTAGACATTATTATTTCTAAACTAAAGCAACTTTTCTTTCATGGTAGAAATCAAATTCTCATCCTTGAGTGCTTCTTTCACATTCTTGGGCTCGACCATGTATGTATAGAACAACTAGCTAACAATATTTTTGAGTTGAGCATGAGTTTTGACACCTAGTGTAGGATTACCAAGTATTGCAAAAGGGGCATGACTCTTTCGAACCCAAGATGGTGTCTTCCATAAAATAGGAATATGGTCCACCATGGTAGCATGAGGAAGGATGGGATCATCACCATAGGGTGCATCATCCTCACATTGTGGGCTAGGATCAACAAACGTTGGTGGCTCGTCATAGTTAATTATAACATTTATTGACTCCATAACCTTAGAGCTAGCCAAATCATAAACCCGATAATCCTTACTCATCGATAAATATCATATAAATATTCCCTCGTCATTTTGGGAGTTAAATGTTCCTAAAGGCTCTCTATCTCGCAAGATGTAGCATTTACTCCTAAAGACACGAAAATATTATAGGTTGAGATTCTTCCTCGTCCACGACTTATATGGCATGTGAAGTGTGATAAAGATATACCCTATTCACCATATGTCACGCGGTGCTCATCGTCTCTACCCAAATAAAAAATAGGCACGCTTCTCCCAAGAAGCATGGATCAAGCTATTTTTTGTTTCGTCCATTTCTTCCTTTTAATAATCCTATTTTGTTGAGGAGTGTGAACGGCTGAAAACTCATATTTTCTGCCCACTTCATCATAATAGATACCCAGTTTTGCTTATTTAAAGTGCCATTATCACTATGCATCCGATTAATAGTGACACCATGTTGGTTTTATAGGGCATGACACTTGGTTTTAAGGAACTCAATCACATCAAATGTTTCTTTAAGGAATCCTACAATCGAGTATCTAGAAAAGTCATCGACCATCACGAGAATGTATCTCTTACCACCTAAGCTCTCCGGGCGAGTAGGACCTATAAGTGCCATGTGAATTAACTCTAAAATACGAGAGGTGGTAATGGTATTCAACTTTTAATGGATACTTCAAATTTGTTTACCATGTTGGCAAGGTCCAAAAACTGAGGAAGTTGGTTTCCCAAGCTTTGGTAAGCCATGAACTAGGTCCTTTTTCACTAATATCTTAAGATCTCTGAAGTTCACGTGACCTAATCACATTGGTGCCAAAGGTCTGTAGTGGAGCCTGTGGTACTATTACAAATAACTGAGGACTTAGGCACAATCCCATAACAATTATCTTTAGTCCTCATACCTTGTAGCAAAAGTTTATCGGATTGATCATAAATATTTCATTTGAACTAGTCAAACTTTTCGCCAAAGTTTGTGCCGTACAATTTACTTATGCTAATCAAGTTCACTTTTAACCCTTTCACGTATGACATATCATCTAGTTTAGTAAGTCCGGGTATCACAACACTACCACATTTTATGCTAGTTCTACTTCCATTTCAAAAGGTAATTGTACCTTCCTTGAGATCCTCAAGGTGGATAAAAAATGAGACGTCACTGGTCAAGTGCCTAGAACAGCCACAATCAAAATACCATTAAGAATTATTTTGAGCCTTGAGAGCAACATGAACAACAAGGGATTTGTCAGTTCGCTTAGGTACACAAGTGGCGATAACCTTTTGTTTTCCCTTATCGTTGTTGACTCTAGTCAGAATGTTGGAAGCGCTCTCAAATGTAAAGACAGTCGTTGAAATTCTTCCATTAAACTAGGCGATGTCGTGACTAAAAATTCCGCTTGCTCCCTAAGACTAGCAACGTCGCTGAAGTGGTGCAAGGGAGTATGTGTACGCCTAGTTCTACCTAATTTTTATCAAAACTATCTAAGGAGACCTCTTCTTTTGTAAAAAGTGCAAATATATACAGGCTTGGGTCTACCTTAGTTTGCTTTTCTAGGTGGAACTCTCTTTTGTGGTTTAGGTTGAGGGCCATAAGGATTAACCACACATTTAGGAATTGGTTTTGGTACGATATTGGAAGTGGATGCACTGTCAAAGCCTATTCCATGCCTCTCACTAAACCCTAAAGCGGGCCTAAGATCATCTTACCTACCTTATTCATTGTCATCGATAGTAACGTTGACCTCCCGAACACGTTTGAGACCTTTATCAAGTTGGAATACAAGGGCTTGAAGTTTCTTACGAGTCTCCATGGATGCTTCAAGTCCCGATCCTCTCTCTTAACTAAACATATTTTGTTTCCTAAAGTTTCTCTCATCGAGGACCAACTCTCTCTCGCCTCTCTGTACTCTTTCTCAAGCTCTAAAATTCTCACAATTAACCCCTGTTTTGTTTCTTAGTTTTAAAGGACTCAGGATAAAGATTGACGTAGGTGCACTGAAGGTCACTCTCTATCTCTCACTTAAAATATTCTCTCCCTCACTCTACTCGGAACGACTAGACTTACTATCGCAGAGTTTATGTTTATTATCTTCCTCATCGTCATGAGGTGCACTAAATGTACTCAAATGACTAGCCATGAATGCGGTGAAGTTACATCTACGTGGTGATTCTTCCCCCGAACTCACCGGTTTGACCTCACTATCGCTAAGCGTGATGTTTAAGGAATCTTTACCTTTCCCTTGATGTTTCAACCAGACACTCATGAGATTTGTGACCCTTTCCCTCACACTCATAACATTTTTCCTTATCTTTCTTTTGGAAATCTTTCTTTTCTTTTTCAAATTTTTTCTTGCACGATTTATATTTTTTTATCTTTCTCAAAACTTTTCTTATCTTTGGAAGTAGATAACATATGCAAACTCATGGGCATATGGGTCAGTTATGTTTCTTATCCATGGGAATATAGGTCGGGTATTGTTTAATATGGGAGCATCACATTAATTTGTTGCTACTGAATTTGCACGTACAATCAATTTGCTAGAGATAACCAATACTATTATTATGTGTGTAACCCTTGGTAAATGGGGAGATTATTCACCTCGTATGTAGAGGGGTGGGGATACACGTCTAGAGACTGAGTTTAGTAACTGATTTACTTATTTTATACATGAATAGGTTTGATGTTATCATGGGCATGTATTGGTTAGCTTAATTTTGGGCGATAGTGGACTGTTTTGGGAGGACCATTGTATTTGCTATTCCAGTGCAGGAGATGTTTCTGGTTGCGATAC
Source organism: Sambucus nigra (assembly GCA_949130495.1). NCBI lineage: Eukaryota > Viridiplantae > Streptophyta > Magnoliopsida > Dipsacales > Adoxaceae > Sambucus > Sambucus nigra. The sequence continues at coordinate 79,572,098 of OX422223.1, forward strand.
CTATTCCTGAGGGATGATCAACCACACATCTTTATTACATTGAGGATGAGACCTCATAAGAGATAGTTATTTCATTAGACATGATTCTAGTGGTTAGGGAATTTACGAATGTATTATAGAAGATACCGGGTTTACCGCCGAGTCGGGAGACTAAGTTTTTTTAGACTTAGTACCGGGGATGAGACTACTTACATAAGAACCATGCCATATGTCTCATTTAGAGATGAAAGAGTTGTGTGATTTGATTCAACAGATCTTGGGGAAGGGTTTTATTAGATGGAGTACGTTACCTTGGGGTGCTGTAGTGCTGTTTGTAGAAAAAGAAGGAGGGGTCCCTCTATCTTTGCATTGATTACAGGGAGTTGATAACTCAGTTTGATGACTTGTTTGATTATCCTGAGCAGCGTACTTCTCAAAGATTGATTTTAGGTTTTGATACCACTAGTTGTGTATCATAGAGTAGGATATCCCTAAGACTACAATCCTAACACGACATGGATTGTATAAATCCAGGGTTATGTTTTTTGGGTTGACTAATGATCCAGAAGTATTTATGGATCTCATGAATAGGGTGTTCATATATTTCCTTGAACAATTTATGATCATGTTCATTGATGATATTCTGGTGTATTCTCGGACTGAGGGGGAGCACGCTAAACATTGACATTTGGTTCTGCTGACATTAAGGGACCATCAGCTCTATGACAAGTTCAAGAAGTGTCACACGTCTACAGATAAAGGAATCACAATGGATTCAAGTAAGGTGGCAGTGGTGAAGGAGTGGAGAATATCCATTACACCAACATAATTTCATAGTTTCTTGGGATTGGCGAGATATTATCGCCGATTCATCAAGGGATTTTTAAAGATTGAGGGTCCATTGACGAATTTGACTCACAAAGGGACATTTGTGAGGTATGACTATTGTCAGTTGACTTTTGATGAGTTGAAAGAAAAGCTAACTTCACCACCTGTACTTGCACTACCTAGAGGAGGAGTGGAGTATCTAGTATATATGAACGCATCCTTGTAGTGACTTGGGGGTGTTTTGTAACAAGAGGATCATGTTATAGCGTATGCTTCTCACAAAGTTAAGCCCCATGAGAAGAAATATACCACTCATGATTTTGAATAGGTTGCAGTGTCTTTGCCTTAAGGGTTTGGAGGCGTTGTATCATGGGGGAGGGGGGGGGGGAATTCAGTCTATTCCCGAATCATAAATCCCTACAGTATTTGTTTTCACAAAAGGATCTGAATTTAAAATAGTGTAAGTGGTTAGAATTCGTGAAGGACTATTAATTTAATATTCAATATCACCTAGGTAAGGCTAACGTTATGGCATATGCGTTGAGCCTAAGGCCTACGTAAGAGTTGGTGACCGTGTGGAAAACTAAGTGGGGTGAGCTTTGTCAAGTTGAATCACTTGCTAGGGCTTGTATAGCGGTGTTGACCATTTCACATGATATTGTAATGAAGGTTGTAAAAGCGCAAGTCGGGGATCATTTTTTCTGAGATAGTGTGAAACATCTTTTGGCTTAGGGAGCGATATTATATTCAATTAGTTCTGTGGGAGGTTTACGCTTCAATAGGATACTCTTAGTCCTAGATGATAGGGATTTGAAACATGCTATTATGATATAGTCTCATAGGTAGAGATTTGTGGTACATTCATCTTGAGATAAGATGTATTAGAATATTCATCGAAAGTATTAATGGACGGTATGAAGCGGGATATAACCGATTTTGTCTCGCAGTGTGCTACATGTCAGTTAGTAAAGAGCACCAACCAGAGACCATCCGGGATGTTACAAACATTGGAAATTTTGGTGTGGAAGTGGGAAAGCATATCGATGGACTTTATTATGGGGCTACATACATCATAGAGAGGACAAGATTATATATGGTTGATAGTGGATCAGTTGACCAAGGTGACTCACTTTTTGTCGGTTTGAATAGATTTTACGATGGCACAGTACGCCTAGTTATTTATAGCCAATATTGTGTGGTTACACGGGGTACCAATTAATATTGTGTCCGACAGGGACAAGTTTTTTACGTCCCATTTTTATCAGAGTCTTTAGGAGGCTTTGGGAACTGAGTTGCGGTTGAGTACAACCTATCATCCTCAGACAAATGGGATGATCGAGCGTGTGAATCAGATGTTTGAAGGCATGCTCAAAATGTGTACTTGATTTTAAAGGAGGTTGGGATCAATACATTATAATGGTGGAATTTGTGTATAAGAATTCCTACCAGTTTACTTTTGGGATGGCAACTTATGAGGCTTTATATGGAAGACCTTGTCATTCACCCGCTTGCTGATTAAGGTGGGGGATAACAAGCTCCTTGGACCTTAAATGATCCAAGATACTTCTGCTAAGATCAAGCTGATTCTGGGTCGTATACGGATAGCTCGGGATAGATAAGAGTTATGTAGATACAAGATGAAAATAGGAAACATGTAGAGTTGGAGGTAAGTGACTAGGTATTGCAACGGGTGTCTCCTATGAAAGGGGTTATGAGATTCGGAAATAAATGAAAACTAACACCGAGATATGTGGGAACTTTTTTGGTAATTAAGAGGGTAGGGACGGTGGCATATATGCTCATTTTACGAGATCATCTACAGAGGGTAGGGCCGGTAGCATCTAATTTAAGAAGATTTTGGACTTCTTATTGGTAAGTGAATAGCCAAAAACGAGATTAGACTTATAAAATTAAAGTTTCGAATTAAAAAAAGATTAATTTCACACATCCAAAGGGTTAGAATAGTTATACAAAGAGTTAACAAAAGTGAAGAGAATTGAGAAGAAAATTAAAGAGTCCAAGTGAGGAGTTAAAGAATATTTCAAGAACACTCTAGGATTGAATAAGTGGAAGGAAATTCTAGTAAGACTATCAACATCTTTATCAAATTCAGAACCTACAAACCTTAAGGCAAGTAATTAACTTGCTACTCAATTTGTGTATCCAATTTTTGTCATATCATCATTGCGAAATGATATTTTTATGATGGTTTCACATATATAAACTATGGGATTTTGGAAAGTGATTTATATTTTGGGAAATGATTTATATTTGGGAAATGACATATATTATGGATTTTAAATAATTAATATGGATTTGATGGTAGGACACATGAACACAGACCCTAATGAAGATAAACTCGGCTTAAACTCACAAAACCCTCGTGTATAACTCAGGAAATAGTAATGAACCTTAGAAGTAACTTAGCTAGAGGGAGAGAGAAGTAAGCACCCTAGATACACCTTGGTAGGCAGGTAAAAAACACACCATATACCCTCAAGAATCTCTGTCAAGTATTAAAAGCTTTACAATAAATGACAATGGTGAGGGGATAAACCCTCTGGTTTTGCAATAAATCTCTCTTTCTGATTTATATCTCTAGTAATAACTTCAGGGTTTTCAAAAAGATCCTCTTTCCTCAAAGGTGGTTGGGGTCCTTAAATAGCCCCCCACACCACCCCCGAGGCAACTCAGTCATTAAAACTATGAAAGACATCCCTCATACTTTATGTCACGGCATTAAATGCCTGGTGTACTAGTTGCCTCCACGTCATAATCATTAAATGCCAAGACATGCCTTTTGCCTAACCACTGTGTGTCAGGGGGCTGTTGTCGCATAGGTGGCTCACCAACTGCCTGACAGCCCCAAATACCACGGTGGTTTACTCATGTGTATGTCTGACATTGTTTTGGCTGGCGAGTAACATCACCTACGATAGATGTGACACTAAGTAGGAGGGCTATCTGGTTCATAACTCAACGCCTAATGGGACTCCAAGCTGCTCCGCTTGAGGTTGCACGATCAGGGTTCTTCGGTGTTTTACCAGGTCTATCTAAGATGGTCAGGATAAGCCCCAACGGTGCCTTACTTCTCAATCCTCCAAACCAGGTCCCTCTAAAGTTCCCACGGTGAGGTCATTCGATAGAGCATGAAAGCTCTCCCAGGCCCTACCAAGCCTGGTCTCTCGTAAGTACCGTTTGACCTCATACAAACTCTTTTGTTATTATCATTATGTCATTACAACCATTAAAGCTTACAATCATCAATAATGAAAATACAATATGACTAATACAACAAGCTAAAATATGAGCTGCCGCGCCGAGCTGCCTCGCTGAGTTGCCACGCTTGAGCTGCCTCGGTTGCTTAATCTCAAACACTGTTGCTAATTGGGGATTTGTCCCTAATCTCAAGATTACCTTCAAGCCTCCTCTACATTTGCCCCCTCGTGGAGAGATTTGTTGGAACAAGAAATGTCTGCACGAAATGTCTCAAACCGATGGACTTTTCTTTCTGTTAAAAGATTCATGCCTTTTCTCCTTTATTCATAATCGGAGCGTTAGAGTCTTCATAAAAACAACATATAATGCCTCGTATTCTACTTCGTTATTGGAACAAGGGAAATCTAGCTTGTAGGAAAGGAAAATCTCTTCCATCCCTTTTGAAAGAATAACCCCTTCTCCTCCCTTCTTTTTCGTCGAAGATCCATCGAACTGCATCATCCACTCCTCATCAGTTGTATCCTGGTAATTAGCCTGCAAATCATCTCCTGAAATGTCTTCCTTAGGTGGCTTGAAGGTTCCTGAAGGGAAGATGGCCAACAGATCAGCCTACGCCTTGATTTTAATTGTGCGAGGAACCACACACTTCAAGTCATATTCAGAGAGGATAAGGAACCATCTAGCTGCCCTGCCAATCAATATAGTCCTTGCAAGCAAATACTTAATTGGGTCGCATCTAGTTACAATTTGAATTGTGAAAGACAACATATAATGCCTAAGTTTTTGCGCTACAAAGACTAAGGCTAAACAATGTCTTTCTAAGCTACTATATCTAATCTCTGGCCCATGTATAATTCTGCTGAGGTAGTAAATCTGTCGTTCTAGCCAATCCACTTCTTGTGCCAGTAGCGCTCCAACGTACCTCGTGGTATACGTGAGGTATAACTACAACGGTACTCCTGCCTGGGGAGGAACCATGATTTGCGGTGAAGCGAGCTGTTTCTTCAGCCTGATAAGAGACTCCTGGTGAACTTCCTCCCACCTGAATTTCATGTTTTTTCGCAAGAGCTGCATCAGTGGATGTGTTATTTCGGCCAATCCGGGCACAAATCTCCTAAGGTAGGAGACTTTGCCAAGAAAACTCTTCAGCTCCTTCGCCGTCCTAGGACATGGAATCTTTAATATCGCCCGCTATTTATCCTGGTCCATCTGCACCCCTTATCGATCAACCACGAAGCTTAAACACTTCCCGCTTGTTACTTCGAAGACACACTTTAACGGGTTTATCCTCAATTTATACCTCCTACACCGAGCAAACGCCTTCCTTAAATCATTCAGATGGGACTCCTCCTTCTTCAATTTGATGACCAGGTCGTCCACGTAGAATTCTATAAATTTGTGGAATAAGTCATGAAAAATGGCCATCATTGTCCTCTGGTACGTAGCTCCAGTGTTCTTGAGTCCAAACGGCATCACCTTGTACATGAAGTTGCCCAACGGAGTTATAAACGTCGTTTTCTCTGCATCAAAGGGGTCCATTTTGATCTGGTTGTATCCCACATACCCATCCATAAAGCTATACATCTCATGACCATTTGTGGCATCTATCAAACTGTCAATGGAGGGTAGGGGAAACTCATCCTTGGGGCAAGCCCTATTCAAGTCTCTGAAATCCACGCAGATCCTTATTTGGTTTTTGTCTTTCTTCCCCACTGGCATAATGCTGGATAGCCAGAGGGGATGTTGTATTGGTTTGATAAATCCTATTGCCAATAAGAGTTGGACCTCTTCTTTAATCTTTAAGTCAAGTTCAGGCTTGTAAGTCCTCGTTTCCTGCTTCACCGGAATGGCTGAAGGCATCACGTTTATTTTGTGGCAACTCACCTCTTCATCCAGACCTTCCATTTCAGTGTACTTCCATGCGAAAATGTTTATGAATTCCCAAATTAGTTTGACCAAGGCTTCTCATTTCCCCTCACCGAGATCTTTTGAGATAAAGATAGGACTTGGATTTTCCCCTTCTCTTGCCAAGTTCAACTGGTCTAACTCTTATTCCTGGGGCCTTGGTCGATCTCCCATATAGTCTGGTTCTTTGGCGATATCTTTTATGAATTCTTGTATGTTGGATTTGTCTATCACCATACACTGCCCCCGTCGATCCACCAAAAAACACTCATACACCGGGTCAACCTGATACTTAGTCTATTCGGTCGCTCGTTCACACCGTTATAAGAGATACATTACTTTTACCTCTTCAGTGACAATTTTCTTGCATTTCCAATTGGTAGCTATTGCCACGGCCTTCCTCTTCTTTTCTCTGGAAGCCTCAGCGATTCTTTTTCCCGAAAAGTGACTTAACACGCTTTGTCGTTGGACCTCGTGCTCCATCGGGTCTGTTCTCGACCTCATCATGTCTTTGAGTTTCCTCGAGACCTTTTGGAGTCGAGGGATCACCTGATGGGCTTCTTCGATCCTCGCCCCTTTTCTACTTCCACCCTCTTTATCCTGCTCATTCAAGGGCCCCGTTCTCTCTCTAATTGAGGGAACCCATGCCCCCTCCATTCTTTTCGTCAGGATCCATACATCCTCCTCCAGTTTAGTATAGAACGTCGCATCCACTAAGTTCACTTCTTCGATAGCGAAAGGCCTCTTCGTAGACCTGATGGTCACCTCCGTTCCCTTTACATTTGCCTTGGCACATTGATGATAAGTCGAAGGAACTAAGACTTGGTTGTGCATCCATACTCTCCCTATTAGTAAGTGATAGGAAGTTGCACTTTCTATTACATGAAACTTGATGTGGGAACTCAGATTTCCCATCGCAATCCCAACATTCACATACCCGATGGATTTGGAGGATTGATTGTCATATCCCAAAATTACCAAAGGCATGGGGACCAACCTTTCTTTTGGAATACCAGCCACGTAGAAGGAGTTGATTGGCATAATATTGATGGAAGCACCCCCATCCATAAGGGTCCTTGCAAAGCTAACTCCGTTGACGCTACCGGTTATATATAGAGGCATGTTATGGGGGAACCTCACAGCTCTATCCGCATCGCTGAAGGTTACTTCTGACAGAAATTTCTTCACCAGTTTAGCCATGGGTCCCCTACACCTTAACGAGGGGACTGCGTTCCTTTTTGCAATGTCCAAAATCACGTGAGTTATCTCCATCCTACTCTCCTTCGGGATCCCCACTTGATCAAAGAACCAAGTGAATTTTGGGGATTTTGAAACTGCACTACATTCTATGACTGGGTTTGTTTCCCCATCTTCAACGATATACACATCTTCCACGTCCTTAGCACTTGATTCATCATAGGCTAAAACTACATTATCCATTCCCGTGGTATAATATTCTAGAGCTTCTTCAAGCCCCTTCTGCTTCATCGTCAACCCTCCTTCTCTTTCTGCCTCCTCATCATAGGCCATCACCAAATTGGCCCCGTATGCCATAAGCGGGTTGTTGTTAATGTTTTGTGGAGGAATTTGCAATGTCCCCGCCTTCATGTACTTGTCGATGATTCTTCACAGCGTGAAGCAGCTTTCTGTTGGATGTTGGATCTTTTGATGAACCTGGCAGTACTTAGGATCCACCTTCGTTGTAGCATCAGGTTCTTCCATCGGGATGCCTTTTGGTTCATAAACCGTTTCCCCTTAGACCATCGCGTTATAACAACTCACAGCCTCTTCTATCGTGCAGGGCAACGGTGGAGGGTCTTCTCTATTTTTCTTAAATTTTCTCTTGTTGTCCCTCCTCGGTGTCTTGCCCCTATCTTCTCCTTCAGCGTACCCTACCCGCGGGGTCTGAGACCTCCCCCCGCGGGGGCTGAGACCTCCCCCCGCGGGGGCTGAGACCTCCCCCCGCGGGGGCTGAGACCTCCCCCCGCGGGTTGCATTGGTTTCCTGAATATCATGGTCACTACCACCGAATTCGGTCGTACCACCAAAGAGATGTTCCTTGCATCTTTCAAGAACGCGACAAAAGTCTCCTCGCGCGTCTCGTTGATGGGATGGCAGATGTATTCAGGAAGCAGTCCTTCAGTGCATATTTGTAATAACTTGGACTCTTTGGACTCCTCCCTCACATCGAGGGACTTTTCCCTGAACCTTCGAACATAGGCCACCACTTCTTCCCCTAGTATTTGCTTCTCCCTTTCTCAGTTGGGTCAAGGCGAACTCGTCTTCTGCCAAAAAGAACTTTTGGGCAAATAATATGTGCATCTCCTCCAACGTAGAAATGCTGTTGGGAGCTAAGTGAGAGTACCAAGTGTACGCCTTCTCGGTTAGGGATTTGGAAAATTCCCTCAATCTAAGCTTCTTATCATTGCAATGTGCTCCCAAGTGTTCAACAAACCGTTTATGTGCTCCTTCGGGTTCCCACCTTTCCCTGTATATTTTTTGAAGATAGGGGGAACATAGTCCTTTGGGTAAGGCTCATCGTTGTAAGCTTGAGGGTAGGGTGTTCGAAAGTCATCATAAACCGAAGCCACCTCGCCAGCTGATTGCGAGGAAGCCCGCATGAACTTCAACATCTCCTTTTGCATCTCTTTTCTCATTTCTTCCATAGGCGAGGCCGTAGGGGCCACCAGCAACGGGGCCATGGGCTGAGCGCCCGTTGCAATTGAAACAAACGTCACCGGTGGTACCGTTGAGGCTCCTGATATTCCCACTGTTGGGCTCGCAATAGGGGGTACGCTTGTCGGGAGCGCTCCTGCAATGCCTGTACCTGGTGGGGCCGTTGGAGCTACCCCTGATGTTACGAAAGCATTAGCCTTCGATCCTCCAAACATAGTTGAAGTTACTGGGGTTTGCAAAAACTCATAAAATTTGCTCATGAGGAGAGCCATCTAGGCAGGTCCCAACCCCGTGCTCATGGCAGGTTGTGCCGCCCCATGAACGTCTGACATCGTTGGAACTGACGGTACCTCTACTCGAGGATACCCATCCCTTAGGGCCTCCTGCTCCCTCGCGGCCTGTTCTTCATTACTCTAGATATCATCAAAGTTGAGTCTTCGAGTAGCATTATCTTGAGCCATACTCCCTAGCTAAGAGAATGCCTCCCCAGCAGAGTCGCCAAATGTAAGAGCGTACTTTAGATAAGATGGAGGCGCAATCCCTATTTGAGTATGGTAAAGATAAGTTAATCCTGGCCAAAGCTTTGGATTTGATGATAGGACACACGAACACAGACCCTAATGAAGATAAACTCGGCTTAAACTCATAAAACCCTCGTGTATAACTCAAGAAATAGTAATGAACCTTAGAAGTAACTTAGCTAGAGGGAGAGAGAAGTAAGCACCCTAGATACACCTTGGTAGGCAGGTAAAAAACACACCATATACCCTCAGGAATCTCTGTTAAGTATTAAATGCTTTACAATAAATGACAATGGTGAGGGGATAAACCCTCTGGTTTTGCAATAAATCTCTCTTTCTGATGTGTATCTCTAGTAATAACTTCAGGGTTCCAAAAAAGATCCTCTTTCCTCAAAGGTGGTTGGGGTCCTTAAATAGCCCCCCACACCACCCCCGAGGCAACTCAGTCATTAAAACAATAAAAGACATCCCTCATACTTTATGTCACAGCATTAAATGCCTGGTGTACTAGTTGCCTCCGCGTCATAATCATTAAATGCCAAGACATGCCTTTTTCCTAACCACTGTGTGTCAGGGGGATGTTGTCGCAGAGGTGGCTCACCAAATGCCTGACAGCCCCAAATACCACGGTGGTTTACTCAAGCGTATGTCTGACATTGTTTGGGCTGGCCAGTAACATCACCTATGATAGATGTGACACTAAGTAGGAGGGCTATCTGGTTCATAACTCAACGCTCGATGGGACTCCAAGCTTCTCCGCTTGAGGTTCCACGATCAGGGTTCTTCGGCATTTTACCAGGTGTATCTAAGATAGTCAGGACAAGCCCCAACGGTTCCTTACTTCTCAATCCTCCAAACCAGGTCCCTCTAAAGTTCCCACGGTGAGGTCATTCGATAGAGCATGAAAGCTCTCCCAGGCCCTGCCAAGCCTGGTCTCTCGCAAGTACCGTTTGACCTCATACAAACTCTTTTGTTATTATCGTTATGTCATTACAACCGTTAAAGCTTACAATCATCAATAATGAAAATACAATATGACTAATACAACAAGCTAAATTATGAGCTGCCGCGCCGAGCTGCTTTGCTGAGTTGCCACGCTTGAGCTGCCTCGGTTGCTTAATCTCAAACACTGTTGCTAATTAGGGATTTGTCCCTAATCTCAAGATTACCTTCAAGCCCCCTCTACAATTTGAATGATGTAATTCTCTATTCCTATGAATTGATGACTAATTTTATGAATTAATGTGATTACTAGATGTTAGAATCATCTTAGAAATGTCCTCTTATACTCTATATGGATTCGCTAGTGTATAATATTATTTTGAGGATGATTGGGACTGAAATCGTGACGAAAACAACGGTTGAGGTTCGTTGGCTACATAAGCGAATTGGTTCGCTTTTAGACAAAATTGGTTCTAATTTTTGGGTTCTAACAGAATCACTCCGCTTTTAGATAGACTGGTTCGGATTTCTATAAATTTTCAGATTGGGCTAATTATATTTAATTAGAGATAAATTAAATAATTAAGGATATAAAAAATCCAAAGTTGGTATTTTTGTGTTTCTCGAAATCGAATAAAATGGGTATTGAAACCTTGGGTTATAAGAGTCTGTTATTCGGGATTACGAATTTAGAATAATTGAAGAATATAATTAATTGTGAATAGTTATGGTGAAAATTCGAGTATTAGGATATGGAATGAGTGATGATATTTACATGTCCAAAAATTGTATTTGAAAATAAATTAACTAATTACGTGAATAAATAATTAATTGAGTATATAATGGGGCATTAGAAAATAATGCGTTTGTGCAATTATTTGTAGTCATGATTAACTAAATTATTGAGGACTATATACATGTGTGGGAATTGTATGTATGTATGTGTGTGTGTGTGTGTGTATATATATATATATATATATATATATACACACACACACACACACACACACACATTATATCACCGTTAAAGATATAATTATATGAATACATAACATACCCCTCAAGTGCTATCATCGGAGGTTTTGCGAGTGGGTGATCTTCCTTGGATAGCGAATGCAGGGTAAGTATTATCCATAGATCATAGTCGCCATGCATGTGCCTCATAAGGTTGAAGTTCGAAGTGAGGTAATTATGGGTTTGGTTATGGCTCACTATATAAGAACCTATGATCGCTTCCAACATTATTGTTTTCCTATCGTTGTTCAGTGTGAGATCCCGATGCACTAGCCAAGATGATCTGAGTATTCCCTGGATTATGATAGTATTGTAGAGACCCATATCCGGTAAAATATTATTATTTTTATAAGGGATGGTGGTTATACATATATAGTGAGTGATATCTATGTATGCATGATGTGATAATGAAATACGTATATATATGTGCAGAGAAATATGTAAGGGCATAAAGAATTAAAATGTGAATATTAATAACTAGTGAAAGTTATTAAAAATTATACAATAAATTATAATTGAGAATTGTAATGATTAGCGAATGTGAAAGCTAAATGGATAAATTACCCAGGATGGGATAGCGTATGAAATTTAAGGATACTAGGGAACTAGTTAGGCGGGCAGCATAACTCGGAGATTAAAATGCACGTTAGATGCGCACTTTAAATGAGAGATGAGTAGTGTCTCGTGAGAGAGTGCAGTACCGATTTAAATATGAGTGAATGTATATACATTTATTTATGCATTTTAATTACTTGCAAAATATTTTCAAATTGATTTGGGCTCTGACCCATGTCAAAAGTACTTTCAAAACTTTTAGGTGTCCAGCTACAGGGATGCTAAGTGTGATCATCCTTTCAGGTACCAGACCTTCGATAGTTGTGGGATGTTACAGAGCTTTGTTTAGCCGTTTCTATTATTATGTTCTAGTTCATGACTCTTTCCTTATTCAGGATGTTGCCTAAGTCAAATGTACTTTGGTTTATGTTTTATTTCATCTTGGTATTATTGTGTGGAAGTTTTCCGATGATTTTTTTGGAACAGTTTGTCATGTAATAAATTTACAATTTGGATTTAATTATAGTGGTGGATTTTATTTCTAGTGTTTAGATGAATTTGGATGATTCTACATTTTGTGTCACGTTAATAATGATTTAAAATTAACATATAACTTAATTTAATCATAGATGGTTAGTAATTAATTGGTTCGACAGTGATGCTCAGAATGAGCCAATGAGATTCCTGTTTTATTTTAATAGAGGGCTCGTCATCCATTATTTTAATAAGTGGGGTTTCACAATTCATTGAGCTTCTCTTAAGCTGGAGAGTTGACCGGGATCAAACTAGGCCCAGGAGCGCCCGGTGGCCTCTAGATCAATTTTTTGGGGTGAGGTGGACCATTTTTCTGAACCACAAGGTCGATTAGTAGATGAGGAAGACCATTGGAAAGGGGATTCATAGCCCTTAGAAGATTTCATTCAATCTAAAGAGTTGACTAGGGTCAAACGGGGTCCAGGATGTCTTGGTGGCCTTAAGATCGGTACTCGGAGTATGTCCTAGGGTTTACTGTGAATGAGTGAGTGCTAGGTACCTACGGAGGTGTTTAGGGGGTCATAGGATGGGGTATCTATAATAGGATAAATATAACTATCTTGGCCTTCCATTTCTTTCACCTGCTCTTAATTGACTAAACCCTTGTTCAGGTCTTTGGCCTCCCTCTCTTAGTCGACTTCATCCTTTGCTTGGACACTGCTGGAAGGATTGTCTTCATCCTCATCTAAATTTGGAGGGGAGCTTGGAATATGCTCACCAAGGATTTTGGACCCAGAAGGGACCTCGGGCCTGGCCAATGCCGAGTTCCAACCTTTATTGAAGATGGACTTATAGATAAAATCTAGTTACTTCTTCGACTAACCAAAGGCATCACTAAACCCCTAGTCACAAGCCTTTGGTTAGTCGAAGAAGTAACTAGATTTTATCTATAAGTACATAAAATATAGTTACTTCTTCGACTAACCAAAGGCTGACCCCTAGTCACAAGCCTTGTCCTTGGCCACTATCACTATAGATGAGATTTGAGTGTTCTCTTCGGCATATTTCACCAAATGATTGTTTGCCAATGCAGATTATCCATATCTATCTCTGTGGCATTATTCTTAATCTCATAGACCTTCTTGGTGATTTGACAAGCAATTTAAGACTCCAATAAAGCATGATTAACGTCGATGCTAACCTTTGCCTAGTCGGCCATTCGGTCATAAATACTGATGAAGTCCACCAAGAAGTGGATAGAAAAGGACAATCACAAGTTAGTATTGCAACAAATTTCTAATTAAAAGATCCGAATAGAGCATTGAGACTTACTGGAGATAGCGCCGAAGCATCGTGGGAGTCCAGCTAGTCGGTGGTCTGTCTATTGACTTACTCCTTATCCATTTCCAAAATGCCCCCCTTAGCATTGCAGGGTATAAGTCAGGGTTCTTGGCCACTGACATCACGACGTGGCCCTTCCCCTCGTTATAAGCATCAACCTTCCTGGTGGGCATAATAGTAGCACTAACAGTAGGACCATAGACAATTTTCCTTTTCTTTACAAGCCGAGCTTGCATTTTAGCGAGAGAATCTCACAAGGTAATGATATCGGATGATCCACCTACGTCCTTCCTCTTGGAGGGCTGAGATTTTTGAAAATTGGGAAGTTAGACTCATCCAACATATGGAAGATTCTCCTTCTTGCTTCCATTTCTTCCATTAAGGTGGATAGGATCATGGAAGTAATATAATCAACATCCGGAGATTTCAATGAAAATGAAGTGGAATCACTCGAAGAACCTTCATTACTAGAAAGGACTGGGATTTTAGGTGTTATGTCCACTGGCCTACCAATGAAAAAGGTGGCAATGGTGGTGAAATCGAGCAAAAATGATGCGACCTGGGATGTTTGGCACGAGAAATTAAAGGTCTCCTTAGATTCCAAGCCATGCTTAGCTAAAAAAAGTTGACGTGAGCAGGGGTAGGGTCTTTTTTCTTCAAAGCTTCTAGATATAAAGAAGAAAGAAACATATTAGCAAAAATTCATACAAGACTTGGTCGACCCAAATAAGAGACAGTAAAAAGCAATAATTGACTTATTTTGTGTCCTCTATCGGGACACTTGAAATCGCTATAGGGCTATTGGCGGATGCTCGAACTTCCTTACAATAAATTCATGGGGACCAAAAACCCTTATTTTAGTTAGGGAGGTTTACTACCAGCACTATATTTGCCCTTCTCTCCTTTAGGAGGAAGGTGTCATCATTTATGTTTACCCATGATTCCTAACTGAGTTGGTACAACTCGTTAATCCTATGAACCCTATTCACAATACTCCAAGTGTTTGGGGTGCATTGGGGTGGAACTATTCTAAAATATTCACAAAATTGCAAAAATAATTAATTTTAGGGGAAAATGATGTCGACTTCTACAATACATTGAGTACGCATCCAATGACCCCCTTTACGTTGTAGCAAACATCAGGTTTCTCAACACATAATATTATAACCTAATCAGGAATGGAAAACCTCTTCCTAAACTCTCGTATGGACTTCTTACTTACAACATAAACCATCTTTCAAACTCAAGAAGAAGAATGACAAGAAAATATGAATACATATACGTGAAGAAAACAAATTTGCAAAGAGAAAAGAGAATACTTAAAGTTAGTGATAAAGACGAATGAAATCTGGAGCGCTTTGAATAAGTGAGAAATGTGAGTTCATAAAAAAAGGGCGATTGGAAAGGTCATTAGACAGAATTGTTCAACTTCTAGGGTAGTTAATCATTTGAAATGGGACCCTATGTGATGGATGACACGCACATCATAACACTTTAGAGTTCTTAGCTATAACACCCCATGTTTTGGGGAATATTTTAAAGTACACATGGCTCATAATTTAATTAATTTGAGAAATAGATTGAATTGAATAAATGTTAATTAGAGAATATTGGATTAAGAATTATGTGTTAATATATTTAGTTGTGTGATAAGTAAATGAAAATGTGTCATTTTACATTACGTTGTAAGTGAGTAAAATCGACGGTTTGCTGGTATCTCATTCTGGACGCGCATGTGGGGTCATGTTGGGAATGAGATTAGAAATTGATGTTAGGTGACTCAGATGGTAATTTCGAGTGCATGGATGATCTGGGATGGGTCGAGCTAGTCAAAATTAGACACTGGGGTAGAAATCGGGTTCCGGGAGCTTTGAAGACTAATTAGGACCCCCATAGGGGCATTCATGTCATTTAACACTTAGGTCATAACCTAATTTAGGGATTAGTTTTATAATATAGGAAGGTGAATGGAAGGGAGTAGTCATTCCACCATCCCAAGATAATAAAATTGATAGAGAAGAAACAGGAGAAATGGGAAACCAATAAGGATCCAAGAAAGGCAACCTAGGAAGGAATTGGGATGATTTCGGGCTGGTATCCTTATGCAAGAAGATCCACAAAGAAAGAATTCAGATTATCCTATAATCTTAGCAAGTGTTTAAACATGTTTTAAAACTTTATGCAAATTTTAATTCCTATTAGATTTGGTGTAACAATATGAATTTTTGGGTGGGATTCCTGTGTAAAAATGGGATTTTCGAGAATAAGTTTATAGAAGAATAATTGCTTTATGATCCCATGTAGAATCAGGGATTTATTCATGAAAAAAAAGCATGACCTTGAATTATTAGTATAAGATTTGATTGAATCTTGAAGTCAAATTCGGAACGCTCATACTTCTTGATTAACGATGTTGAATCCTAGGAATTTAGATTGTTATCTGGTGACTTCAAATGTGAAAATGAATATAATCATGTTTAGAATTTATAGGAAGTATAAATTTTGGGTTAGATTGATGATGAGTATTGTTTGAGTTAATGGGAAGATCATGAATCCCATATAGGTTGAGGAGACCACTGCCTATAATCGAACCGATTCAAACTTAAAGGTGAAATTGATTCGGTGGAGAATTAATTCGAACCAGGAAGCCGAATTGATTCAGACCTGCTATTGGAACCAACTTTGTCTTCTTGGGTTATTAATTGGACTGTTTGGAGCCTGAATTGATTTAGTAGGTTTATAGATATGATTAGGAATTCTGGAAAATGTTTTTGGATATTATTTTACCTTTGATTAGTCGGGAATAAATTTCGAAGTATTGAAATATGAGTGTTTAGGATGAACGATCCTCGAAAATTTATTTAATGAAATCGGGTTGGGATTTCAGATAGAATTGGGATATAGGTTGGAATAGAATAGCTTAGTATCCAGACTAATAATGATGTTTGTGAATTCATTAAAAGTAAGTCAATGTTTATGTATCCGAGAGTCGAGGTTAGACTCAAAATTTGTTAGGCTAGTACTAGGAGTGACATACGCACATTTAGTCGATTATGTATATATACATACAGGTATAGAGATAGTATACATACGTATGAATATATCTGTGTGATTGATATATGTGAAACATACCTACTCTATAGATGCTATCATTTTAGGTTGCTCATAGTGGGCGGTCCACCCTGGCATTAACCAACAGTTGTTGGATTGCTTCCCTAGGTCATAGGTCTGTCGCACGACCACGGTATGTGAGTTTATGGTCTAGTGGGGGTAATGTGGTTTGGTTATGACCAAAGGATTAATGACTATGACCTCCTCTGATTACAAGTTTATGATTTGGGTTCGGTGGCAAGATTCTGACTCGGCGGCCCAGGGGTGGTATCTTATATACCTGGAACCTGATAGTATGCTAAAGAATGCATCCGCAATGTAAACCTCTAGGGATGTAGTTATACATATATAGAAATTGATTCATATGTATGTGTACGAGATTTCACATGAATATACACATATAAGCATATGATAAATATATACAGGTGAATAATACGAATGTGCGAACATTGAATTAATAACTAGTGTAAAGTTATGTGAACCGAAATGATATAATTATAATTTAGAATTATAATGATCAAACGGATGTGAAAACTAGATGAGAATTCATTATAAATTAAATTATACGTGTGACACAAGGCAGCGTATGGGACTGAGATTAGTGTTGGTACTAGTTAGGCAGGGTGGCATAACAAGGGTGTTCAAAATACAGGCATTAGGTGCGCACTATAGACGATGGCTGAGGATTATCTCATGGGAGAGTGACAAGAGTTTAAATATAAATGAGTGCATTTCATATTTATTATTATATTTTAAACACTTGCAAAATATTTTTATAACCTTTTAGGTTCCCAGACACAGGGACGCCAGGCTTAATCATTCCTTCCAGTCAGACGATGATACAACAACCGTGGATGCTTGCAGGGATTAACTAAACGCACCTATCTTTAGTTTCTATATAGGATTTCAATAAGTTATTATTCGGGCATATCTCCCATTATTAGACATTGTTTATTTAATTTAGACTTTATTTCATTTCAGTCAGATGGATTATTGTATTAAGACTTTCACACTGTATTATTCGGTTGCTTTGAATATTGTATTTATTCAGTGCTCAAGGAAAATGGATAATTATATTATATCGTGGTGAATGGATATTTATATTACTGGCATGGTTTGTTGTATGAATGAAAGTTTTCATAATCAAGTTACTAAGTTTTTAAAAATTGACACTAGGCTTTATAGGTTATTAGTAATTAATTAGATTTTCGACCGCGATGCTAAGAATGAGCCAGTCTTAGATTCTTAGTTTATTCTACTAGAGGGTTGACCACCCGTTATTTTAATAGGCGGGGTGTCACAAATGGTACCAGAGCATCAAGTTCTAGTGTAATTAGAATATGTGCGAACTTACTACGTTTTTAGAGTTTCTTTTTCTTTGATGTAGAGACATATTCTTAGGACTATTGATTCATATTGAGATTTTGCGTCTCATGTTATTTTGTATAATTGAAAAGAATATTATAAGAGTTCGGTTTGGTTTTAGATGCCAGATAGGAGGACAATAAACTAAGGCTCCAAGGAGGGCCCCAGGAGGGGAGGCTCAATTGAAGTTACAAACTATCCAAGGGACAATGATCGCAATAGAGGTTGCCACTATTATTGCTCAGGTAGTTAATGCTGGATGACCGCCATGGTGAAACAGTTTCCCTAAACACCACCACATCAACCAGTGGCACCAATTCAAACTCATCCCATGTAGTCAGTATGGGAGAGAGTCAGAGGGGGCTTTTAGAAGGGCCATCCACCGGAATTTTAGGGAAACAGGGACATTGAAATATAACCAATGAAAGAAGGACAGCCAGAGGCATTTATGTATGGTTGAGTGTAGCGACACTCGAAAACAAATCTTAACGACTTTTAAGCTTGTATGAGAGGTGTTGCAGTAGTGGGAATCAGTCACCATGTTTGAGGAGAGAGTCACTTTGACTATCAGGGAATTTTAGTAGCAGTTACACCACAAGTTCTTTCCATCTGTTGTTTAAACGGAGATGCGGAGGAAGTTTTTAGACTTATCACGGGAGGGTCGGACAATGGTCAAATACAAGGAAGAATTAACTTGTTTGTCAAACTTTGTACCCGATGAGGTGGACACGGAGCAGAAAATGGCCCTTAAGTTTGTTGATGGACTCACGTTGAGAATTCGCCAGCACTTATTGGGAAATCCAACTTTGATGACTTATTCCGATATTGCCAATGCCCCACTTTTATACTGTTAAGATCATCGCTTTCATGTGAAGGGAGCCAGGATATTTGGAGGGTCTAACCAATAGGACAAGAATGGATGCAACAGTTTTAGTAGGGAACCATAGGAGGATATCAAGTAAGGGGACCGATTTAAGAGATTGAGATAAAAGGGATTCTTATTGGGTGACGGTGGATTCAGATAAGACCATCCAGGCTAGCAGCATGTTCTTCAGGGCTAGCAGGGAACAATGGGATTGGCCATCGAGGCCGAGGTCACCAGGGCTCACGAGCAGGGTAGCCTCGACATGGCCAGTAGGGCCAGAGACAGGGGGATTTCATAGGCAGGTACTTTTTATGTGGAGATTAGGGCCACATGCGTCGAGTTTGTCCACAACGAGCTAGGGCATGGGAGCAGGGTGACCAGCAGGGGAAACAATGGTAATAATTTTTGGGCCAGATCAGATATGAGTATTACGTCTAGGAATCAGTTGAACAGCCAATGCCATTGTCAATTAAAGGTGTGGTTTTAATCCTCGGGCAAATGGGGTAAGTTCGGTGTGACATATCTGTGTCACAGTATTTTATTAGAAGTAGATTCACGCGTGAGACAAGTTTAGTGGATGTATCGTTAGTACTACTATTATTAATATATATTTACCATTGAATAGCAGGGCTCTCTTTGGTTCCATCTGTAGAGGAGTGGGTGTGGTCACTGAGAGGATATGTTTTAGGGGATTTGTTTATTTTAAAGGGATATGTTATTCTAGTATGATATTATACTGGGTATGGAATGTTTAATGATTGTTTGAGCGATGGTGGACTATTATAATATGGCTATTGTATTTGTTATTCCATAGCAGGATGTGTTATTTTTATAATGTCTCGTCCTGAAATAGGGTTGACCCCGCATATATATTATATTGTAAAGGAGACTTCAGAGAGTATAGTTTTCTTGTTATATTCTATTCGACCCCGATGCGTAAGGAATTTTCTGACGTGATTAAGGGGATATCGAGTTTATTACCGAGCGGAGAGATTGAGCCCATTATTCATATAGCACTGGGGACTTAGTGACAATGTGAGTGCAATATTGTATAACTCCTTTAGAGATGTGGGAGTTAGGGATTAAACTTATACATCTGAGGCCAAGATATTGAGTGTCCTAGTTACGGACTATGGATCTCGATGATCGATAATTCTAGGTAATATTGTATCGGAGGGTTCCTTGTTTGAATTTCTCTTGCGAGACATCCCATGCATGAACCTTAGTGAGCGTCAAGATTTGGGATACATTTTGGCCGCTAGGGAATATGTTTAATACTTTAATTATTACACATGTATGCAGATAACACATTAAGTTGAGAGCCATTCTACGATTTAAGGCTAGTGGAGCCAGATAGTCTTGTATTGGAAGCACTGTGGAATGTTTATACCACTAGTTGAGTGGTGGGGCAATCTCGAGAAAAATAATGTCACGATTAGTAGGGTAATAAATTATACCCTTACTTTATAGCCACGTCGAGCATGTGGGGCTGAGTTTGATGTAAATATGTTATGCATGTTATAATTGTGTAGATATGCACGGGATATAGGGCGTATAGGTGCCCTGGTTTGTTCGATTTTCAGTATCGTCCAAGATAAGGAAATGTGGGAATAAATGTATTAAGTCATATACCTATAGGGAAATTAGAAATAGATTTGGAATAGTAAGATGGACTGAACTTCGTGAGAAGGAGGAAGATAGTCCGAATGTATATAGGAAGAAGAGCTATCACACCTCAGAAAAGTTGAAAGACTGTGAAAACACGGGCTAGGGATCTCTATTTCTAAGGGAGGATATAATATCTTTAGAAAATAGAGTGTAGTCATACTTAGTCAAGTTTAAGGTTGGCTTGTGAATAAATAGGATATTGATTTCACCAGATGAGAAGGACCCTGGAAGTGCACAGTTTTAGAGCAGACGCATGGGTCACGTTTTTGGTATACCCCGGGAAGGAAAGTAATATGTACCACATAATATGGGTTATAAATCATATGGATTGGTGTGGACTGAGACATAGAGAAGTTTGTCTCTGGGTACACCACTCGTTAAAGGGAAAAAGTTTGGTCCTAGGCGATCAATTATAGTTTTACAATACTTGGTGATTCTAGTGATGAAATTAATAGGCAACTGATGGAATTCATCTTTGGGATACCAACATCATGGAAGGGTCAAGATTTCTTTTGGGTTGTAAAATTTATTGACTAAGATGGATCAGTTATTGCTAATTTGGGAGAGTTACACTATTGATTAGTGTGCCTAAAATTTAATTGAAGAAACGAAAAGAACCGGAATAAGGTGACACCCAACATTGTTGTGGATCAGGATGAGGTCCTTGAGTCCCACCTATGATTGGGATTATCAAGGGGTGATGGGGACATATTTTCATTTTTAGCAAAGTGTATCACCCATGGACCGATGGGAAGACGAGACGGATAACTAAGATGTTGACATAAACATAGGGGAGATTTATAAGGATATAATTTCCATTGTTTATAGTTTACATAGAATATCTTGTACACCACTACAACCGTTAAGGGAAGCTCAAGTCCATACATTCATAAAGACGGATCCAAATTTCAAGTATCTTCAACATGTGCGTGACATGAGGTATAATTTTATATAGAAGGTTTTTAAATTTCATAAATATATTACTTTAGTATTGGGATAATTTTCAAAACTACTTTATAAACAAACTGAGGCATTTTTTCTAAGTCAAAATAATTTTTCAAGACTTCTAGGCGAGCTTGAAGGGATTTTTGAATCATGTTTGCTTCTAATGACATGCAATGTCGTTTAAAGGGTCGTTCAAAGGGTCATTTCTTGTTTGATTCAAACAAACTCGTACTGTTTTGTTATTTTATAGGTAATTTGTAAGGTATCTCAAAGTTGCTTTCAACGACATTCAATGTCATTCAAACGACTTAGAGATGTCATTCTCACGACCTCCACCACCTTAAGATTTTTATTCAGCTATTAATACCTAATTTAAATACCTTTTTCATTAAGGCTTTGATACACGAAAACTACTTTTGGGCAGACCTGTTGTCTTCATATTTTAAAGTTAAAAACCTTATTTTTTATTCACTAAAATATCCCAATTCTTTTGTGAATCATTTGTGGAATCCAAATCACTTCTTGGAAGTTTATCTTTGTGGAGTGCCATCTCTACTGCTAAATTGGTGGTTCTTGTGACAGCTGCTTGCTGACGACTGCGATCATTAGGGATACGTGAGGGTGTTTAAAGCTGAGGGACGACTGTGGTCATTGAGGTTCTCGAGGGGATCTTTGTTGGATACTAGTATGCGGTCTATGTTGGTTTTATACAGTAAATTCATTGCAGATTTCATTGTATTTCTAAGTTGCGATTTACGTTATATAATGAAATAAAGGTTGTACTCGAAAGGTTTTTTTTCCTGAACCTCGAGATTTGTGATTGTTTGAATTTTTCATATTTGATTTATATCACATAGTTGAATAATTAGGGTTTAATTTTTTTGGATTAAAGATTGACTCTAATTAAATAAGTTTAAAATTTGCAAATTTGCAAATTAAATTTATAATTGATATCGCAACATTATCAAATTGGTATCAGAGCTGGTTGCTCCAAGTTATCGAATGATCCTGATTTTTTTCCAACTGATACCTTTTGATTATTTACGTTTTCAAATTGGTATCAGAGAAGGTTACTTTAGTTTAAAGAGTGATTTGTTTTTCGCAAAAAAAATTATGATATCGATTTTTTTAAATCTAATTTTGAAAATTTTTGCAATTTTTTCGATGGAGAACTTATATAATCGACTGCCCAAATTATGTCTATTAGAAAGCCCGTATGAAATTTGGTTTAAAAGAAATAGATGAACATGTCTGGACTGTTTGTGAAAGAGGGTGGACTCCTCCCACTGTCACCGTCAATAATGTCACCAATCTCAAACCTGTGTCATACTAGACTGAGGAAGAGTTTAAATGGAGTACCTATAATTCTCGTGGCCTTAGTGCTATTTTTGGATGCATTAACCCTAATGAGTTTCGCCATATTATGACGTGCACCATGTCTAAAGAGGCATGGGATATCCTCCAATTGACACATGAGGGTACGAACGGGGTTAAGGCATCTAAATTGAGAAATTTGACCACCCCGTTTGAGACAATCACCATGTCCGAGTCCGAATGTTTTGATGACTTTTATGCTAGGTTGTCGAACATTGTTAATACGATTTTTTATTTGGGTGAGAAAATTGATTAGACGAGGGTTGTTAAAAATATTTTGAGGTCACTCCCATCCCGTTTTATTCCTAATATCATTATTTTTAATTCATTGGGGATACTAGATACACATAAGATACAAGAACTTGTAGGAGACCTTCAAACTTATGAGATCGACATGTTTCCCAAAATTATTAATCCTAAGGATAAAGGGATTGCACTTAAGTCACAATCTAGAAGGAATGAGGAAGTGTATAGGAAGAAGAAGAAGAAGAAGAAGAAGAAGAAGAAGAAGAAGAAGAAGAAGAAGAAGAAGAAGAAGAAGAAGAAGAAGAAGAAGAAGAAGAAGAAGAAGAAATAGAGTTTGTGATTCCGAGTCTATGGGAGAGTTTACTATTGATGATGTGGCCATGTTTGCTAAAAATTTTAAAGAGTTTCTCAAATTTTCCAAAGAAAAATTTTCCAATAAAAAGATGTTTAAGAAAAATAAAAAGAAATAAGAGGCCAAAGAAAGAGGTGAGAAAGAGAAAGAGGAAGATGAGAGACGTTTTAAGTGCATGGGAAAAGGGCACAAAGCATTTTAATGTCCCCCTATGATAAAGAGAAAAGGCAAGAAAGTTGTTGTGCCAGCCACTCGCAGCTATAGTGACGAAGTGGTGAATGATTCAGGGAATGAGTCATCACATGGTATGTGTGTCGCCTTTGTGGTAAGTCATGTGATCACACCTAGTTTGTCCCACGACGATGAGGACACTCGTGTATGTGAGATCCTCAATGATGATTTAAGTGTTTCGAGTGAGGTTAAAAGTGTGGGTGAAAGAGATCTCCAAAAAGCATTTAGAGTTTTATCCATCGAGCCCTTGAAGACGAAGAAGTTACGGAGTTAGATCTTAAGGTGTTAGATTTAGAGAGAGAGAGACGTTTTGAGAGGATTTGAGGCGTCGACGAGTCAAATCGAGGAGGTGAAAGATTCTGTGAGTGAGCAGTTGATCGTAGTAGGTCAGGAAAAGAGTGAACTTGAGACTCGTATGTCCCAACTCTAGAGAGATCTCGAACGTTCCCGGGAGGTCAAGGTTACTATAGAGGATATATGTAAAAAGGTAGGAAAGATGATTCTCGGTCCCTCTTTGGGTAATGTTGAGAGATTAGGAATAGGTCATGATGGTGCGTCTACTTCCCATGTTTCAGTCGATTCGATTCCCAAGTTTGTAATATATCCATATGCATCTTATCCCAATCCACCTAGGCATCCATTACCCGATAGGAGAGCGCATCCTAGACATTTTGTGAGAGGTGTTCCTAGGCCTGTGTATGTTTTCTCCCTTTGTAAGAAGAGAGGACACCTTAAGAAATTATGTTTTTTGTTGGGTAATGTGTCATATATATTTTTACGACGTGTTCCCACCCACACATGATACTTTGTGTGATCCTGCACATAACATGAGAGAGTTTGCACATATTCGAGAGAAGATTAAGTTTTTAGTCAAAACTTCACATGATTTGATGGATGTTTTTCATAGGATTTCACCTCCTTTGAAAAACTCCTGCGCACCTAATGGTTGAGGTTTAGACTTGTTTGCTAGAATAGGACTATTTTCAAGATGATATTTTGTGGCTATTGCTAGTGTGTACCACTTTTGTATTTATTTTTTCATTTTGATATATTTTTCGAAAAACCCAAAAATATTTTTGTTTTTGAAATTATTTGGAAAAATGCAAAAAGATTTTCTATTTTTTTTAGGACAAATTGAAAACATAATAAAAAAAATATTTTGACAAACTTTTTGGAAAAATACAAAGAGATTTTTGTATTTCATTTTACACAATTTATGGAAGGACATTTAGGATGACCAAGTCATAACATCATTCCATATCCATGTGAGTATTTAATAGTGTTTTGAGATGAGACATCCTTCCATCCATGCGCTTTATAATGTGTACAGCCATTAAAATGAAATTTGAGATTACTTTCTACATGTTTGACTCATGATTTCCTTTAATGTGCAGATGCACGGATTTTTTACATTATTGTACTTGTCTATCACTTGTTGGTCGAAGTGTTTTCATCTCAATTATGTCTTTAAAATGAACCAAATGCGATAAACTTGACAATGAAAGTAGTTCATGTAAGAACCGTTACTCGTGAAGAATTTTTTTAAATTGAAAAAATGATGAGTGAACACGGGGAAGGCCTGCGAAAAGTACACATGCCAATTGTGATTAAGCCACCATTTAAATCGGACCTAAAAAAGTTTGGAATTGTAAAAAGTAGCCAAGGCCAAACTTTCTGATATGATCATTCGAAAAAAAGGAATTGAAAAATATGATCATTGTTATATATGAGGGTGTTTGGTTGAAAATATATCAACGGGTTTGCACGTCTTGACAAAGTCTTGAAAAAGAATTACATAGTTTTAGACATTATTTATGTGAAAATCATTTTGGACTCTGATTTGTTGATTTGATTGAGTCGATATCATTTGAATTCAACAATTATTTACACCTAAGGATGATTGTGAAGTTCATTCGTTAGGAGTATCCATATTCATTGTGCACATTTGTTATGTATGTTTTAGTTGATTTACCTATTGAATATGTTCACACCCATTCATTCCATTTCCATGATTTGGTTATCTTAGTGTAAATTCATGGTGTGTGTTGTGTTTGTAAATTTTCTTTTCTTTAAATTAAAAAAAACGATTGTTCATCGTTTTGAGTATATCCTTGCATGAGTGTAATTATTTTGCCATTTGTTTTGCTTGTCGTGAAAGTCCGTGCTTATTTTTGTTTATTCTTTTCTTTGCCTATTTCGGACAAACAAAAAGGGGGAGAATAAATTATGAATTATTAGGAATTCTAGGGGATATTTGAGATTTTACTTAATTTGACTTATGCTATCTCATTTCAAACTCGATATGTCACAAATGTATTTACTTTGTTTATTGTGATGATCATTTGGAAAGCACACAAAAGAAATGGAAGGAAAACAAAGAGATGTGATTTGAAGAAATTTCAAAGTTAAAGATTTTCGAAGAATTTGAAGACTTGCATTTTTAGTACCTTTTCTCTTTGGGGTTGCATGGGAGGGTAGTAGATTTTTATAGGATTTTTGTTTTGATAATTCGAATATTTTTATTTTTTACCAGCATAGACATAGGGGGAGATTTGTAAGGACATAATTTCTATTGTTCGCAGTTTACATAGAATATGTCGTACAACGCTACAACTATTGAGGGAAGCTCAAGTCCATACATTCATGAAGACAGATCTGAATTTCAAGTATCTTCAACATTTGCGCGACATGAGGTATAGTTTCGTATAGAATGTGTTTAAGTTTCGTAAATATTTTACTTTAATATTGGCATACTTTTCGAAACTATTTTTAAACAAAATGAGGCTTTTTTTAAGTGAAAATAATTTTTCAAGACCTGTGGGCGAGCTTAAAGGGATTTTTGAAGCTTATTTGCTTCTAATGACAAAAATGTCGTTCGAAGGGTCGTTCCAAGGGTTGTTTCTTATTTGCTTCAAATGAACCTGTAGCGTTTTATTATTTTATAGGTCGATTGTAAGGTCTATTGAAGTTGCTTCTAACGTCATTTAATGTCATTCAAATGACTTAGAGATGTCGTTCGAACGACCTCCACTTCCTCGAGATTTTTATTCAGCTATAAATACCTGATTTGAAGACCTTTTTCATTAAGACTTTTGATACACGAAAATTTCTTTTTAGCATACCTTTAGTCTTCATCTTTAAGGTTAAACACCTTGTTTTTGATTCACCAAAACATCTCAATTCTTTTGTGAATCATTTGTGGTACCCAAATCACTTCTTGAAAGTTTATCTTTGTGGAGCGCCCTCTCTACTGCTAAATTGGTGGTTCTTGCGGAAGCTTCTTGCTGACAACTACAGTCATTGGGGATAATTTAGGGTGTTCACTGCTGAGGGACCAGTGCGGCCATTGAGGTTCTCGAGGGGATATTTTCTGGATACTAGGTTGCGGTTTATGTGGTTTGCTGCGATAAATTCAATGCAGATTTTATTGTATTTGTAAGTTGTGATTTACATTATATAGTGAAATTAAGGTCTTACCTGAAAGGGATTTTTTCTTGAACCTTGAGATTTGTGATTATTTGAATTTTGCATTTGATTTATATCACATAGATGCATAATTAGGGTTTAATTTATTTGGATCAAAGCTTGACTCTAATAAAATAAGTTTAAAATTTGAAAATTTGAAAATTAAATTGATAATAGATATTGCAACATTCTCAGTTGGCACTTAGAGAAGTGGGGCCTTTTCTAAGTATTGAGATGATAGATACAGTGTTGTATAGGCTCGACTTATTAGAGCATTTTTAATAGGTTCACGATGTGTTTTGTGTGTTGCCATCAGGGTGAAACCCTAAAAATGATGTCGTATATCGGTATAAAATGACTTGAACAGACGCGTCGCTAGTCTTACGCCATAGTGAGTCAGCCTTCAGTGAAGATGGCACCGTTAGCGAGTGTATAATGGAGGCACCACAATGTTACCATGAGTTGATTTTGGGTACGTGAGGATGCCGTGCATGTAAGTATCCAAAGTTCCTTGTACCATGTATATCCGAATTTCGGGGACAAAATTCCATTATAAGGGGAGAAGTTTATAACATCCCATATTTTTTAGCATATTTTAAATTACACGTGTGCTCGTAATTTAATTAATATGAGAAATAAAGTGAATTGAATAAATGTTAATAAGCGAATATTAGATTAATATTTATGTCTTATTATATTTACTTGTGTGATAAGTAAATGCATATGTGTTATCTTACATTACGTCGTAAGTGAGTAAAATTGACGGGTTGATGGTAACTCATTCTTCGTGCATGTGGGGTGATGTTGGGAATTAGGTGGGAAATTGATTTGAGGTGATTCTAATGGTGATTTTGAGTGCACAGATGATCCAAAATGGGTCGATACAGTCAAAATTAAGTATTCAAGGGGTGGCAATCGGGGTTTGAGAGCTTTTTAGACTAATTAGGGCTCGCATAGGGGCGTTCAGGTCATTTTACACTTTGGTCATAACCTAATTTCGGCATTAATGTTTTAAAAAGGGAAGGTGAATTGGAAGGGGCAGCCATTACATCATCCCAAGAGACAAAATTGAGATAGAAGTGATTGGCGAAGGGAGAAACCAAGAAGCATCCGAGAAAGGCAATTTGGGAAGGATTAGAACGACTCCAAGCAAGTATTCTCATGCAAGAAGAATCATAAAGAAAGAATTCAGATTCTCCAATAATCTAAGCAAGTGTTCAAACTGGCTTTGAAACTTTATTAGTGTTTTAATTCATATTAGAGTTAGTGTAACAATAAGAATTTTTGGGTGGGATTCATGTGTAAAAATGGGATTTGGGGGAATAAAATTATAGAAGAATAATTGATTTATGATAGCATGTAGAATCTAAATTTTTTTCATGTAGACAAGTGTGACCTTAAATTATTAGTATAAGATTTGATTGAAGATTGACGTCAAATTAAGAACGTGCATAGTTCTTGATTAACGATGTTGAATACCAGGAATTTAGATTGTTATTGGGTGAATTCAAATGTGAAAATGAGCAAAATCTTGTCTAGAATTGGTAGAAAGTATAAATTATGGGTTAGATTGATGATGGGTATTGTTTGAGTTAATGGGGAGATGATGAATCCCGTATAGGTTGAGTAGTCCACTAACCAAAATCGAATCGATTCGCCCTTGAGGGCCGAATCAATTCGGGAGGGAATCAGTCTGGGCCAGGAGAATTTATTTGAAACTACTGTTTGGACCATCTTTGTCGATTTTTGGTTTTTAATAGGACCGTTTAGAGTTCGGATTGATTTAGGATATCCGTAAATGAGATTAGTACTTCTATATAATATTTAGGGATATTATTTTATCTTGGGTTTGTCGGGAATTAATGAAGAGGTATAGAAATATGAGTATTTAGGATGAACAACACTCAAAAATTTATTTAACGAAATCGGGTTGGAATTTCGTATAGAATTGGGATACGGGCTGGAGTAGAATAGCTTAGTGTCTAAAATAATAATGATTTTTTGTGAATTAAGTATAAGTAAGTGACTACTTATGTATCCGGGAGTTGAGGTTAGACTCGCGAATTTATGGGTTGCTGTTACGAGTGACATATGCACGTTTAGCTCGTTATATATATATGAAACATACCTACTCTATAGATTCTATCGTTGGAGGTTGTGGTTAGTGGACAACCCACCCTGGCATTGACCAACTGGTGTTGGTTCCCCAGGTCATAGGTCTATCGCACGACCATTGTATGTGAGTTTAGATTCTAGTGGGGTAATGTGGTATGGTTGTGACCCACGGATGTATGGCTATGGCCTCCTCCGATTATGCAGTTACGATTTACGTTCGATGGAGAGATTCCGATCTGGCGACCTAGGGGTGGTACGTGATATACCTAGAGCCTGATAGCATGCTAGAGAATGCATCTGCGAGGTAAAGCTCTGGGTATGCAGTTATACATTCATAGAGAGTGATATATATATATGTATTTTTATGATATGTGACACGAATATACGTATAAGCGTGATAAATATATATGGGTGAATAATATGAATGTGCAAACATTGACTTAATAATTAGTGCAAAGTTATGTGAACCGAAATGATATAATTATAATTGATAATTGTAATGATTAAACAGATGCGAAAACTAAATGAGAATTTATAATAAAATGAACTATACGTGTGACATAAGATAGCATATGGGACTAAGAATAGTGTTGGTACTAGTTAGGCAGGGTAGCTTAACTACGATGTTTAAAATACATGCGTTATGTGTGCACTATAGATTAGGGACGAGGATTATCTCATGGGAGTGCGACACGAGTTTAAATAAGAACAATTGATTTTCATATTTATTATTGTATTTTAAACACTTGAAAAATATTTTCAAATGGTTTTGGGTTCTGACCTAGGCATATCCACAGAGACGCCGGGCTTGATCATTCCTTCCCGTCAGACGATGCTCCAGCAGCTGCAGATGTTTGTTGGGACTAAGTAGACGCATATATCTTTGGTTTATAGATAGGATTTTAGTCAGTTGTTATTCAGGCATGTCGCGCATTATTAGACGGTGTTTATTTTATTTTAGTCAAATGGATTATTGTATTGAGAGTTTTATCGAGTATTATTCAGTTGCTTTGATTATTGCATATATTTAGTACTTAGTTTATTATCGTGGTGAATGGATAATTATATTATATCACGGTGAGTGGATATTTATTTTACTAGCATGGTTTGTTGTATGAATGGAAGTTTTCATAATCAAGTTAATAAGTTTTAAAAAATTGACACTAGGCTTAATAGGTTATTGGTAATTAATTGGATTTTCAACAATGATGCTAAGAATGAACTAGTCTGAGATTCCTATTTTATTTTAGTAAAGGGTTGGCCACCCATTATTTTAATAGGCGGGGTGTCACATCAGCGCTCAATTACTATCTTATCTCTTATAAATTGATGCAAATTACGAGCATGCCCTCCAAAACCAACGGGTAGAGTAAGTCATTTTTTTAATCTAAAAATTAAAGGTGATTATATTCTCCGAACTCGCTTTCATTAGACGATCAAACATCATTGTTGACCAACATTAAAATCAACTGGAGATCAAATTTCTCCACCCTATTCAAGCCACAAAGCTCTGTGAGAAATTGCGGGGGAATTATATTGTAATACCCTGTAATTTTAATGAATTTTAGTATGAGATTAATTCAAAGTAAAATGGGGATTAATTGGAATTAATTATGGAAAAATAATTGGAATTAATCCGGATTGAATATTACGAGAGAATAAAGTAATATGTCATTGATATTGAATATTACTTAGTGATTAAAAGTAATATATGATTATATGGTCGCGAGTGAATAATACGCGAATTATTGAAATTAAGTCAGGACGCGCGTGTGAGTCGTGTCGGGACTAAATTGAAAGGGCTAAAAGGGAATTTTTTTTAAGTCATTCAAATGGTCATTTCGAGTGTACTGTTGATTTTTAAAGGGTCTAAATAGGCAGAAAAGTCTACCCGAAGGTTTGATTTAGGTCTCGGGTCACTTGGGAACCAAAAGGACAAGCTAGAGGGGTATTTTGGTTATTTTAATTGGAAGGAAATAGTAACCACGAAAATTGGGTTTTATTATATAAGTGAGGAGATTAGAGATCTTAGGTTCATTCACCCAAAAACAAAGGAAAAGTATGTGAGGAGAGCGAGAGGTTTTCCAAGGAGAGGAAGAGGTTTTGAGAGCAAACTAAGGGACAACCACCTTGTACCACCACCGAAAAAATGACCGGAAAAGAGGAGGGGACTTCCTACACTTATCTTCTCCAAAGGATCAGACCTACACCTTAAAGCAAGTGTAATTCTAGTTCCAATTAGTGAATATATTATCTATGTTATAATAGGATTAATATTTACCCATGAGAATTGTGAAACTGGGCATGAAATGATGAGTAAATAAATTAATGTGATAGGTATTGCATGTAGTTGAGAAATCCACATTTTGAGGTTATCTGATTGAGGATTTGAATTGTAAATCACAAAATTATATTTTGGGTTTTATGAAGAACATCAATGGTGAATATAAAATTTTGAGAATTATATTGATTTAGATATAAACCCTTCTTGTAAGTAAGGAATTTCATGTTTTCTATGTGTTATAATCACCCATAAACATGTATAAATGATGTTGTTATAATTGGGATTCGTTAGAATATATTCAATGTGAGTTTAGGTGTATGAAAATGGAGAAAAATGCAGAAAATTGAGGTTGAGGCTGAACTAGTGAAAACGTCGAACGAACTGAGATGTCTTTTGAAGTCGTTCGAACGAGACGTGTTGTCGTTCGAACGAGATTCTATCTCATTTAAACGAGAATTTGGGACTTTTAATGAGATTCCAAAAATCATGTTTTAGCCCAGAAAAGTTTGGAGATTTTTATTTTCGCCCATAAAAGGTTCTGAATAATTTTGGTACATTAACAAAGAGTTAGAGACTTGGGTTAATGTTGGGAAATTAAATATTGAATTAAGAAAGGAATTATGTGAGTGATAACTACACAATAAAATAAAATAATGAGATTAAATCGTAATTATCAAGTACGGGTAGTATTCGAGAAATACAATGGGTACTTGGGGTAGGATGAATTCCTAATGTGAGAAATATGTCGAGTGTGTACCTATTATTATATAGGTTAAGTGTATACCTATTGTTTGATGATTTATGTGTATGACATACCTAGCTTACTTGAAATCGACGGGAGGTTTGCGCATTGAGGGCAGTCATATCCTGATGAGCCTAATGGTGAATTTTTGACTTGTTACCTCAGAACATAGGACTTAGGTCGGATTTCCATTAGTGATAAAAATGGTATTGAACAATCATTTTGGGTACGTAGGTATGTGCGTAGCCCAAAGGTTTAGGAATATATTCGCCTCCAATACTTGTGTTTTGATATTTGTGGTTCGAGGGATATACCGAACCAACAGTCCTTTATATAGTGACGAGATGTACTTGGACTAGATAGCAAAGTAGGCATGCACCGTAGTTGTGTCTCGGGGTGCAATATTGTATATATATATATATATAATAGAGTGAATGTATATATACTTATAATATTATCTATTATGTGAATTAAGCAGACATGAAAGATAGTGAAATCTGAAATTAGTTAAGTTTGAGAACACTTAATTGAACTAATATTCATTTATTTATGCCTTGTGTTGTGAGGAAAATACGTGGGGAAGATAAGGGATATGGATAGATGAAATAGTGTTATAATCTAGTGAACGTGAGAATAATAACTAGAATAACTTAGAGACACATTAGGCGTGCACACTAGATGAGTGGTGAGAATCTCAAGAGAGAGTCCGAGAATCTAACATGTATATAATAATTGCTAATTGTAGCATTTATTCACTTGCTATTTTTTAAAATCTTTTACAATCGGGCTCTAACCCATTTTCTCTTGCATATTCTCTTCCCTCTTGTATATATATTATATCAGGTGTCCAGCCACAGGGGCGCAAAGCATAGAGGATTCGATATTTATTTGCTATGGATACTGTAGAGTTATGGACTTTGCATTAGATGCATCATTCTATTGATTCATGTACTCTGTAGTTATTTTTTATGGAATATTGCCAAAGGACTCATTTCATTTCCATTCTATATCAATCAGTGGTTTTATTTGTGTCGGTGTTGGATACATTCAAATTATTTGGTTTATTGTATTCAGATGTTTGAAACTGGGAAGTTTATTCCAGTTACATTAATTAAGTTATGATGATACTTATTCATTATTCATTGTTATAGGATGGTTTAAATTATAACTTATTAGTATTGTTAAAAAGGAATTTTATTAAAAATTAAAATTAAAATTTTTAACACTAGCTTAATTGATTACTAGGTGGTTAATAAAGAAATACAAAAAAATTCGACAGTGATGCTAAGAATGAGCCAACTGAATAATTCGAGTTAATTGGGTAAAGGATTGGCCACCCGATATTTAATTAAGTGGGTTGTTACATATATAACCTAATCGAAAGAGTTGACATGTGTTCGTCAATCCTAATAAACGATCATATCTTCAAGATAAGAAAGAAAGAGCATCCAATTAGTGGATTCTCGGGCTTTGATCTTCTTAATAATATCGCAAGGCCATAAAGTCCTACACGACTTATTCTCTTTTTATTCTCTATAAATATATCCTAAGCCCGTGGGAAAATAACATCAATCGTTGTTATCAATAATTAGTCAATAAACACCACCGTGGGCACAAACACATTACCGTACTATATATATCTTGTGTTGTATGATCGTGTGATTTTCATTTACTACTTGGCTTTACTGTGTTGAGTTGAAAAACGTAGGATTTTACCACCTATAATTGTTATCAATATTTATCAAATCAGTCGTTTAAACCAATGAAGGTGATACTATAAATAATTAGTGGTGGTTCAAATCTACTTTAGTTGTTTGTGTTTTGACTCGTCTAAACTAACTAATGTGATTTTCTTTCAACGTATTTTGTATAAGTAAAGTTAAGATTCTTAGACCTATTGACAACTCCATACAAAATACAATAGGGACTATCATTTTCGGCTGCTTGTTTCATATCTTAAAAAAATTAGGCATGCCCTTACGTAATAGGGGTCAGGTCAATAATAGATACGATATTGCCCAAATGATTTAAGGTCTCTTCCCGATTTCGAATGTAGACGGGATTCGATCGTGGTGTGTGTGTGTGTGTGTGTGTGTGTGTGTATATATATATATATATATATATATATATATATATACACACACACACTAGCAGATACCCGTGCCTGAAGGCACGACAAAATTTTTCACAGTACGTGATAGTACAAATATAGCACCCTGCCGCGGAATGTATTCTTCTCCAGTTCGCAGGCATCTTAGGTCATACAGGCCGCGGCCAAACCTCACTCAGGGCGCGGCCAGAACTCACTCGACGTGATCCCTTCAGGACCAGATGGCACAGGGTACGGCCCTGTCCATTATAGGCTGCGGCACTCCACCTTATAGTGTGCGGCACACCTCCATCAGCTTACAACACTGCTTGCTTTGCAGGTCGCATCCCTCATCCACAACTTCTGCAGACTTGGTATACGCCACGTGCTTAGGGCATGTGACTCAACACATTTCCTCATAAATAGAGGACCACACCTACAAGGTGGAGACGGATGGATTCCATACCCGCCCGGGGCAGGCACTGCAAAACAGATTCTCTCTACACGACCTCAATACACGACTTGGGGAGGCCACACATCTACATCGCAGCAACCTCTCTGGCACTCCGAAATCCTCAGTACTGCCATGTACTCTCTTTTATTCTCATACTTGTACGCCTCTTTAGGCACGATTATATTGTACAGTGCAACGCATATAATGAGAACGGAGCAACACAGTGGATGTAGGCCTATTTTAAAGGCTGAACCACTCTATATCGTGTCTTCTCTCTATTTACTTTCTTTAATTATTTATTACACACTTTACTCTTGACTTGCTGGTATGAGAACGCCTTGTGGCCGATTTCTCGTATCATCAGTTTGGCGCCGTCTGTGGGAAAACGAGACATTTCAATCTTGTTTCTCTACATATATGAGTTCTTAAATACCTTATTCGACCCCTGAGGGTCCTATGGATCATCTTCTCATGGGTTGGTTACTGGTTATTGGGCTCTGCTTTACATTCGCCCCCTTTAACAGATATTTCATATTCCTGGATCTGTCTTTGGATCTTCATTTGATGGCTTTGGATCTATTTTACATACCCCTGTGATATCATTCCATTTAGATAATGCTGAAAGGCATGGTGGACTTTAGTCCCGAAAAGATGGATGATTAGGGAAGGGCTATATTTACTCCCATTTTTGTTGCCATCTGCCTATGATCTAGGGGTTATCATTGAAATTGTGCCGTATTGCGCACCGCAAGGGAATTCTCTCATCAATGGACCCTAATAGGTTTTCTTCGCGTATTGGGGGAGAAAATATCAGTTCCTCGGCTCCTATCTTGGGATCTCTCCACTGCCTAGATAGGGGTGCAGCCTGTAAGTTAAATAGCTTCTCGTGCCGCGACCCCTACTAGTGCGGACCTATTACAACAGCTCAAAACCACCGTGGGAAGGACTCGAGAGGCCTTCGGATCAAACTTGATGAATAACATTAAAGGGCCACGGCAGTGCCCTTATGCGCCATACTAGTCGCGGCCTCGTCAGCATATCATGGAGCAATTCAGATTCCCTTTCCCAATATTCCTGTGATAACTCACTTCTGTTAGTTTTATCTCAGATTCTATATACTTTATAAAGACTAACAAAAGAAGAAATGGAGGAGAATCCAGCCAGAGCACAGAAGTCAAGGATGAGATTGTGAAACTGTACAATCACCTTAATCACCTCTATGACAGCCATGCCTCACTTCAAACCCAGGTCAATTATCTAACTCAGAGGGTGCTAATGCTAGAGGTCGCGGCCTCTCAAAATATAGGCGCGGGGGCGGAGGAAAAAACTCAACCAGCCTTGTCTGCCGCGGCAGTTAAAGAAGCCGCGGAATTAACCAGTAGAAGTCAGAAAAGGAGAACAGAGAAATCAGAGAAGAAATCGGGTGTCTATACTCCGTTGATTTTCCCGGTTGAAGAGATCTTTGAGTTCATCAAAGAGGACAAGCTTCTGAGGTGGCCGGAAAAAGTTGAGAGCTCCACCCCACAAGAGGAACAAAGCTACCTGGTGAAAATTCCATCAGGACCATGGCCATGACACAGGGCAATGCTATGCTCTGAAGGATGAAGTTGAAAGGCTAATTGGGCAAGGGATGCTGCAGCGATTCCTAAAGAATGCATAAAGGACCCAGCCGGACCTGATAGAGGCTGCATGCTACACCTCATCCTTAGTCTTTCTAATTTCAACTATTTCTATTTATGTTTTATGAAGCTCATTAGAGCCTTAATACTCAAGACTTTATGTTTTGTTAACAAAGTCATTAGCTGAAGCATGCATATATAAATATATGAATTAGCAAATTTTGCCATATCTGATATCTTTCTTGGTTTCATAATCTTCTATCTCATAAAAAGTTTGTCTCAAACAGATTCCAGAGGAATAATGATAAAATTATCTCGAAGGATTATTTTACTTCGGGATGCACTTATGGAGGGATTGCAATCTTAATCAGCTCAAAAGTTCCTCTCACAAGGTGTAACTGTATCTTATCTTCTGATGATCATGTTCGTGAAAGTATCGGAGGATTCAAGGAGCTTCTATTAGCCATGGGGGCTTACAATGCCCGTTCTCATCTTTTGGAAATCATACTTAGCCGCGAGGGCTTACAATGCTCGCTCTTAGCTTTAGAGATGCGTCATCGAGCCGGGAGGTTTATAATATCTATCCAGGGATGGCTTTATATATATCGGTAGCTGTGGGTGGCTTAATAACATAACCCAGGCTGGAGAGGCTTGATAGTGTCTCGCATATCAGTTGTGGGTGGCTTAATAACATAACCCAGGCTGGAGAGGCTTGATAGTGTCTCGCGTATCAGCTGTGGGTGGCTTAATAATATAACCCAGCCTGGAGAGGCTTGATAGTGTCTCGCATATTAGGGCTTGGTAACATGACCCAGCCCGAGAAGACTTGGAAATACCGACGTATGTCTACAGAGGCACATTGTTCAGATGAACCCGAAATGTGTCGCATCCCATCGATACGGTTGCAGAGCTCCAGGAACCATTCATTTATGAAAGTGCTTAGGCACTAACATCTTGAAGCATGAAAAAACTACAACTTCCACATCGTCAAATGCCACGGTGGAGGAGAATCAATTGTACAAAGTCTAAGAAAAGGCTTTCTCTACATGTTCCTTGTTGGTTATGGAATGATAAAAGATAAACGGTTCAGACAACCAGGTGCAATGAAAGCAGTTGGGGATCCATGCAATCAGCAAGCCCCAGCCTTGAAATCATTTCCTCGGCAATCAAGTAAAGACGTTTAAATGACGCGTCATAATAAAGGTCCGCGGCTTGCACGCAGCTGCCTTGTGACGTAGCAGTTGATGTCCTGCGGGAGTAAAATCTCACCATTTATGTGGGCGCGGACATTGACAAATAATCATACTATGAAGAAATGAATCTCTGTCCATGGACTTAAAATGTTATGTCTATCGGGGCACGGATGCATTTTTAAAAATGAGGCAGTTACGTACAACCATTCATTATAGCAAGTAATGTAAAACAAGCAATGTAAAAGAGCAAGTAATATCAAGCAGTCAATCGTAGTGGTAAAAATATGGCCGCAGCCTTGGTATTAATAGCCAAAGATTACAGAATGAAGGCCGCAGCCACATCAGAAGTTAAGATTACAAAAAGAAGGGACGCAACCCTATATTAATGACGCAACAGAAATTAAGTTCAAGAGGCTGTGTCATCATCATCATCAGCCTCTTCTCCGTTCGTGGCAGTTTCTGTCTCTCCGTCTACTACCGCTGCTTCTGCCTCAACTCTCAGCCTTGATCTTTCTTTCGCTGCTGCCTTAAGTTCAGCGATGCACTCTTGATGTTCGGCATCGCTTAACTTCCAGGCAAGAACTTCCTCCTTGGCCTCAGGGAACCTCTTAATAAATCTTTATCGCAGCTCCTGGTTGCCGTGGAGGTATGCCCTGTTGTTGATAAGGAAAAAGTCCTTGGAGCCTTTGAGTGACTCCACGGCATGATCTATGGCTAGATGGAGGGAGTCGCCATGATTAACCTCTAACCTTTTTATTGCCGCGGCATGATCTTCGTCTTTTTGAGCGGACTTGGCTTCCAACTCTTCATATTTCTACTGGAGTAGGGCGAGCCTGGTATTTGAAATCTCCGCGACATGGGCGGATTCGGCAATCTGGGCCTGGGAGGATTTCAGGGATTCCGCGGCTTGCTTAAAAATCTCCTCCGCTTCCTCCCTCGCCTTGATTGCTTTCTCAAGGTCCATGTGGGCTGCCTGAAGAGCCGCGGCAGCAGACTTCTTGCCAGCCTCAAAAGAAGAAGTCCGTGCAGCGTGTAAGTCTGCGGCATGAGTACTTTTCTCGGCCTCCTTCAGTCTATACAAGGCCTCGTACTTCCTCTTCTGGACCACCATCACATCCGCGGCCTGAAATAAAAGACGTTAGAAAAAATATGGAAAAATAAAAGATGTAAAAGTTAAAGAATGACAACTGGTATGTACCCTCAGAAGGCTATGGAGGCCACAGTCCTCCAGATCGTCATGATCTTCTCCCACGAACCTATTAAGGTCTGCGGCATCCAAGGCTCTTTTCATTCTCCGCGTAGCTTTTGCGGTAGTGTCCCAAGAAGAATTGGGTTCAGGCTGCCTTAATTGGGGCCTTGATCTACCATCAGGCCCAGACTCTCCGCGGAATTGAGGAGGTGGCAAGTTCGCGTTAACCGCCACAACAGTTGGCGGCGGAGGAGAGGATGATTGAAGGGGCACATTGGTTTACATCAAGCCCACAGCTCCAGGTTTTCCCCTATGTCATCATCAAAATGGTCATATGGAAGGTTCTCATCATTAACCATTTGATCCACGGCAGGTGTTGTAGTTTTTTCGGCAGAAGCCACACAAAGGCATCATTATTTTCTTTGGAAGGGGCCGCGACAGGTCCCTTGGCCTTGGACCTCTTTCTCTTTCTGCTCCGCGCAGTATTATTTAGGACGACTGCGTCCTCATCCATCTCCGCTAGCTGCGCCGCTAGCAGTTCCCTGTCAACTTCTTCACCTGAAAAGGAATAGCATGAATTCAAGAGAATAAATGACTGCAGAGCAAAAATTATGGCGCAGTTAATTACCTTCCGCGCCCATTTGTTGAGGAATGGACTTGTTTGGGAAGAACCCTACTTCAAATATGGTTACTGACGTTACAAGTGTGCTAAACTTCTTATGTTCAGCAGGGATTTCCGCGGCCTCAGCTACTCCCTTTTCCTGCCGCTTGTTTAAATGCAGATTGTTAAGGGCTGCAGAAAGAAACGACAATTCAAAGGTTAGTGGAAGTTGCGCATATTTGTGAAATGAAAGGACGCGGCTACAGTCTTACTACCTAATTTTGAGGGAGGCCCCCACTGCCGTGGCATTACATATGTTATTTCCCTCTCGTTCTCATCGGGGTGCATCTCCCAGCCTCCACCCGAGATGTAGAAATATTTCCCCTTCCATTTCTTCGCACTGGTCGGTCTCCCAGTGTAAAGGGTCTCGTCCCTACCGCGGCTTGAGAGGTAGTAGTAGCCCGCGAACTTCACTGAGTTCTCCTTTGGGCGGTAGAAGTTTAAGAACTCTGAGGGAGTGATGTCCTTTTTGAACAAATTCTCCCAAAGGACAACTGCGGCGAGAATGGCTCTCCAGCCATTAGGGTCCAACTGTGCTGGGGCCAGGTTCATTGCCTGAAAAAGGCGGCGGATAGGAACTGGAACAGGCAGCCGCAGCCCATAAATGAAGGCGTGCATAGGGAAGAAAATTCCATCATCGGATAGAACCGTGCATGGTCTTTGGTTTGCGGCAGGGGCTGAGCACGTCAAATTTTCTGGAAATTCGAAGGCCTCAGCCACTTGCTTAACCCAATCTTGGGTCATCAAGCCGTGGATATCAAGCGTGGCCAAGGGTCTCTCAGCCCTCCCAGATATACCTCCTGGGTTATTTCTAACAGCCGCGGCACTGTCTCCTACGCCCATTGGATGAGTACTTGAGTTGGCTTCCTCTTCCATCGGTGGAGATTAAAAATCCTTCCCAGATGCAGAGTCCGCGGAGTCTGGTCGAGTATCACACAATTTGGGCAATCTTTTAGTTTGCAAGGCCCTATTGATCCCAGAGGGTGCACGAAAGTAAGCTCGGGGGGACAGGTCCCAAAATGCTTTGCCCAAAAGCCTCTCAGGAACTCGTCTGGGTCAAAGCTCATATGGCTGCAGCAGTACCTGAAAAGCAAAGTTCGTAGTTAGGAGCCGTAGCCAATATGGTTTGGAAAAGACTTCAAGAAGCCGCAGAAGGGTATTTTTAAGTATTAAAAATGTCTTTGAAATTATTTCCCTAACACAGTTATTAATGGGCAAACTCTATTACTTATGGGATCGTACTGTCCCAACTAGCCGCGGCCACCTCCATATCAGCAGAGGAACATAGGCTACCGCGGTAATAAGATAGAATTTCTTTAAGTCATTCCTAGCCATGGCCATTCCTAAATTTTTAGAGTCAATTCGATGTGATCTAGTAGCAATTACAGTTGTTTAACATGGATGTGTCTTGGGTTCATAGAAGTTTGAAGGCTGTTCGAGACTACAAGGGTGGTGATTTGATGCCACAGATGATAATTTGAGGGACCACGGCCATTTGGCATGGTATGACGCAAAAGGACCATACCAGTTCACGAGAATGGATATTGAAATCCTATCATGCCGCGGAATCTATCCTAAACAGTTGGTTATCTAAATTCTAATCATTTTTTGGATCAAACTCACAGAATACGAAGAGTTCGATTATGAACACCAAGAATAGTTATATGTATTACATATGTAGCATATGTGAGAAAGGGCAAAACGTACAA
Organism: Sambucus nigra; assembly: GCA_949130495.1. Classification (NCBI taxonomy): domain Eukaryota; kingdom Viridiplantae; phylum Streptophyta; class Magnoliopsida; order Dipsacales; family Adoxaceae; genus Sambucus; species Sambucus nigra. The sequence continues at coordinate 79,613,229 of OX422223.1, forward strand.
ACAAAACCCTAGATTTCTAGGAAATGAACCAGAAAAAGCGAAATCATATCAAAAGGGAAGAAAACTGTAAATTTCAAAGGCTTTTACGAAAGTATGGTGGTTGAAAAATCACCTGGAAATGGAGAAGCTTGCAATGATCACCTTCAGACCACCTTGAACCGCCGCACACCGCCTCGGAAGGTTGACGGAATATGCAAGAGAGAAAGTGCAGAGTTTCGCTCTCGATGTGCTCTCAAAAGTTTTGTAAACGTAATGAAGTCCACGGTCGGAAACAATTTATATAAGGGAGCGCGGAAGACGAATCGTCGCTTTGGAAGCATAGCGGCACCTAGGCTACTGAGTCACAGTCCCAATTGATCTCCCTTGGCACTACGGCTTGGGGGCTTATTGATAGTACAAATATAGCAGCCTTCCGCGGAATGTATTCTTTTCCAGTTCGCAGGCATCTTAGGTCATACAGGCCGCGGCCAAACCTCACTCAGGGCGCGGCCAGAACTCACTCGGTGTGATCCCTTTCGGACCAGATGGCACAGGGTGCGGCCCTGTCCATTATAGGCTGCGACACTCCACCTTATGGTGTGCGACACACCTCCATCAGCTTACAACACTGCTTGCTTTGCAGGTCGCACCCCCCTCATCCACAACTACTGCAGACTTGGTATACGCCAAGTGCTCAGGGCATGTGACTCAACACATTTCCTCATAAATAGAGGACCACACCTAGAAGGTGGAGACGGATGGATTCTATACCCGCCCGGGGCAGGCTCTGGAAAATAGATTCTCTCTACACGACCTCAATACACGACTTGGGGAGGCCACACATCTACATCGCAGCCACCTCTTCGGCACTCCGGAATCCTCAGTACTGCCATGTACTCTCTTTTATTCTCATACTTATACGCCTCTTTAGGCACGATTATATTGTATAATGCAACGCATATAATGAGAACGAATCAACACAGTGGATGTAGGCCTATTTTAAAGGCTGAACCACTCTATATCGTGTCTTCTCTCTATTTACTTGCTTTACTTGTTTATTACACACTTTACTCTTGACTTGCTGGTATGAGAACGCCTTGTGGCCGATTTCTCGTATCATTAGTACGTAATCGCGAAACGATGTAAATTTCGAAAGTACATAATCGCAAAACATAAAAAATGTCGTTCCCAACAAAACATCTATATATCATTCCACAATATATATATAAGTGCATAATTGTTACATGTAACTTAACTCCTTTACACCATACATTCAATTGTGTGGTACTTAATATAATTGTTAACACATATTATTTACTGTTACATGATTACATCGCATAAAAAACATTATTTTTAATACCATTATTATTTTACCATGGTATTTTATATTGAGAAAAGTAACTTCCATTGCCAACAATGTATATTTTTTTAAGTGACTTCATCTAGTATATTTTTTTATAATATTATTATTTATGATGGGAATATCCTAGAAGAGCACATGTTCTTAAATAACTCTACACATGATTCATATACTAAAAGATCACATGTTATTCAACAATATCAATTATATATGTATATCAAGGGAAAAGGTTATATTCTACCAATCAACACCTCAAATATATGTATACATAATTCTCATTTGGGGTATACACTTTAAATTGTAACAACATATTTTTCTCCATAAGAATCTGCCACCATATACAAAGGTCCCTTTTTAAGACTGTGATTCCTATTAAGAATTTATATAATGCCCGTGCCATAAGGCACGGTTCAAACTTTGCAAAAAATATAACATGGTCAATCATTATTAGAAACCTTACCAATAAAATGTTGATAAAATAATACTAACACAACAATGAATTTTCAATCTAATAAAAAACATTTGTTATTTTCCATTATTTCGATGCTGGCACCACATTCCATGCGTTCTACCTTAAACCTGACGCAACGAATTTGTTCATAGATCCACCCTGCAGCATTCAACTTTGCGTCCATCCTTGCAGCCGCAACTCCATGCCACATAATGATTCATTGACATTAAAAATCCTATCAATAAAAAATAAACCCCGAACATGAGCATTTTCCTAAGTAAACTAATGACTCATAACAAAAGTAGTTCAACAAAATTACCATAAAGTTGTCGTCATACCCATGTTGACCACTGATATCATGCCTTTCTTTCAAAGTATCCAATGGTTTGCATTCAAAATCTGCATTAACTAATATGAATATAGAGAGAGCAAAGAAAATGACAATATGTCCTCTCCTCTTCGACTGCTAAGCTATTGCTTCTTTTTTAAACTGAAATTGAAAACCAAATCATTTAACCTGTGAATAGTGTTTATGAATAAAAGATTTTGGAAGTGTAGAAAAAAATGCTAGAAGGACTGTATGAAAATCAAAAATAAAAATCACTAAGGTATTGATCCTCCACCCAACCCACCATCTTAATCACCCCTTCTGTCAACTACAAAGGTAATTGTAAATCAAAAATAAAAATCTTAGATTACTCAACCTCCCATGTAACATATTCAGAAATCCATGAGTTTATACTTTGAAATCAAGATACATAAACCATGAGGTCCTACTAACGAAATTAAAAAAAATCAGTATCAACATCAAACAATAAAAAAAACAATAATAAAATAATGGGTTAAATACTAATTGAATACACTCAAAACTTCTAATTCATTTATTAACATCACATAAAAAGTCTATCTCACACAGAAAGAAAAAAATATTATCTCTCAATTCAGCACAACAAAAGAAAAAAAAATGAGATACCATTATGTGATGAATGAAAACAAAAGAAAATAGGAAAAGTAGATTCTTAACCCTTATTGTGGCCACCATCTCTATGAAATGAAACTTACAAGTCTTCTTGCATCCTTTAGCAGTCCTAATCATTACAAACCCAAACTTAGAACCAAAAACTCCAAAATAAAAATAAAACTCTAGATTTGTAACCTCAAACCCCCATTTTGAAGCTCGCACACATATAATGAAAAGAGCACAAAAGCAGAAAAAGTACATATATGTATAAAGAAAATCATTCGTAACCTTATTAATTAACCTTAAGCACTGAAATGAAAGGTTTCAGTAAATATAAAACACTAATTACTTTAATTAAATTGAAAGAAAAAAAATGAAAAGCCAAGTATCATTATCCCTTATTTTTTAGAGCCGAGAGAAATGAACCCCACGTAAAAGAAAAAGATAGTGATCAGCAATGAAAAAATTGAAGATGTGGGAATACGACAATAAATATTGCACCCTAATTTTTCAAAGTGGAGAGAGGGAAAGGAACCGTTGGGGTTGCGTCCGAAATGAAATGGGTTTCAAACTAAAGTGAAATGGGAATATTGTGGGACTAAACCAGCACACAGAGGAACCCATTGACCCTCATATAGAGGAGAACATAGAAAAATGTCTTATGGTCAAGATAACCTAAGGAACAAAACATCTGAAAACCCATGTTGGTATTTCTGCAAAACCCATAACATTTAAAAAAAATCAAAATTTCACCAATTATTTCAGTATGGCTATCTATATAAATGTTGTACAAACCTGGATTTGAAGAATGATAGGAGTACCATAGTGCACATCGTGAGAGACCCATGGTTGGGTTAAAGATTTGAGCTTTGGGGTAACATTTAAGGTTGAAGAAATTACAATCCATGATAAAAACTCGCACAAAAACACAATTTGCCATGCGGGTAGTAAAAACCCAAGTTAGTATCTTCAAACAAAACATCAAATTCGTGAAAATCCAAGTTAGAACCTGCAAAACAAAAAACATACAAAACCTAAATTTGTGAGAAACTCAAAGACCAAAAATGAATTAGATCCACAAATGTAAACAAAACAATTATAAGTCTAATTTCCCGCACCCATTTTCAAAATCAAAAGAAAATCCTTAAATTAGAAAACATACCCAACTCCAATAGATAAAAAAACACCAACAGTTTGAACCCACGCCTAATCTAAGTCGAGATCTTAAACCAAACATAATATAAAAAATAAAAACATAATTTCAAAAATATAAAGATGAAACCGAGTTACGAAAATACATGGATCTCCGAAGAACTTTCACCAGAGAAGAGGAGGTTTTGTACGTGGCTTACTTTTGTTATGAACTGAACATCGTAGGTGGTTTGATTGATGAAGACTGTTTGTCCGTTGTAGTTAAGGGAGTTCCAGAGAGGGTTTCGATTGGGGAGTTCCAGTAGAGGAATTTGTGCCGTTCATTTTGGATTTCGGTTGGGGAGTTTGTGTCAAATCGGAAGAATTAGACTCGTGGGTGGGTGGCCATTATGAGGGTTTTAAGGGATGCTCTTCTTTGTCTATGTACATAGACCAAGATGAATGAAATAAGATGGGAGAGAGAGAGACCACAGAGAGAGAGAGAGAGAGATGAGAATAGTTGGGAAAATGAATTTGTGGATGAAAATTTACCGAGGGTTTTTTAGGCGGGATAATGAAAATGGGATAGTTAATCTGGACCATTTATTTCTTTTAGAGAATCCTGACCCTTATTGTGCTTAGATAGAATTGGAATTCAAAAATCATGCTCCTCTATTATATGGATATGGATATATTAACGTTTATCACACTTTTACTTAACATGATTATTTCTACCAATCATTCATGTTTGGTAAGTATGTAATCACATAGGCCCAACAACTTTTTTGCCACAAATAAATACCATTAGAAAAAAAAAATGGCTCCAATTGACCGCATTACAAATTTGATATTAAATATTTTCTACCTATGAAAATTGGACCTAATGAGAAAAAAAGTGTTATAAGGGGAATAATTAAGGAATGTCTTATATGTAAACCAAATCTGTTTTTAGAGCTTCTTTTAAAGATCCATATCTTTGCCACACTCATTTGTCAAACACATTCTTTCATAATTATTCAACACTCTGCCACATAACACGATGTGACACCCCGTAATATTTAATAATAGATTGATCAGGGCTAAACTAAATAATACTGGAGTCTGAACAATTAAGTACCATTCTAAGCATGCATATGAACTAAAATATATAAAAATAAAGGAACACTAAATATAAAAAAAGTAAAATATCCGTCAATTATGATACCATAATACATGCCTAGAAAATTTATATAGCCAACTATAATACAAGCCAACTTCCGAAACATGAAATATATAAGTACTATGTATGTCACTTCATGCTAAACTAAAAATAGAAAAAATGATGATAGAAGATGATGCGCAGTACAGGGACAACTACATCTTAATGAGTATCATTAACAAAGAGGATGAGCGACAACAATGAGATCTATTAAGGCCGCGGCACGAGTGGCCTTGATTTTTAAACGTTAAATCCATAATGTTAATAGCAAGTCCAAAGAGAATAAATTTATAACCAAAATTGAAATAAATCACAACTATAAATATACCTCTCGCATCTTGAATGTCTTTTAGATTTATCCTTCACAAATGATTTAAATTCTTAATCCCAGGTGAATCCCATAATTAAATTTTATCCTTCACAAATGATTACAACTATTGGATTAATCATATTTACATGCTAAACAATTCGGAGTGTATAAAATAAATAAGATAGTCATAAAGTTTGTAAGCTTGAATTATAACATGTACCATAGAATTAGGCTCTCACTTAAGTTAGTCCCTATTTATCTCGGGGATCACTTGAGCGTACGAAGTATAATCTTAGGTCGTCCCAAACATAAAGCCTTAACAGGAGAAATGGACAAATCACCACGCCTACCCATCACTCATATAGTCTACTATACCTAAGTTTATATGATGAAATCTCCCTATCAATCCATCCGGATATGGGTACCTAGACGTGTGATCCATGGGTATATGACCAAGTCTTACTCGTCTATTGATCGAGGCGGCATATCGATCCACATTGTACATTTCCCAATAAAGGAATCCCCCTTGGTATGATATTCATGAGTACACACATGATATGAATTTTACACATGTGACGTGGTAAAAGAGATTTTCATTAACCATGAAAATCTAATCAAAATTTTGGAATTACTCACTTTATTATTTTTATAAAGTTGGGTAAATAATTAATTGATCACATATTGTAAACCTATGAACCACCCTAATAATATGCTTTATTAGAGTTAATTAAATCTAAAGGCAAACCTAAATTAGCCTCTAGATCCAATCCAATAACCCAAAACCAATATTACCGAATACACGCCCCAATACCTTATTTTAAGTTAAAAACAAAATGTTACCAACTCTCATAAATCATCAACCTTATGAACAATATTACTAAATGTTGCACATACAAAATATTATCCAATTAAAGTTAAATATCACTTAAATCATAATTAATTTGTTTGGTGTAACACGACATTATATTTTAGTACTTCATACTCATCGGGACCTAACACCGAGGGGATAATCCAAACAAGAAAACCCTCAATATCAAATTCCAGACCAATTTATAGTCTCCCATTTTACGTAGTTACATTCAAAAGATTTATTAATGTTTTAGCATGTCTTAGTTTCCAATTTATTCATATTATACCTATATGTATAATTACATATATAGAGACTTAACACATCATGAGCACACAAATAATATTGATATTTGTATATAAAAATGTAGAGTATTACACATGACTCGTCTAATGGTAAACTTATTAAACCTTCTCTTTAATTTTGTACTTGTTAAATCTCAAGCCACCATCTCACATAAAATCAATTGGTGTTATGGAGGCAAAACTTTTAATCTTTTACAGGTTCATTCAACATCATTCTTCTCGTGCAATGACATATGTTATACTCTCATTCCATCATAATCCCCGAATAAATGATACTGATAAGAGTCAAACACATGACCATTATCTCAAGACACCATCTAACCTAAAACCAATTGGTGTTAAGGAGGGATATTTTTCAGCCTCTTACGGGTTCACTCAATATCATTATTCTGAGGTAAGGCATTTGTTGTACTCTCACTCTAATAATACGTATATGAATAATACACTAAGTACAGTTATCTACTTAATGAAATTTGATATAGTCTTATCGTAAACCGATTTGTGTCGATGATCAAACCTATATAGTGAAAATTATCACGTTTAGGTATTTATTGATCTGAAAGTTTCTCCACATCCCCAATTTTTCTCTTTTTATTATTACATTATTACTTCATATAGTTCGCTTTCATAATACTTATCTTAGACATTCTTTCTTATGGCTTTGATCTCCACATTTTGAATCTAACATTAATTCCTACATTAGCATTGAAAATATTTTTTAATGAAGTGGGGTAATGACACTTTTTAGAAATACCGTGAAAGGACCATTCGATTCAAGTATTTTAAGATGAAAGACCTTTATCCTTCTTCGTCTTGTGGTTGACCATCCTCTGTACACCTTATTGTGATTATCGATCATTAACGGGAAACTTTATTACCGAGCATACCCTCGACCACATTATAGGAACAAGGTAATACTATGAAACTCAATGTTCCTCTTAGCCTTGATCAAGCACTCCTCGTCCCTTTTTAGGGCTCCCAAATTCTCACTGGGGTACATATATGGTTTCTCCTCACTACCAATCTCATGGCACCATGCCTACAAGATAATCTTCCTTTTAGTATTTGCTTTATAAGAAATGAAGGGGCTTCAACAATGGACCCCTATGTGTTGCACTTATTGTCTTATATACACCAAAGGATCCTCGTCATCACCTCCAGAATCACAATTATACATTGCACATATGATCATTCAGTTAACGACTGTAAATTCTTCAACCTGAGATGAAGATGATGGAATTTATGGGTTTTAAACGGTTTATAAAATATTATTTTAGTCAATTTTAGGGTCAAGTGGGACCCACCCGAATCTCGAGAAATTTCAAAATTATAACGTGTTCCCCTTCGTGAGGAGTATAACGTGGTATATTTAAATGTGTAAAATCGTAAATTATTGAATTAAAAATTATAGCTCAAAGTACCCACTTGGAACGTGGAATTTGGTTGAAGTGTTATGTTAAAACTCTTGTCTCACATAGATAAAATATGAAAAATGGGTATATATATTATAACCTATTTTGGCATTTGGGGTTGGTGGCCTTGGGGTATCCTAAATCTCTGAAGGAGGGAGGACTTACATGGGCTTGGATTGACTTCTAAGTCCATATGCGCGTACCACTGTCGCCCACCCGATTAGACTCGGTTCGATCCAGTCCGGCTCGACTAGGCCCGTTCATGGTCGTGGGTCATGGGTCGTGGGATTTGGCCTTTGACGTGGCCAAAGAATTAACTTTTTTGGCCAAGTTTTATTTGGCCTTTTATTATTTGTTGAGTTAAATTTTTAGTTGGTGCATATTTTTATTTTCTGGCCTAATTTTAATTTTAGTTTTTTAACGGCTTGTTAATTCCGTTTTTTAAAATTTTTGTTCCCAATTTTTATGACAGTTTTACTATTTTTAACCACCATTTATTTTTTTATAAATAGGTGGTTTGTGTTTCATTTTTTTGTTATTTTTTCATTCTTTCTTTTGTCTTAAGTGAGTCTCATTTCGTGTCCATAAAAGAGAGTTTTTTCCATTGTTATGGAGTGATGTTATTGCAAGTCATGATTTTGTATCCTGGGAGACGTTTGACGTTGAGTTTGTAGAAGACTAGTGCGGGGAAAATATCGTTATTAATGCAAAAAACTAGACTGGACTAATTAATGGATCATAGATAAATATAAGTAAGAGAGACAAAAGATTTTTAAAGTGGTTCGGCTTAAAGAAGAAGCCTACGTCCACTGTTGTGTATTTCTTTTGGGAATATTGAATTGCCTCTTGTTTCATGTCCCTTGGATGTAGAGTTTACAATGTATTTATAGCCCCCAGGGGGTGTACAAGTTCTGGAATATCCAAGGGTGGAATGTCTTTATCGTAGACATTTACATTTGTACAATCATTTATGTATACAACTATTGGCGTTTTTCTGTCATTGTTGGTTGGTTTTCCTGGTGTTTGTCGGGCTTCAATGACAGGTTGCTCGGAATCCCTCAATAGGTCGACATTTCTTCCTTGTTGACTAGGATCAACCTTATACTATGTTTCACATGTCATTATTCGATTGGTCCTCTAGCAGCATAATTTTTGGTCTCAACAGAAGCCCTCAATGTTTCATGCTTGAAGGTTTTACAAGAGTATGGAACATTTAGCTAAAAAACGTTGCTCAGGAAATAATTTTAGGCTTGGTCGGCTGCCGACTTCCCATCTCTTTTGTAATTATCTCTGGACATATATTGTGCGTGGAATTTTTGTAATTATCCATCACTTTAATGAATCATTTTTGGGCAAATTTATCTTTTCGGCCTTTATCCGTCGCCAGTTCAATTGATGCTGCCTTATAATAATTATTTTTCCAGTTTTCGAGGCAACCTAAAAAGAGCGGGAAAAGCGATGATCTTTTTTTACCTCAAATTTTCTAAGTGTTTTTGGCTATTGCATCTTCAAGCTTTCTTTTTCTCTCTTGTGCGATAGTTTTCTGTCCATCAACTCTTGTTGAATCCTTAATCTATGTAAGAACTCTTTCCCTTTTCTTATATTCTTCATCATGGTTTTCTCTATTGATTCTCTTGATGAATCTATAAATGAATTTTTGATTCCTTCTTGGGTTATTTTGGAACACGCTACTTTGCCTGCTAATTTTTTCTCACTTGCTGAGGGTCACTGGTTTCCCTCCATCTTTATAGCTGAGTGTGGGTTTACCTTTCCTACAAACCCATTTTGTCTTGAGTTTTATTAATATTTTGACATTGTCTTAGCTAGGGTATCCCCCAATACATGGAGGGTTGTAAATGGAGTGTATAGGTTGAATCAAATCCATGGAACCCATCTAGGGATTCCATAAATAATGTTTTGTTACAAGTGGGTGACTAGTGACACCACTTTTTATTTAAAGACTAGGGTTGTAAACAAAGCGTTATTAGTCAATATTCCAAACTCTAATAAGGATTATTTTGAGCATGGAGTTTTTGTAAAAATTTGGCAATACGCCCATTTGACTAGAAATGCTGAAAACCAGGGGCCTAGATGCCTTCCTTTTGGCAATGGGATAGGTTCTTCCACATTTAAATGTCTTACCATGTAGATACTTGTTTAAATGTAATAATAATTGTTGCTCTGTAAATTTTTATTGCAATTGATCAAAAGAGAAGGTGCCCAAAGGAGAGTGAAGTTAACCTCAAGAAGTTGAAATTCATTTGGGGACTTCATCTGAGGATTGGCGAGGAACACATTAGGTCTGCATCCTATTTACTGTAGTACAAGAATACAGTTTCCTCCTTTGTTTCTCATCCCCCAATAGACATTCACTCCCCTGTAATTAACCTTGAACAAGAACCTCTTTCTACGTCCTCGGTTGCTACATCTGCGGTGGTGATCTTGTTATTCATTCCCTTTCTTCCTTGGAGTCAAACTTACCTCTTGCCGCTGCTATGGGAAAAATGAAATTTCCCAACATTTTGGGAGACATACCTGCCAATGCCCCTTCTAAACAAGTTGATGAATGGGTGAAACCAAAGATGAAACAGGGAAGAAACTCCCAGCCAAGAAAAATGAAGAGAGTCCCTTGAAAAGAATAAGGAAAGAGCTTCCTTCTAAGTTAGTGTGACACCCCGCCTAATTAAATATCGGGCGATCACTCCTTTATTAAATTAAAATCAAGGTGAACAGTTGGTTCATTCTTAGCATCACTGTTGTTAAAATACTTTTCGCATTTAAACACCCTAAATAATTAAGCTAAGTGTCAAAACCATATAAAACCTTATTCCCATTTTATTAAATCCGGTTATAAAACCTTTAACCATTTACATTTTTAAGAGTAACACATTAGGAATGAGAATAGAAATGAACATTCAAGAATTTAACCATCAATAAATAGTCCCAATATTTACAACACCAAAGGAAAACTTCCTGACAGTGATAAATCCCGAAATAAAGGTACTGAAAGTAAAAATTACAATCTCTGACAATACCAACTAATTAATAGAAAGAGGGCGACACATGCCCCTGCTGGATAAAACTGAACTAGGAGTAGAATCAAATGGATGAAGTCGTCTAAACAACAGGCCTGCAACTCTCACCTAAGCTGCAGCTCGTTCCTGCCAAAGGACCCTATGCAAGACGCCCCTGTGGCTGGGCACATGTAATATATATATATATATATACAAGAGAGAAAGAGAAAAGGAAACGGGTCAGAGCCCGATAGTGTATATGATTTAAAAATTCGTTTAGCAAGTATTTAAATTGATTACAGGCCAATGCAACAACATATTAGTGCGACACTGTCTTGAGAAATTCTCACCTCTCTTCTAATGTGCACACCTATCGCACTAACCTTCCTAATGGTCTATCTTGTAATATACCACACTATCTTTCCAATGATTTGACTTATCTTAGGTTACTCGCAGGATTTACAACTGAACAACACAAGTATTTAAAACGTAAGATTTTAATTTGTAACCAAAGTTCTCCTTTTTACTTTATTAATCAATAAAGTTTTCCAGTGTCATATTATACTTTCTCAAAACAAGTATTTATAATTTGAGTCATCAACCATGTCCTACATATCAATTCACAGTAGGCAGTTCCAGATTTCAGAATTTCATATATATATTAACTACTCGTATAATATATATATTCTAACAGCACCCCACATAAAAATTATGGTGAGGGCATACTCTCTTATCCAATTCCCGTATCACTCGTACTAAGGGAAATACAAGTTCGAAATCACTCTCGAACTGTAGTAACACATACATAAACAATATTAAGGCGAAGCATAGTTTCCAAGTCCAAGTGGTCAGTACATACCCTCACGTCTCTTAGGACCGTCCGACTATCGATCTGATAGCCCGTACCTAGGATTCCTATCTTCTAGGGTACGAGTCAATATCCCCCACAAGGCACACGAGATAAGATCGTCCCAGCGCGGTAACTAGCGCGGGCATGATTTTCACTAGTATATAATATATGCATACACAATCATATAAATATACCACTTTTATCATATCAATTTAGGTTTATCCCATAACCCATATTCACAACGTTTATCCTTATTTTCCCATACACAATCATATAAATATAACAATTTTAAAAGGGGAAACTTAAGTCTTCGAGGAGGGGTCGATCGATCGAGGTCTGGGGCTCGATCGATCGATCAAACAGGTATTTTGAAAATCAACAGATTTGCAGTTACGGGTTTCATCTTCTAACCTTCACCAAATCCATATTTTTCAATCCCAATCATCCCAAAGTTTATACTACTAACATTATATCATCATACCAGATATTTCCAACGTAAAGCATGTAGATTTCTATCACTAAACATGGATTAACAGCCCAAAATTATTATAATTATCAAGAACCCTAGAAATCTCTTAAACATGGTTCTAACCAGAATTTTCCAGAATTTCCTTCTTGTAAACATCATAATTTAGTGGTTTACTCCTCTACATGACAAAGGGTTTTCCAGATAATCATTTAAGTCATCACTACATGCAATTTCCTATCTCAAATTGGGTTTTTCTTCCATAAATCTCATCATAATAACTCCTAAACTAATATGGATGATGCATCAACGAAATAAGCAAGATAAACACTTGCCTGGGATTTTCAAAAATCTGGTTTGGTGTTGAATTTGGTGTGGTTGCGTTCCCCGTCTCGGGATCTACGCGTTGGCGGTGGCGCCGGTGCAAACGGGTGAGTTTTGAGCCTTGGAATGCCTTGAGAGCTCTCTCCTCTCCTCTCCAATGGTCGTTCTAGTGTTTTGAGTTATCTAACCCTAGGAGATAACCTAAACATCTGATATAACCCCTTTAATTTTCGCGGGTTTAATTACCCAAAAATACAAAATGACTAAAATGCCCTCCCGGGGTACTAATTAGGCCTAAAAATGCCCCGAGACCCAAATCAAACTCCCGAGTATACTTTTCTGACTATCTCGACCCTTCCGGACGCGTTGGCACACTCAAAACGACCATATGAACAACTTATAAAATATTTACTTTTATTTATCAATATTTAGTCCCGACGCGACACGGGCGCGTCCCGACTCAAATTTCTAAAATTGTCATTTTATTCACTCGTGACATTTAATACGGCCACTATTATATATTACTTTGCTCATTTGTAATATTCAACAAATTTTCCCATAATTACTAACTCTCATCACGTTAATAATTATAACATAATTAATTTTCGGATTTTTATTAAATAATTAATTCACATTAAATTTAATAAATCCCCAAATTAATATAGCATAAAAATACGGGGTATTACATACTTCCCCCCTAATAACGGAATTTCGTCACGAAATTCAGAAAATAAGGCATACCTGGTAAGAACAAATCTGGATATCTCTCGCGCATATCGGCCTCGCGCTCCCAAGTGGATTCTTCCACGTTATGATGCTCCCACTGGACCCGTACAAGTGGAACTATCTTCGACCTCAATCTCCTCTCACTATAGTCTAGGATAGCCACCGGCCTCTCCTCGTAAGAGTTGTCAGGCTGTAAGTCTATCTCATCTATCGCGATGTGAGTATGGGCTATATCATCCCGAAGATACCGTCTCAACGACTAGACGTGGAATACATCGTGAATGCGATGTAAATGCTCTGGTAGTCCCAATCTGTATGCTACCGGCCTAATCATCCCTAGACTAACATGAGTGATGCATCAACGAAAATAAGCAAGATAAACACTTGCCTGGGATTTTCAGAAGTCTGCTTTGGTGCCGAAATTGGTGTGCTTGCGTTCCCCGTCTCGCGATCTACGCGTTGGCGGTGGCGGCGGTGCAAACGGATGTATTTCGGGCCTTGGATTGCTTTGGAAGCTCTCTCCTTCCCTCTCCTATGGCCGTCACTTGTCTTTGGTTGTTCTAACCCTAGAAGAAAACCTAGATATCTTATATAACCCTTTTAATTTTCGTGGGTTTAATTACCCAAAAATATGAAATGACTAAAATGCCCTCCCGGGGTACTAATTAGGCCTAAAAATGCCCCGAGACCCAAACTAAACCCCCGAGCACACTTTTCTGACTATCTCGACCCTTTCGAACGCGTTGGCGCACTCAAAACGACCGTACGAACAACTTATAAAATATTCACTTTTATTTAACAATATTTAGTCCCGACACGACACAGGCGTGTTCCGACTTAAATTTCCATAATTGTCATTTTGTTCACACGTGACAATATTATAACAATAAATATCATATATTACTATACTCATCCAGTAATATTCAACAAATAACAAATTTTCAATAATTACTAACTCTCGTCACGCTAGTAAATATTTAAAACAACATTCCGGATTAAAATTAAATTAATTTATCTCAATTAAATTTAATAAATCCCATAATTTAAAAGCTATAAAAATACGGGGTATTACAGTTAGCGGAAGGTTCTCCTGCCCTTCCTGACCAGCGAGAGTTGGTCTATATATCTTCTTCTGCCTCTCTAGTGGTCCTTAGCCCCGGATTGGCAAGACAACTAATAAAGTCTGGGACTTTACCAGACCACAGGGGTGCTGTCGCAACATTGCCTCATTCTAAAAATTCTGACAGGGTTGCTCAAAGCCTTTCTCTGGTATATTCTTTTACCTTCTTTATTTTTCTATTTCTTTATTTGTTCTACATAATACTGAATTTCCGTGTTATCTTTGTGTAGTTCCTCGTTAACTTTAATAACATGATGGAGAAAGATGAGGCTTTAAGAGATTCTTCTGGGGAAGTTGAAGAGGCTTTTAATGAGCTAAAAAGTCAGTGCTTGATTCCTACCAAGAACTGACCAATGAACGAAAAAATGGGAGAATAAGTTGAAAGTTGCTGAAGGAGATGCTAAAATTGCTCGAGGTCGAACTGATAAGTTATAGAAAGACTTAATTACTGAGAAAGTCAAGACTGACCAGCCGTATAAGGATTTAGATGTTAAGAAGGTAAAAAGGACTAAGGCTAGGGAGATTGGCTTCAACAGAGGTTGGGATAAGGCCATTGGAGTAACTTCTTTACAAATTGATTTTGCGAAGAACAAATGTTTTAAGGATGACTGGTCAGCTACCCTGGTGGAGATAGGCATTCTAAAATACTCTAAGTTATTCTTACCACATGATCCTGGGGCCCCTCCAAACATGGATGAGGAAGTTGATGATGATGGGGGTTCTAGTGAATGCCTTATGGTGATGGAGTCTGCCGATCAACACCAGGATGTTGATTCTTCTGCCCCCTCCACAGTTAATCCTCCTCCTCCATCTACTCCTGCTTCTACTTCAGTTGATCCTGCGGCAGATAAACAGAAGGAGTATAACAGAGCAACTTTTTATTTCCCTTTTCAAGTAGTTGTACCTTTTCTTTTTCTTTTTAAATATTTACCTATACTTTCCCCTTTTATTAATGAAAAGAGAATTTTTTTTGTTCCTTTGCTTGTATTTTTTCATGCTCTACACCTTGTTGATTGATGATTTTTTTTTCTTCTTAATAGTTTATGGATAAATTGGAATACTTCTCATCTATTGACTCCGAGCTACTCCAGAGGTGTAATGATCTTCTCAAAGCTGGTCACTTATCTTTGACGGAGGTTGACCTTATGAAATTCCTTGGGGAAGGGGTATCCAAGCAAGCCAAAGAAGCCTATGTTCATTTGAAGTGTCTTCTTGATCGGGCAGTGGACAACAACGTTGCGTATTATAAAATAATCGAAGAGCTATAGGAGGACCATAAGGAAACTAAGGCACGTTTGCATGAAGATTATGAGAAGAAGTTCCAATCCCTGAGTGAAGGTTGGGACTTTGAGCAAAAATTGGATAAATTTGCCTCCCATTTTCGAAGCCAAGAATTCCTGCTTAATTATGAAGTAAAGGAAGCAAGGGTCATTGCTAAGCTTCTAGAGGAAGTGAAAAACAATTTGAGAGATGATCTTGATGCCTTGAAGTCATCCACTTCTATTATTACTACTACAGATGATGGCCATTCATTCTTGGAAACTGAGAATGATAGGTTAAGTGAGGAATTGGAGGCCTTGAAGAAATCAAAACCTTCTTCTTCATCTTCCCGAGCTAGGGTTAGACCTGGCTGAGGTACTGTAGAGGAAATCATGACCCAAAAAACCCTTACCAATCAAGTTTCACAACTAAAAGGCAAAAATCAAGCCATTGCTAAGATGTCCCAGAAGATACAGGCCTTGTTCGAGCAACTATCCACTCAATTTTCTCAGTTACAACCTAAGGATGGAGTGTTGAATAAACTATATCACCAGGTTGACAGATTAACCATCTAATTTCATAAACAACCAAGAGAAATCTGGATAGAAGGGTATAATAAAGCTCTAGGGCATCTTGAGGACAAGCTTCAACAGGCTAAGAATGAGAGCTATATATGGGGCTGGATGAATGCTTTGACAATGATGAAGGTGGACCAAAACAACCAACTCTGGGAATGGTATGACCAAGGATTGCTTCATCTTGACAACCCCCCTCTTAAATTAGATGTAAACTGGATTCATGTCTGAAGTATTCCTCAATGCTTTATTCCAATGTACCTAGGAGATTATGAGCTTCGTGATGAATTAGAGATCGTCTGACCTCCCTACCTTCTTGATCATCCCAATAGAAATAATTCCAGAATGCTTAAATATTTTAACTTCATTAATTCTCCTAACACTTTAGATGATCCTCCTATTGGAATGGATCCTGTTTCCAAAGATGAAGGGAAACGTCCTGCAGAATGAAGCTTTGTACTTTGTTTTGTTAACACACTCATGTAATTAATTTGATTTAATGAAATGGGAATTTGATCAACTTATCTTTTATTGAATGTTAATCCCTTCTTTATCATTAGTTCTATTGATACACTTTGATTGAGTATCAATCACCAATAAATGAGTATGTTCTACTAGCCTTCTTAGATTAAAATCTAAATTTAAAACTAATTAGATGAGTACATAGGTTCTACTAGAATATGTAGATTAAAATCTAAATTTGAAGCTAGTTACCCATGTGTCTCCAAAGGTTTTACTAATGCACCCAAGTGTTAGGTTTTTGCATTAGATACCAATGGTGTGACCAGGCGTATGTGGAATATGAGCTTATATTCCTCTTGAGGAATCATTGCAACGTTCTTCCCGCACTTTTCCCAGTAGGATAAAGATCTTGTTTTATCCTTGTGTTCGTGAACTAAGTTTCTTGAGGACTTCGCATCCTGTTGACTTGGACTTTGTGTACCCTCGATCAAGTTTATGGCTTTTTCGAGCAACTTATTGCTTGTGTCGATCAACTTTCTTATATTCTTGTGGTCTCTCGAGCGTCTTTTAGGAAAAGATTTTCTTAAATCAAACAATAATTTGAACTTTTTATGCCAATAACTTCTAACTTTCATCAATTTGAAGTTTTATAGTAGTGCATAGCACTAGTACTTCCAAAAAATTTAACAATAAAAATTGAAAGAACGAATTATTTTATTGATACTAAAATTTGATTTCAAACTGATAACATCATTGGTAATATTTTCTGAGATGCTGGGTATGCCGTGGGTTTTTAAATTCTCCACCTTCCAAGGTTTCAATACGATAAGTTCCAGGTTGGATGACTGCAAAAATACAGTATGGCCCATGCCAATTGGCCTCTAATTTGTTATTTGTTCGCAGTACTTTCTTCAGCACATAATCTCCTTCCTTCAAGTTGGTTGGTTTCATCCTTTTATTGAAAAAACGAGTTGTTCTCTATTGTTAGGCTGTATTTCTCAGGGCAGCATCTTTTCTTACTTCTTCCAGCATATATAGATCCAACCTTCTCATTCGGTCACATACGGGAGAATTAAAATTTAAAACTCTATGGGATGGTAAACCCAGCGCAGCAGGTATGAAAGCTTCAGTCCCAAATGCTAACATATATGGGGATTCTCCAGTTGCTATTCTCAGGGTTATTTGGTATGCCCATAAGACAGAATGTAACTCAATTATCCCGTTTCCCTTGGCATCATCGAGCCTTTTCTTTAACCCGTTAGGCAAAGTTATGTTCATAACTTTAGTTTCTCCATTACTTTGAGGATGTCCGGGATTTGAATGCAATTTTTAAAAATTGGACTGAGCACAGTAAGTTGCAAATTCATCATCGTAAAATTTTGTTCCATGGTCGGTAATGAAAGCATAGGGCAATCGATACCTACAGATGATGATTTTCCATATGAACTGATAGACCTTTTCATAAGGCATATCAAGAAAGGGCTCTGCTTCAACCCATTTTGTAAAATAATCTACTGCGACAACCAAGTACTTAAATCTTCCTTGGGTAGTCGAAAATGGTCCGACCAAGTCTATACCCCATATGGAAAATGGCCATGGTGAAGTGATTGGAGTGAGAGAAGCCTGTGGAGTTTTTAAAACGGTGGAGAATCTTTGACATTTATCACACTTCTTGGCAAAAGTTTCACAATATGCTCACATTGTTGGCCAGTAATATCCTTGCGCACTGATTCCCTACAGAAGTGTTCTCCCTTCTATGTGAGCTCCACATGATCCTTTATGCACCTCCTAAATTAGGTCTTGGACCTCTGATGTATGCACACAACATTACAAATTGATTGTTAGTCCTCTCCTATACAAAACACCTTTATCTAGTACATACCGAGCTATTTTATACTTCAACTTCTTTGCTTCCACAATAATTATTGATAGAGTTCCCTCTTCAATACATGCTCTGGGGTCTATCCATGATGGCCCCATGTCTATGGCAATTAAATGTATCATTAGATCTTCATCTATGCTTCTATTGGATAAAATATCAATGGGGATAGTTCATAGGAGTTCAATCCTAGTAGCCGAGGCTAGCCAAGCAAGGGCATCATCTCAGGCTTTTTCCCACCTTCGGATACTATTCATCCAAACCGTGGGAAATTGTGCAATTATTTCCATCTCCTTGGAAAAATACCTGGTTATTAATTTTTGTTTAGCTCCATATAAACCCAATACTTAGTTCATCACTAGCTGAGAGTCACTGTGCGCCATAACTTTCTTGGCACTCAATGATTGGGCTAAACTTAAGCCCACATTAAGGGCTTCATACTCTACTTAATTTTTGAAGCCTCGAATTAAAAATGCAAGGCATACTCCAAATCAATACCATCAGGAGTGTTAAGTATTATACCTTTTCCACTATCGATTGCACAAGATAACCCATCAACATATAAATTCCATATTGGGGCGTTATTGTTAAACGCTTGGTCTATTAAATTTCTATAGTAGGATATTTTTCCTCTTGATTCTTCATACTTCCTGGTCATTTCCTATGTTCGGGAAGAGGAATCTGGTAGGTCGACAACTGCTTCTTTTGAAGAAGGTTCTTTAGGAGCTTTCTTATTAACATCATTTCCTCCTGATTCTTATTCGGCCTGTTCACTTTATTGCTCGGGGACCTCAGAGTAATTGAACTTCGTTATGAAGTCTTCACTTCTTGGCCTTTCAGAGAAGACCTTGGTTCATATATGATATCATACTCCCCCAATTCCACATCCCAATACCTTAATCTACCATATTTTTCCAGTTTATATAAAGCCTGCCTTAGAGGCATATCAGTGTAAACTTTGATTGTATGGGCTTGGAAATAAGGTTTCATACGTATGGATGCTTTAATCAGTGATAATGTCAATTTCTCCAAATGAGGGTACCTAATTTTTACACCTCGAAAAGCCTTACTGATATAAAAGACGGGTTTTTGAACTCCATTCTCTTCTCAGATCAATGCAGAACTTACGGAAGATTCAGAAACACCTAAGTATAGGTATAATTTTTCACCTATGATTCATCAGGAGAGCAATAGAGGTAACCCCAAATACTTTTTTAACTCCACAAAAGATTTTTCACATTCCTCGTTCCATTCAAAACTATTTCTAAGTACCTTGAAGAGCGACAAACACCTATTTGTAGCTTGGGACACGAATCTGTTCAGTGTTGCTACTCGTTCAATCAGCCTTTGCACCTCCTTCTTATAAGTTGGGGATTGAATTTCAATTAATTCCTTGATATTATTTTTATTTTCTTCAATTCCCCTTTGATTTACTATGTACCCGAGGAACATTCCTTCTTGCACTCCAAAAATGCACTTGGTCGGATTAAGCCTCATCTGGTGCTTTTCAAGTTGATCAAAAGTCTGACTGAGGTCGACAATGTTATTAGATGCATTTTTTCTCTTTATAAGCATATCATCCATGTATAATTCCATATTCTTGCATATTTTCTCCCTTAACACCTTATTGACCAGCCTTTGATATGTAGCACCTGCATTTTTCAAACCAAAAGGCATAACATTATAACAGTTTGTTCCTTAGGGAGTGATGAAAGAAGTGATTTCCCTATCTTCAGGTTTTATTGTTATCTATTTATAACCGGAATAAGCATCCATAAAACTGAGTAGCTCATGTCCTGATGTAGTATCCACGAGTTGATCTATTTGGGGAAAAGGAAAGTGATCATTTGGGCATGCTTTATTTAAATCTGTGAACTGTACACACATTCTCTACTTATTGTTCTTTCTTTTTTACCATAACTACATTAGCCAACAAATCTGGATATTTCACTTCATTAATAAAAGTTGCCTTCTGAAGCATTTCGACTTTTTCGTGTATGGCTTGGTTCTTCTTGAGGCTAAACACTTTTCGTCTTTGCTTTACTGATTTAACTTCTTTGTTTACGTTGACCTCATGGCAATGGAAATTGGGATCTATCTCAGCCATATCTTAGTGACTCCAGGCAAACATATGCTTTCTCTATCTAAAAAAGCTTACCAGTTTCTGTTTAAGAACAAGATCCAACATTGCCCCTATCTGAGTGTCTTCTAACACAATGCTTTCAGTTGCTTCTACAATTTGTCCCTTTTCTAGCTCGTTTTCCTCCCTTGGGTCTAAGGTTTCAACCTCATATTCTTCGTCAAGCTCAGAAGTGTAATACCTCGTATCTTTATGGCCTTTAATTATGGAATTAATTAAATTTAATTGGGATAAATTAGTTTAATATTAATTCAATTTTTTTTAAATTGAATATTTACTAGCGTGACGAGAGTTAGTAATTATTGGTAAGAATTATGTTTAATATTAATAGATGAGTAAAGTAATATATGAGATCGAATTTATTAAAATTTTCGCGAGTGAATAATACGACAATCATAGAAATTAAGTCGGGATGCATGTGTGTCGTGTCCGGACTAAATTAATGAAATAAAAATTAATTTAATTATAAGTCACCCGTATGGTCATTTTGAGTGCGTCAATATGTCCGGAAGAGTTGAGATAGTCAAAATAGTGTACCTGGGGGTTTAGTTTGGTTCTCAGGACGTTTTTATGCCTAACTAGTAACCCGAGAGGGCATTTTGGTAATTTTCAATTTCACGCCTTAATTATGGACGAAAATTGAAGGGTTATATCTGATGGGAGTAAAAGTCCTCAAGGGTTAGAAACATTAGAGTTGAAAAGAGGCTAAGTAAGAGATAAGAGAGAAGGCTTCCAAGGAGGAGAGCCACCAACCCAACACCACTCTCACCAATTCCACCACCAATGCGTAGATCGAAAGACGAGGATCATTCTCATACCCATCAAATTCGTCGGATCAGGCCTTTGATTTCCAGGAAAGTATCTAGCTTTCTGTTCTTTAGTTGATAACACATCCATGCTAGTTTAGGAGATGATAAATTTATGTTCTCATGCAAGATAAATGATAATTGGGAGATTCATATTGACATTCTGAATAGAAATCATGTTAGGACAACCCTATTTTTATATGTTGATGATTAACTACGAAATTGATGTTCAGTATAGGTTAAATTCTAGAAGAATTTGGAAAATATTGATCATGATGATAAAAATTCTGTTCTTGTTGTATTAATATGAATTAACCCTTTAATTGATGTCCCTTGATGAATTCGTATATGTTTTATGTTAGAAATAATGTATGTAGGGTAATACAATTGTTGGTTTCATTGTTTGGGAGTTTGGGATGAATTAATAGAAGTTTTGAGGATTTATGTTAAGGAAACTCGTAGGTAAAGAATTGCAGAAACTGGGCCAAGAACTGCTCGATCGATCGATCGACTCAAAAATGTCGATCGATCAACTGGACCAATCGAACGACCCCTTTTCATCGATCGATCGACTCCTCCTGGAAATGGAAACCTTTTCTTATTTTTAATGTTAATCCAATTCCAATTTGTATGGACCTTTGGACATAATTTAAATATTATAATGGGCCTTGAGGAGGACCGGTTGGGTATAATGGGCCTTGAGGAGGACCTTTGGACGATTTTATATGGGATTCAATTATGGGATTTCGGGGGTATAAATTGAATGGGAAATCGTGCGTACGTTAAATTAGGTTTTGTGATAATCAAGAAGGACTTAGACCGGTAGGGTAGTGAGTTTACACGTTCTTATTTTATATTTATCAAGAGGATACACTTCGAGAGTCGAGAAGTACTTAAGGATTTGCGGTAATTGAGAAAATAAAAAGAGTAATTTAAGTATATGTAGAACTCGGACGTTATATGCCACGCATAGTTCGAATATATTATGGGTCGTGGGTGTACTTAGATGAATAATTAGAATATATATATATATATATATATATATATATATATATATATATATATATATATATATATATGTTTAAGTGTAATCATACCCACGCTACTTGCTATCACGGAGGTTTCGCACCGAAACAGTCTTATCTCGATTGGACCTTTATGGGGGATATTGACTTGTAGCCTAGAATATAGAATCCTTGGTACAGGTTATCCGAGAATGATAGTCAGACGGTCCTAAGATACGTGAGGGTATGTGTTGACCTCTTAGTGGCTTGGAACTATACTTCGCCTCTAATACGTGTGTTTTGTGTTTATACCGTTCAAGAGTCATTCTGAACTAGTATTCCCCTCTTGTACGAGTGATATGGGGACTTGATAGAAGAGTATGCAAGCACCATAGATTTATGTGAGTGCCCTATTAGAATATATATTATGAGTGATATATATGTATACTTGTGATTAATCTACTGTGCTTGTAAGTAGATAAAAATTGAATAATTAATATTAAATGAATGAAGGGGTTGAGAACTTAAGTCTGTATTGAGATGAACATAACCGGTTTCATATTCATAAGAAAAGGTTATCAGATATAAACTATAGTCATGTGATTACTCGAAACAGAATTTGTGGAAGGGAAATTGGGTTAGAGTAGTGAAATGGGTTAGACTAATGAAATGGGTTAACTTTATCTAGATTAGTTCAGTACTACGTTAGACGTGTACACTAGTTGAGGGATGAGAATTTCCAAGTGAGTGTCGAGGTACTGACATGTATGTAATATCAACTGGTACGTATTTTAAATACTTTCTAAACTATTTTTTAAAGTTATTTTACACTCCGGCTCTGACCCGTTTCCTGTCATCTCTTCTATCTTTCTTGTGTGTATATATATATATATATATATATATATATATATATATAGGTGCCCAGCCATAGGCGCGTCAAGCTTAGACTTTTATACTATTGACGTGTTGCAGCTAGTGTGGGAGTTACAGGTCCTTGCAGTAGACAACTCCATCCTTGTCTTCTCAGTCTTCTATTTAGTCATTATTAAGTAGGGCATGTGTCTCCCATTTCCAGTTATATTTAGCTCAGAGAGATTTATACTCTTTATTTATTTCAGTATTCCATTTTAGTTGGGATTGCTTTTGAATATTACTTTGTCCTGCGATGTGGGATATTCTATTTGGTTGATCTATCTAGCATGTTTACTTCACTTGGATGGTTTACTTTTAAAATTATTATCCTTGTTCATGAAAATGGTTTCGTATATTAAATTATAACCCGGGAACTTAATCTTTAAAATTAATTGTTTTGACACTAAGCTTATTAGGTGATTAATAAAGAATTTTTTTTATCGATAGTGATGCTAACAATGAACCAATCGGACACTTTGATTTAATTTAATAAAGGACTAATCACCCGGTATTTAATTGGGCGGGGTGTCACAGGTGGTATCAGATCATCAGGTTCCAGTTTCCAGAGTCCTTTATGATTTGTGCGGCTTATTATGCTTCTTGTGTTTCTTTGTTTGATATAGAGACATATGTTTAGGATTGTTTGAGATTCCATTCTCCTGCTATATTAGTGAACCTTATTTTCTACCGGGCTTGTTCGAACAATGAAGTATGACAGACGAGGGTCGTTGGGCGGACAACAGGAGGCAGGTCTTAGTTGAGGTTGTAGAGCATATTCGAGGATGATGACAGTAGTCGAGGTCACCCCTATTATGACATGAGAAGCCTGAACTATAAAGACGTCTAGGGCACATCATATGATTTCCAACTACTGCTATAGTGAAAAATGGTGCCAAATTAGACTCAACCAATATGGTAGGACTGGGAGAGAGTCAAATAAAACCTTTAGGAGAGCCATCAGTGGAAGTTCGAGAAATGCAGGTATTGTGTGTGTTAACCAATGATTGTAATATATCCAAAGGCTTGGGCATATGGCGGAGTGTGGTTAACCAGAAGTGAAAATTTGGGGTAAAATTTGTCTTGACTCGTTGGAGCAAAGTTATAATGGTGGGAGTCAACCACAACATTTAGAAGTGGAATGTTGTGTCAATAGAAGGATCTTAAGAACGATTTACGATTTGACTGCGAGTTCCTTCATCAGATGTTCAGGTTAAGGTGTGAATGTTGTTCTGAACTCATCACAAGAAGGCTGGACAGAGGTCCATGTGTGAAAACGAATTTAATTATTTAGCGAATCTTATACCGGATGAAGTAGATACAAATGGAGAAGAGGATTTCAAGTGGGGAATCGACTCGTAAGAAAAGTTGACAACAGTTGAAGGGAATTTTGTTGGATAGTTGATCCATATGGTGATAATGTCACGCATTTTTCATAGAGGTGTTAACTCTTCTTTGTGAAGGAAGCTAAAGGAATCGAAAGATTTAGTTGAGGAGTAAGACTGGATGAAAATCAGTTAGTGAAATGCCAAAAGCTGGAGACCCGTCAGGGGACCCATTTAAATGATTTGAGTAGCTGAATCCTTACCAAGAGATGGTGAATTCAGTAAGGGCTGTCAAAGTCAGTAGTGTGTTCCTTAGGTCTAACAAAGCTAAAGGAACAAATGGGGTAGCCATCAGGATCGAGCCTACCAAAGTCTAAGAGAAGGACAACCCTAATATGGTCAATATGACCATTAATAAGTGGATTATGCATAGAGGTATTTTATGGAGAGTGAAACCACATGCGCTAATTTTTCCCGAAGTGAGTAAGGGGACAAGAGTACGGTGCCTAGTAAGGGGCAATGGTTACAGTAGTTTTTGTTTTGGTTCAGACAGGCGTCTTATGTCCGGAAACCATTTGAGCAGCTAGGGAAATTGGTAAGGTAGAAGTATGAGTTATACACTCGGAGGATGAGGCGTGTTTTATGTGAAACGAACGAGTCATTATATTTTGATTTTTGCTAGATTCGCACGTGAGACGAGCTTAATGTGTATATTAATAAAGTTATTATTATGTGAATGTTTTCACTGGTATAGCTGGATTATTTTTAGTGTTATCCACGTAGGATGAACGGGTGTATTGATAGTCGTATATATATACCTCATTGAGATTACTTGTTTTAGTGATTGTTATACGAGTATGATATTATCCTGATTATGGTTTTATAGTAATGATTAGACCGATAGTGGGAGGATATCGCAAGTCTATCGGGGTTACTTCTCTAGTGCAGGATGCTTTATTGAAGACTCACCTGTGAGAGGGTCAGACTCGCATTTATATCATATATTATGAAGACTTCGAAGGGTATAGTGGTATCGAAATGTTTAATCCCGGGGTGTGTAGGGACTTTGTTGTTATGATTCAGTGTCTATTGAGTTTACTGTTGAGCGAAAAGATTTAACTCATTATCATATTAACGCTCAGGACATGGTGATAGGAAGAGCGCATTGTTATATCTGTCCTTTAGAGACATGGGAGTTAAGATTTATATTCATATGTTTAGGAATAGGATTTCAAGAGTCTCGATTATATGTGTACAAGGTTTATGGAATGTGATTACCACCAATGCTAACTGATAGTATAATTGGCTAAAAGTTCCTTATTTAAATGTAATTACAAGAGGAGATGTGTTTTTTATATCAAGATAAGGGAATATAGGGGTACATGTTATGTATGGAGGGCCTAATGGATTTTAATAACTGATAATGCTAGGTAGTAGTGTATCGGGGGGGTTCCTTAATTGGACTTCGCTTTGCGAGACATCCCACGCATGAAACATAGCGTAAGGTTGAAAGTATGGAGATGTTTGGTCATTAGTCCATGAGTCTGGTACCTCGGTCGTCATAGGAGTAGGTAGTTATAACTTTAAGTTGGAAGTTAAATTGTGATGTAAGGCCAGTGGAGCTGGTTGTGTGGTAAGGAAGCATTGAAGATGTTATTTTATCACCACGAGTTGAAGGGTTGAACGATGTTAAGGAGGATATAAAATTTCAATTTCTGGGGTGATTGAGAATACCCAAGTGTTATAACCATATTGTGAACACAGGGGCAATAAAGAATTGAGCGTTATGAGTGAAGCGTATGTGATGTTTATTCCAGTGTGCACAGTTTATAGGGTGTGTGGGCATCCTGGTTAGCTGATGTTAGAATCATCCGAGTTAAAGAGACATGGGAATAGATGTGTGAAATATATGCCAGAGGGACTTATATAACGAAGTAGAAGTGGTAAAGTGAATTAAGCATCGTGTGAAAAGGACGATAATCCATATATACATGTGCAATCAGAATAACACCCTGAATTTGGTT
Source organism: Sambucus nigra (assembly GCA_949130495.1). Lineage (NCBI taxonomy): Eukaryota > Viridiplantae > Streptophyta > Magnoliopsida > Dipsacales > Adoxaceae > Sambucus > Sambucus nigra. The sequence continues at coordinate 79,640,067 of OX422223.1, forward strand.
GAAAGGTTATGGGAAGCCATTTAAAAAGGGGTATTCCTTGAGAAGATTAACATTTAACTATTATGGGAAAACACTTGAGACCAACTTGCTCGTAGAAAGAATGATGATGTTAGTAAGGTATAAAAGGTCTAGAAGTGCACATCGTGGAGAAAAGTGCACAGGTCGAAACTTTCGATATACGCCGAGGAAATAAGGGGAGTATTAAGTGTCACTTAATGTGAGCCATTACAAGTATAAGTTGATGTTGAGCGGGACATGGTGAGTAGTCTCCGCTTGCACCATTCATAGATAGAAGTCGGTTGGAGCAAGAGGATTAATCAGAGATTTTTAATAGCAAGCCGACGATTCCTATAATGGAAGATGGCAGTCAATTTGGTAAATTTCTTTGATGGGTTTCCAACCTCAAGTTAAGATCACGAGTTCCTTCGAATAAGTGGAACAAGCTGACCTAAAAGAAAGTAATTGTTATTCTTTTGGATGATTTACACTATTAGACAGTTTGCCATAGTCTTTCTTTCAAAAGAAGGATCGCGCTGATAAGTGGTCTTGCCCGGTATTGTTCTGAACTAGGATGAGATCCTTGAACCACACCTCCTATACATGATTTCAAGAAGCAGTGGGGATGACATTTCATTTTAAGTAGGTTGTATCACCTATAGCCTGAGGAGTAGGCGAAAGGTGATAAACGACTAGTGGAGTTGGATAAATGTAATTTTGGACACATTGTGGTCATTTCAATTCTGCAACAATTATAGCTGGTAAGTGAAGTATAGTACGGTGCTTGGGAGAAGACATTACCAAATGGTAGAGTTGTGTGTAAGCACTCATACCTGTTTATTGTGGACAAAGTGCTTATTGAGGTTTTGTGTGAAGAACCTTAACTATTCTCCCTCTGGTTGTTTAGAGGTGAGTGGATAATCAGAATTTTTAATTGGTCGAGTTAGAGTCCGATGGCGATGGTGGAATTACCATAGACTATTTTAGGTGACCTTTGAGTTACATCGCCGGAAATCGAGATTCGAAGAACTGACAAGAATGGTCAAATGATCATATGGTTTCTCTCAGGATGGGAGTTTTGTGTTTAGATAAATACGAGTAGTTGATACGTAGTCAGGTGTGGCCTCCATAAAAATTGAGATAATGGGGTCCAATGATGTATAGGCTCATCTTATTCGAATGTTGTCGGGTAGGATCAAGGTGAAGTTCCGTTATTGAGGTGTGACCCTATAACTGATAAAGTGCCGAGAGTGTTAAACTAGCCTGCGGTGAGGCGGGGGCCATAGTGATTGAACGCCTTACTTTGAAGTTGGTTTTGCGTACTAATAAAGTATCCAGAATTATTTTACCAGGTAGGCCTTACTTTCGATTTTTGGGACAAAATTTCCTTATTAGGGAGAGGTATGTAATACCCCATATTTTTATGGCCTTTAATTATGGGATTAATTAAATTTAATTGGGATAAATTAATTTAATATTAATTCAGATTATTTTTAAATTGAATATTTACTAGCGTGACGAGAGTTAGTAATTATTGGGATCTGATAGAAATCACTCCCAATAAATCCAGAAAACCTCTCTCAAAGTCAACGTGATTTTCACACCCAAATCCCTTTCCAACCTTCATTTTTCATCATCCTTTTCATCAAACTTGGTGAATTCACTACCCTCCATCATCATCCAAGCCTAAGGTCTTCCCTCCAACATTCAAGATCAAGCTCAAGATCTTCAAGAAGGTCCAATTTTCTCAACTCTCTCCTTAAATTCTCATAAATTTGCAATAACTTGTTTTATTACTTAGCACTTTTATTATCTCATCTCACACATCCTAATATACTTTTTATTTAGTATTATTGCACAACTCTTATTTTCGTATAAATAAAAACCCAAAAAATAAGAAAAAGAGGGTTTACTCATAAATTCCAAACGGGACTTCTCATACTTTTTTTACACTTTTCTCACAACTAAAACATTTTTTCTACACACACACACACACACACACACAAATAAGAGGATCCCCCGGTTGGATTTATGGGATAAACCCCACCCCTCATTTTTCATGCGAACTACGTGGACTTTGATGCCTCTATAGGCTACGTAGGCGTCTCGGGGTAAAACCCGAGACTCGAGTCCTATTTTTACTTTTTCTCTCATTTTCTATTTTTTCTCTAAACTCTACTCTCTTATATTATATATATACATATATTTGTTCTTAGTGGCATATTATTCCACATGCGTTATCGTTCCATCATAACGATCAACGTAAGGATAATCACGTAAATCCTATTTTCTAATATTATATTTATACCTTCCTACGGATGACTCGCTTTACCTCTTCCATGGTACAAGCTGAGGATACCTATCTCCACTATCTATACACATGCACACATATCACTGGAAAAATAAAGGAAAATAACAAAAATCCATGAGAGACCGAAATGGCGGAATGGGTGCCTAACACCTTCCCATTTCGTAACTTAGCCTCCGGATCCTTCTCGAATCATTTTGGTTTCGTATGCACCAGTACGTCTTTGGATGCATTCCTTCGGGATGGCTTTCCATTTTCTTTTGTCTGTTTTGAGTAAAATAGACTCGAGACTCTAATCTCTCTACATTTACCACCTCACCCAAATGACGCCGATCGAAGCGCTCCCGAGAGGGATGCACGGGACTCGAGATCATCCCTCGCGCTCATTCGCCCTACGGCGAGGATCGGGGATGGACATAGTGGCGACTCTAATCTCTCTACATTTACCACCTCACCCAAATGACGCCGGCCGAAGCGCTCCCGAGAGGGACGCGCGGGACCCGAGATCCTCCCTCACGCCCATTCGCCCCTCGACGAGGATCGGGGATGGCCACAGGAATAGCCCTCCGTATATATATATATATATATATATATATATATATATATAGAGAGAGAGAGAGAGAGAGAGAGGAAGGGTCTCCAACATACCTCATTAAACATACCTATGAACACATCTATTTTTTAAAATAGTAAAAAAATAATAATTTTGAGTTGATATTTTTTTTATGAGTTCATGATATTTCACTGTGCTCCCGTAAAATTATTCAACTAAAAATAATGTGTTTTATTATGTTTAAAAAACAAGTAAAAAAATTGGCTTTTTAAAGAGTAAAACTGTCAATTTTTTGACCTATTTTTAAAAAATAATAAAGAACATTATTTTTAGTTGATTTGTTTTACATGGGCACTTTGAAATGTCATGAACCCATACAAAAAAAATATCATCTCAACATAATTTTTTTTACTATTTAAAAAAAATGGGTATGTTCATAGGGATGTTGCTAGGAGGTATGTTGGAGAGTCTGACTGTATATATATATATATATATATATATATATATATATATATATATATATATATATATATATATATATATATACATTTAATAAATTAGTTTTAGTTAGCAACCTTACGTAGACACATGCACACGCTTAGAAATTTTTAGGATTCCATTTCATTTAATTTCCCTCCCTCTCTCAACCTTTTCAATTTATTCTGTTATGACAGTGCTCCATTTCCTCTCTCTCCCAATCGCCGTAGCTCCATTTCTTTCCACCGCCGTTGCAGCTCCATCGACTAATCAATACCATTTATTTCTCTTTTTTTGAACCCTTCAACTTTAGTTTGAAACTAACATAAATATATGTTAGTTCACATCTTCTCCTTTCGAACATAAATAAATGGACATCACTCTCATAATTAGTACAACCTTTCAAATATAAATATATGTCAATAAAAAAAATTAGGAGTTTTTTTCTTAATAAATAATCGGAATTTATGAGAGTTTTTTTTGTTAGTTTAGCTCATATCTTTTTATTAGTTCATATTTTTGTGTGCGTTTCAAGCTGATTTATTCATTTTTTTGTTGATTCATTCGAGGAATTTGATAATTTATGCCGATAGCTCATTGTTTTTTTTTATATATGTAATGTATGCAAATTTCTACATTTATTTGTTTGATAGCTATTTTTACATATATAACAGAATTTATTGATATCTCATTGTGTTTGTGTAGTGTCAATTTAATGCTATCTAAAAAAATATTTGCTGCTAAAATGTTATTTTTAAAGATGTATAAACAAGTTTTTGTTGCTAAAATATAATTTTTAAGTTAATATTGCTGAAATATGTATTTAATGTTGTCCAAACAAGTTCATTATGTTGAAATATTAATATTAAAGTTGTCTAAATAAGTTTTTGATGTTGAAATATTTTTTTTAATATTGTCCTATATTTATGAAATATGTATTTTAGATAGGTTTTCATATTTTATTGCTCAAATATTAATGTTTTTTTTTGTTGAAATTTTAATTTGATTTGGAGCGCATTTTTTTCAATCCAAAAATAATTATTAGTTTGAAAATAATCAACATAAATGATTTATTATTGAAAAAAGTCTAAGAAAAAAATAATAATTATGTCTTGATATATCAAATTCGGGCTTTACTCAAATCAACCCCGAAGCTCGATATACTTTATGAGCTAAGCTTGAACCAAAGACTTCTAAGCTCATTCGGGCCAAACTTGAGTTTGAATCGAGTAGATCATAATCGAGTTGAGCTTGAACAAGCTCAATCTAGGCTCATATAGCTGGATTGACATGCCTACTCTTGATGTGGCAAAATATGTTAATCTTTTTTTTTGTTATCCCACTTAGGGACAAAATTAAAAAATATATATATACACACTCACAAACTAACCCTATCCATTTTAGAATAAAAACACATGCATGTCAACCGAAACCACCCCACCATCGATTCCAACAAAACACACAAATAAATTTCAACAAAACTTACAAATCCCTATACAACTAAACCCCAGATTTAAAAATAAAAATCAAATCGGTGTCTATTTGTGGGCGGGCTTGTGTGTGTGTGTGTGTGTGTGTGTGTGTGTGTGTGTGTGAGAGAGAGAGAGAGAGAGAGAGAGCAAAGAAATGAGGGCAGTGGAGGTAGTGGCGGTGGGTTGGGGCAGAGTGGGGGGTTGGTTGGGTGAACAAAGAAATGGAGGGATTGGTGGGAGGGTTACTATGTATTTTTTTTCTATTAATTTTTTCTTATTGTTTAATACATTTTTTTATAGTTTTTAATTTTTTTATATAATTTATTTAGTTTTGTTTTCCCCCTATTTTTTTAGTTTTTAAAGATATTTGTCTAGTTTTTATTTTTTCTATTTTTTTAGTTTTAGATAATTTTTTAAAATTTTAAAATTATTGTTCTATATTGTTCTATATTTTTCTTTATTTTATTGAAAATTTTCCATTTTTTCATGTTATTTTCCACAAAGCATCATTTTATTGTTTGCACTGTCAGCTCCTGCCTTGTCATTCGCCGCGTAAGCTGTCACATATGATTGATGTTAGATTAAACTAACGGGGTTAGGAATGAGGGTCCAATTTCTAAAGTTAACGTATTTGAGGGCTCGTCATGTCAAATTGAAATATTATGATAAGAATTACAAATCACTTCACATTCAGGGTTTGCAATGTATTTTTCCCTTTAAATTGTCTCCAAAACATCTGGGTGTGATGTACATTATATGTGTATCGAATGTTTAGTTCACATTCTCCATTATATGATATGTTTATAAACAAACCATTATTTTGTGTCTTGTTTTGTAATGCAGTTTAGTTTTGTATAACGAATGGTAAATTATAGTAGATCCCTAAGGGTTATGAGTCAAAACTCAATTTTTTGACATGACAATCCGCCCCCTATACTATTGACAATAATACTAAGAACATCTCTAACAATATGTTAACTTTCTACATTTGTTAAATATGCACATTGTTTAAAAAAATAACGCTCTAGCAGTATGTTGAAAGTCAATAATGTGTAAAATTATCGTGTATTTTGCACACCGAATTCGTACAGCCACATAGGATTTTCCCACTCTCATCATTTTCTCTCTCCTTTACACTCTCCTATTTTCACTCCATCACGTAGCATGCTATCTATCATTGGTGAATTAGTTATACACATTGAACACAACACAACCGATGTTTTAAAATAAACCCTCTTTATCTTTCTTTAGACCCCAATTGCTGGTTATGAGTTTCTGGAAGAATGAATTTGTAAAATGACTTTGGTACCCCTATTATAACACCTTGTTTCAACTATTTAGTGAAATTAAAACCATTAGTCTTTTTTTTTTTATTTCAACTCCACAGGCAAGCGTCAACATCTTTGATGCGTTGTTGCCAATAAGTTCGTTGGTGCCGATGCAGAGGAGTGGCTGGATTCTATTACATCGACGAGGAGGGAGTATATGTAATGCCCCGATCCGGATTTATGGGTTACCTATGGTTAACCCAGTCCGACCTGAGCATTAGGTTGCTTAATTAACCAAATAGCCACCTTACTTCACTATTCCTTTACTTTATGGACATTAATCAATTTCACATTTACTCGTCCATGTTATCATTTACCGAAACATTCATTAATTCATTCAAGTTCGGTTACCTTTTTTCATATTTCCCACACAACCCATTTCTTGACATGTTTCACTTTTCATTATCTTTTTCACGGAATCTTTCAATGTTCGCATACTTTAACGGGCTCTACACCGCTGGCTATGCTACTATATGCTCTGGCCAGTGATTGTGGGTCTTTCATCCCAGGGCTCCGCGCCCTCCTTAATTATCCCGGTGTCATCCGAGTTCATATTAATGTGTTTTAACATTTTTCAAATGTCTACACTATCATACTTTCCTTTAGCGACTGAAGCCAAAACTTGGGGTTTCACCCCAACTTACTTTAAAATCGTCATTTCTTGTCCTTTATACACTTGCATTGATTTTATACCAAAAATCACGTTCATTTAGGACCATTTTGTGTAACACCTTTTCCCATACAAATATTCCACTTTACGTAAAACCACCATTTTATCCATTTGTTTCCAAACTTTTTGTGACACACCGATTATTAAAATAACGGGTGGCCCACCCTCTACTATAATAAACATGAATATAATTTGTCACATTCTTAGCATCACTGTTGAGATCGGCTGATTACTAACCACTTATTATTAAATTAAGACGAGTGTCAATTTTTATTTTTATTAACAACACATACACAACCCACATTTTAGTTAAACAACTAAAGTAAATACACACTAGCAATATAAATCTGAAACACAAGTCTAATAAATACCAAATACTTAACCGAATAAACCATCGGTTGAAATAATAACCATATAACCATTCCAAACAAAATGAAATAATATAAACCGTCTAACTTAGGCAACATTCCTGGAAGTGAAAAAAAACCCTGACTAGAATGTGATGAAAGAAACGACTATAACAATATCCTCCAACATCCACAATTGCTGCATCTCTGGTACCTGATAGAAAGACCAATCTTGGCATCTGTTGATGTAAAAACCTAGACTTGATCTAATTTTCTAATCACAGATAAAATATATAATAGTAAATAAAGAAGGATATTTTCAAAGTGGTTCAGCTATATAAGAAAGCCTACGTTCACTATTATTTTATTGATTTTTTATGGTTATAGAAAACTAGATACTCTTGTAGATAAGAATATCCCAAAATCTGTTAGATCGTGCCCTTAATGAAAGGGATACAATGTATTTATAGTGACCCGAAGGTCGAGGGTTATAATGTCAAGGGATGGGATGCTTTTATATAATTAAGCATTTACATATTTACATAATAACTATAACGATTGGTTGTATAAACCACGTGTAGTATGACCCTTGATATGACGACGCTTCGTTATCTTGTTGGTCGGCCTTCTTTATGTTGGTCGTCATTCCATGTATTGGTTGGAAGATTTAGTTCTTATTGACTAGGACTTTGGCCACGTAGGATGACACGTGTAGAATTGTTAATGGTGTAAACAGATTGAACGAACTCTATGAGGCCCATATTGGGATTCGAGAGATGTTTTGTTATAAATGGCCCATTACAAGGGAAAATACATATTATTTGAAAATCAGAGCTACTAATAGAGCTTTAGTGTTGAATTTGCTTGATTCCAATAAAGATTATTGGAGTCATGCTTTAGTAGTTAAGAATTGACAACATGCCCCACTGGATGGTGGAGTGGCCTATCAGGGTCCTAGATGCCCTCAATTAGGGAATGTGATAGGTTATTATTTTAATTTTTTCCCTTCTTTATTGGTTTGTTTTATGATATATTCTAATTGTTGATGCTTATTGCTTTTTGCAGTGGAACGTAAGAGAAAGTGCCCCAAGTCTGGTAAGGTAAATTTGGAAGAACTTCAATTCCTATGGGGTTTGAAACCAAGAACAAGAGAAGATTACCCCCGATCAGCTTCTACATTGTTGGAATATAAAACCTCCATCACTTACTTTATAGCTCAACCAACAGCTGGCATTCCGTTAATTGTAATTGACTTAGAGGAAGACCCAATATCTACTTCCTCTACCGTCAATTGTAACTGAAATTGATACTTCTACCTCTCTTGACTCCGATCTTCCACTTATTGTTAGTATGGGTAAGAGAAAAATTCCCAACCTTTTACAGGATGACTCTGCAGCTGGTACAAAAAAACCAGTTGATACTGACTGCCCAGAAGAAGAAGATTGATGTTGGTAAGAATCCCCCAGCCAATAAGGGTGATGAGTGTTCTTTGAAGATATTAAGGAGAGGTCCTGCCGATAAGAAGATTGAGAAAGTTATTGATGCCGATTAATAAGGTTTGATTGGTGTGGTCCTATCTGATGCTAGTTCATCTATAGCCTTTAGTCCTAGCCTGTCTAGGAAGTTGATTAAGTCTTGCACACTCCCAGACCACAGATCTTTTGTTGCATCCATGTCTCGATCACAACTATTAGCAAGGGCTACTCAAAGCTTGTCCTTGGTAAGTTTCATGTTTGAAGTTATTCGGATACTTTTCATATCTTTTTTTACTTAAAATTATCTTGTAGTTCTTGTTTGATTACAACCAGATGCTAGAGAAGGATGATCTCCTACGTTCTTCTTCGGGAGAAGTAGAGGAGGCCTTTGAAGGTCTTAGGAAGTTTGTTATGGATTCCCAGCAAGATTTAGAGACAGAGAAGAAGTACTGATAAGAGAAGATCAAGGCTATTGAAGAAGCTCGACAGAAAGCTGATAATGCCTTGTCTGTAGCTTATTTGGATTCTACTCAAGCTAAGCGCAGGGCAAAGGCTATTAAAAGAAAAGAAGAAGAAGGCCAAACTGACAATAGACCTATCTGTCAAGAAAGAAAAGAGGAAGAAGGCTAGGGAATAATCCTTTAATAAGGGTTGGGATAAATCCATCTCTGCCATCTCTACACAAATTGGGTATGCAAATAAAAAATTCTTTAAGGAGGGTTGGTCTGCAGTATTAAAGGAAGTTGGCACTGCTGAGGATTCTAAGCTTTTTCTTAGGCATGACCCTGTCTCTCCCCCCAACTTTGATGATGAAATTAAGGATAATGTTGGTTCTAAGGAATCCTCTTTGGTGGTTGAGTCTACTGCTCCTTTTGCCGACCAAGATAAAATTACTGTGGACTCTCTTATCCCCCCTTTTGAACAAGAAAAAGTTCTTGTGGGCTCAGCTACTCCTTTTGATGTTGAAAAGGATAAGAAGAAGGTGTAAACTTGTTCGGATTTTGGTATTTGGATTTTGCATTGTTCTTTTATTTTCTTTTTGTCTCTGTTTTGATGTATTTGTAATATTTCTTATTTACCAATAAAAGAACTTTTCCTTCAAATCACATGTCATTTATTGTTGCTTAGCTATCACTCTGTCTTCTTCTCTTATTATTGATCAGTTGTTACTTTATATTTCTAGTTTATGGTTAAGATGGAACAAATCGCCTACAATGACTCTGACCTACTCAAGCGCCGCAACAATCTATTTAAAGTTAGTCACCTAGGCTTAATTAATGAAGAATTAACAGACTTTCTCGGCGCGGACGCTTCTGATCAAGCCAGGGATGCATATACTTATCTAAAGTTTATTCTTGATCGGGATGTGGCCAACAATGTTGCATACTTTGAGATGATTGAATAATTACAGGCAGAGCATAATGAAAGCAAAGCTCTTCTGCATGATGACTACGAAGCTAAATATAAGGCCTTGAGTGAAAGTTGGGGTTTTGAGGAAAAACTAGAAAAATATGCTTCTGCATTCATGAAGAAGGAGTTCTCGTTGAACCGTGAAGTTTATGAAGTCAGAGAGGTTGTTAAAATTGTGGAAGAGGAAAATAACAAACTGAGCGATGAACTTGGGGCCTTAAAACAGTCTTATGCTATTAGTGCCGATGAAGGTACCACTTTTTTAGAGGAGGAAAATGCCAAATTGAGGGAAGATCTTGAAGCTTTGACAAAATCTTAACCTGCATCATCTTCTTTATAAAGGACTAGCTGACCAACCGTAGATGAGACTAGGACTAATAAAACTTTAGCAAGTCAAGATGCCCAGCTGAAGACGAAGAGTCAAGCCATTACCGATTTGTCCACAAGAATGGAAGATAAAGACAAAGCCCTTGCCAACCAATCCTCTCAGTTGAAGGTGAATGATGAGGTTTTGAAGAAACTTCAACATCAAATTGAAAGATTAACCTTACAATTTCACAAATAACCCAGAGAGGTATGGATGGATGGATATAATGAATCTTTGGGACATTTAAATGATCACCCCGCTCAATCTCATCTTGAAGGTTATAAATGGGGTTAGACCAATTGCTTGACTGTGATGAAGGTTGATCGAGATAGAAAACTCAAGTATTGGCATGATCCTAGTTTCTTAGACTGCCAACAACCTTCATTCAAGTTAGATGTCATTTGGATTCCCTTTGAATCGATTCCCTAATGCTTGATTTCAAAATATTTAGGGGATTATGAATTACATGATGAACTTGAGATAGTTCGACCTCCTCATTTGACTAACACATTGAGCAGCGGTGATAAAAGGATGCTTCAAGATTTCAACTTTATCAATTCTCCTTATTCGTTGGATGATCCTCCTGCTAGTATGGAAAGAGTGAAATCATCTTTTAAAGTTGAGAAAAAACGTCCAGTTGAATGATTATACTGCATTTTGTAATTAATTTGAATGTAATACAATTTGTATTGATAAAATGTGTTTGTTTTTGTCAACTTATGATTATTTTAATCATTCAGTTAACCTATGATTGTAATGTCATTGGTTCCACTAATACACTTAAATATATTAATTCAAATTTAGTTACCAGTGGTTATGCCATTAATTCTACTAATGCACTTAGATATATTGATCCAAATTTAGCATTAGTTATTAGTGGTGACCAAGTGTATGAGGATTGTATGTTTATATTCCAGTATCTAGGAATTTTTACACATCTTCCTATATTTAACTTAGTCGGGTAAAACTTTTTTATAACTTTTTTTTAGTTTTATATGAAGTTTTACACTTCTTATTCTTGACTTGTTTATACAAAATCATACATGAAGTAATTAACCTCTTGTTCGTGATTTTATTTTTACGAAGTTATACATGAAGTAAATTATTGTTGCCAACCAAGTATTGAGGATTATAATCTTGTTTTGACTTGGTTGGTTATTATTTTTCTTATTGCCGACCAAGTGCTGCGGGTTGTAATCCTGTTTTGACTTGGTTGGAGCAGAAGATCAAAAGTTGTCTTTGTTTTGGGGGATGTATATCATCACCATACTGTGGAAAAA